>JAOWAP010000009.1:2181596-2199545 GCA_028565235.1 Hypoxylon lenormandii
GCCTTGATGATGCTGAGGTCGCCTTTAACGCCCTTGGCCCGCAGGGCGTTGCCGCGCTTGACGTTCAGGATGTTCGCTACGGTCTGGGAGATCTTGACGAGGACCTGGGGGACGATGTGCTGGCGGCCGACGTGGACGTCGATGAACTTCTCTTGAAAGTCCTGAAGAGTCTCGTAGTCGCATGGCGTGACGTCCGGCGTGGCTTTGGGCACGCGCAGTAGGGTTCCTTGGAAGAAACCCCTTGGAACAGCAGGATCCCTCGGTTCTCTGATGCTGAAGACGGCATTTGCACGCCCTTCTGCGAGGTGGATGAACTGGGACCGTTCGAGGGTACAGCGGAGTATATACAGCTGATCAGGCGTCATTGCGGGTTCGATGTCCGCAGCGGTCCACCCTGGCGGGAGGGGTTTGGAGAGCTCATTCCAAATGGTTTTGAGAGGCTTCATTATGTGAGCCCCCTTGCTTCCGAGCAAAAAAGAAGAGCAAGATTCGAGCAGGTTGAAAATATTAGTATAGAAAAGAAGCTCATCAGGGAAATATTGTAAAGTATGAGAGATATAAAAAACCCAGAATCAGGCGACTTTTTTCTTCTTTGTCCAGCTTCTGGCAGCTGAAACCTTGGGTTAAGTAGATAAATTAACTCTCCAAATATAACACGAGGAGGCCGCTTTCCGGGTTACTGCTGCTGGTTAAACGAAGGACTCATTGGTGACTGGTGACTAGGAAGAAACAGCTAAGAAACAGCTAAGAGATATTATAGGATTATATGTAGGATGTATGTATATGATAAGAAATATGCCCCCAAGTAGTATAGATGGAACCAAGGAAAAGAAATAGGACTAATCCCCTCCCTAGTCTAAACTGTACGAAGACGAACTTGGAAAAAAAGGCAAAGCGAATGGAGACGGGATGGCAATTTATGACGTTGAATTCAACTGCCGCTGGGGGACTTTTAAATGTGCGGCTGCGGGTAACCGACCAGCTGGAGCATGAGCTGGACCATGGTGGCGCAGTCTCAGAAACCCTCCCTCTCAGAAGGGAAAAAAGGGAAAAAAATAAAAAGGGGATAAATTTAGCAGACGCCCGAAGACGGCCTTCTAAGCCATCGAATGGAACTATCATTCATGACCACATATTCTTGCTTCGTGGACAACGCAATACTGGATCCGTGTGACCAGAAATATTGCAATTAATTTGTAAGGCATGTAGTAGCGTAGGGCGAGTGAGACGAACATCGTGAAAGATGATGTGAGCACGTTCATTCGTCGAATTATACCTGCACGACGATCTAGTATCCATCGAGCCGGGTATCAAGGGTTCAGCACCCAGGCACCCAGACAATCCCCGTAAGAAAATCATAACTACA
This sequence comes from Hypoxylon lenormandii, assembly GCA_028565235.1. Lineage (NCBI taxonomy): Eukaryota > Fungi > Ascomycota > Sordariomycetes > Xylariales > Hypoxylaceae > Hypoxylon > Hypoxylon lenormandii. The sequence continues at coordinate 2,182,963 of JAOWAP010000009.1, forward strand.
AGTTATAACTTAGGTGAGATCTAATTGATTGCGCCGATGCTCCCCCCTAAAACGCCTTTCTTAATGATCCTTCTATATCCTCCAGGACTCCAAGTTCAACCTAGGTATTCAGCTACGTATGTATCATATGCCAGCGGCAGTAAAGCTCAGCAGACTACCAAATGACAGCCCAGCTACGAGAGCCAATCCCATAAACCCACCAGAAGCTTCGCGCTCCCCCTCCTCCACCCACTCACCGGCCGCCATCATGCAGTTGGAGCCCAACCAACCGTTGGTAAAGCCGAAAGGGAACTGCACTATGAGGAGGTAGAACACGTCGCTATTAATAACGGCCCCTTTACCGTGCAGGTTGCACAGGGCGTAGAGCGGCAGGAATGCCAGCCGCGCAATGCTCGCTACAAATAGCCAGGCGGGTCGGTCGCGGAACGACAGGTACAGCGAGCTCGCCCTGCCTCCGAGGTCGCCCAGGTTCCAGAAGAAGAAGCCGAGGGGGATGAAGGCCGCCGGCTGCAGCAGCAAACTCGCCTCCTCCGGCGGTGTAACCGACAGGATCTTGGGCGTGAAGACCGGGAAGAACATGGCGACGGCGAAGCACATAAAAATAGCGCTCGCGAGCCAGTGCAGCTTCCTGAAGAGCGCTACCATGCTGGTTACCTTGCGCGCCTGGCGCTCGGCCGATTCGATGCTCGTCATCGACGTGGCCATGTGCTCCAGCATGCGGTTCTCGATGATGCGGTTGTGACGCTGCACCAGCGGGATGAAGGCCACAAGTGCGACCACGGATATAACCACTGCGGTAAGAAAGTAAATAAAGGCCGCCTTTCCGTTTCCCGACGCAGCCTCTTCCCGCGCCTTCGAAGCCGTATCGGCGGGCGGCGCGACAAGGACGGATATGACTTGAACGAGCGGTGGAAGAACGCCTGCCACGCCTTGTCCCGCCATGATTGCCTGCATGTACTCGGGTCTCCCGAAGCTCGCAGCAAATGCAAATGCACCATTTTGTATCAATCCGGCGGCCCACGATGTAAACGCTACCATAACCAATAGAAAGGTCAAGTATGCCGTAGGAGATACACTAAGAAATGATACGGTCGAGACTGTTAATAAGGCGAAGACGGCCACATTCATGTAGAGCGCAAGGTTGATCCGGAACGGGTACGAAGCTGTATACTGAATGTTCGTCAGGACAGCCATCGCCGCTAGGTTCCCGAGTGTCGAGACGGATATGATGGCCGACTGGAAGTTGTCGAGGACCCAATCGTCGTCCTGGAAGCGAAGCTGGAAGTAGGGCGCTGCCGCGAGAAACATGTTCCTGTTTTATTCTACTATTAGCCATTGCATTTATTACTATTGAACGCCCGGATGAAGCCGTCGTACCAAGCCCATAGCATCGCGACGCCGAGCAAAGCGAAGATGCCATACTCGAGCCACGAGAAAGGTATGTAATGGCTCTCTTCCTCTTCCGAAGACTGTTCGTTATTGTATGGCGACTCGTCATTCAGCGGCTGGTACTCCTCCTGGTCTTCCTCCCTCTTCCGGAAAAGCGAACGAAACCGATCCATGGTTGCTATAGGTGGTGTTGATGGAGCCCGTTATCCTGACTGTAATTGATTGCGATGCTACACTGTCCACATTCGTCTTATCTGGAAAGGGCGGCCGTAATTAAAAAAGGCTGGGTAGTTGAGATACTACCCGCAGTGCTATTCACTTAGTCATAGCCCTTTGTAAACATTGGTAACAGTCGTGGAAGTGAGGGAGATGGACATAGGTCGTAATAGGTCATTCGTGGATGTCATGGGAATGGTTGAATGGTGGATTGACAGCTGGATGACCCCTTACTGCGCCTACTAATGCGTCTACTACGCGCCAGCTAGCCAACGTTGTAAGATCGCCAAGATATGACAGGGTGACTCCCCGCGATGGCTTGTACATATGTACCCTTACTTACTTATCTTATCTTGGCGTTTAAAGGCTGAAGCTGACCCGGCACTGTACCCAGGTATTAATAGAAGACGCTGGATGTAGCACCGGAGGCAGCGGAGGTAGCACTACAGCACTACAGCTGAAACAATGTGCATTACACCGCGTCAAAGAATAATGAAAAAGTGACTCAAATATTGGGGTATATTGAATATTGCAGGCTCGTGCAAGACGAAGAAAGCCAAACCAAACTTAGAGATTGAATCTAGTTCGTTTCTTCTCCATCTTTGCCTTCCATTCCCACTGCACAGCATCGTCCCCCTCGCTCCCGGCCCGGCCAATACCTTTGTCAATACGCCTGAGCTTCAGGGTAGCTCGCGGTCCTAACTCTTGGAGGCCTATTAAATATTAGCATCCGATAATGGATAAGGTGCCTATGTAGGTATATAAAGGCCGTTACTTACCTGCTCGGATGCTTTCTACCCCTTTCAACTCCTTTCCATCCGGGCCAACAACACTTTTCTCTGTCGCTCTCTTGTCACGGAATATGTATCGATGCCGACGCAGAAAGATATAATCGCGTTGGTTGTGTAGCGTAACCACCTGACGACCTTGTAATTCAGGGGTTTTGGGCCAGAGCGACTGGAAGAGCCTTGCAGTGAGCACACCTAGTGGCGTCTTAAAGTTGTTGAGTAGCAATTCTGGATAGTGATTCGTTGGGTTACCGTGACCTGGCAGCTTCTTTCCTTCGACCCAATTTGAGATGCTGAAGTGGAACGTCGGTCCTGATGGTAAATGAACAATGTCCAAGCCGATGGGTTTCTTTTGGTCTTCCCGTAGAATCATGACAGTGCTGAAGCCCCTGTTCCCGGCAAATTTGCAGATCTCCCTCACGCTGTATTTATGGCTGTACTTATGCGCTGACCGTGGTATATACGTGCTGTGTGGGAATAGGGTGCATAGTAATCTCGCTTCGTCGTGGAGTGTCGAGTTGAGGTTGGTAGTAACTAATACTTGAGGCTCTGCAGGCCCATCCTCCGAAAAGAGAGACGGGAATTTAGCAACCAAGGACTCTGGCGTTAGATCGAGGTTTGTCGAAGTAGTCGAAGGTGCAGCACTATCGTCGCGCATTACTTGTTTTGCGCGAGCTTTTGCAGCGGCCTCCTCGTCGGATTCTTCATCGTCGTCTGAACCCAACATGCTGTCTTCGTCATCATGATCTTCCTCAGATTCATTGCCTTCTTCTGCCTGAGCAGCTAATTTCTCTTCCTCTTCTTCTTGTTGTAACCGCCTTCGTTTGAGCAGCTGCTCCATGTCAACGCTTGCGCCCAGTCCATCGTCGTCAACGTCGTCCCAGACTCGTTTCCGATCAATGGTCGCAGGTTGGTTTCGCGCAACTCGTTCTCTCCGAAGCTCAGGTTCTCTGTCTTCTTCCTTCTTTCGTCGAAACCGGGATTCACGCCTCTCCTTCTCGCGGTCCCTTTTCTGTTTGACATATAATGATTTGCGGTGAAGTTTGTTTCCTGTCTTCTGAGACAGCGAGGTGGATCTTGTTGAGCCCATCGTGCTATCTGTCGGCCAATATATAATTGGAAATAGAAATGTTGGTTGGATTCCTAAAAGTCTTGGGAATAGCGACGATGCAAATGTTGACTTGCAACTGAAAATTTTAGTGGATCCAACTGCATAGTGGGTCTATTTACCCCTGTCCAGCCGTCCAGCCCGGCGTCACTTCTTTGGAGGGGCCGATGGAGGGGCTGAGGGGCTGAGGGGTATTTTTGGTTGCTGGCGAATAAAAAATAGCGGCAGAATACCGGCCATCTTTTGTGAGTCAAGCTCTTTTGAGTCAACCGGTCGCAATTGAGAACGCTTTGCATACAAAATTTGGGGAGTCGCTTATTAGCCGTCTTCAACCTCATGATCGGGCCAGTTTATATCTCTGGAAAGTTTGCGTCGAGATTAAATTGTGTAATTTCCTCCCAGTCACAGCCTTGGAAGTGCTCGAGAACCCTTCAAAATATCACAATCGCAAGACTATTCCCGAGTGTTTACAGCAGCAACACTCGGAAGCTCTCCGTCGCAAACTCCTCCTCACGATATTTCACTACTTCGACACCAGCTCTATACGCTCACCAGGGATATTCGACCAAAAAAAAGCCAAACATGACAGCAACCGCCACGACCCTCAAGGGGCAGCCCCTTGATCGCCCCGCCCTCGACTCCATGCTTCGACGGCGAATGTTCTATACCCCCTCGTTCGAGATTTACGGAGGTGTTGCTGGTCTCTACGACTACGGCCCGCCTGGCTGCAGTCTCCAGGCGAACATCATTGATGTGTGGCGCAAACACTTTGTACTCGAGGAAGATATGCTGGAAGTCGACTGTTCAGTTCTAACTCCTCACGAAGTCCTGAAGACCAGTGGCCACGTGGACAAATTTGCCGACTGGATGTGCAAAGACCCAAAGAACGGTGAAATTATCCGAGCCGATCACTTCGTCGAGGAGATACTTGAGAACAGGTTGAAGGGTGACAAGGAGGCTCGTGGCCAGAAGATTGAGGAGAAGGAGGAAGATCCCAAGAAAAAGAAGCGAAAGGCGAAGGGAGCATTGGAGGCCGTCAAGCTTGACGACGCAGTTGTCAAAGAGTATGAAGAGATATTGGCCCGGATCGACAACTACAATGGCGAGGAGCTCGGAGAGCTAATTAAGAAGTTCGATCTCAAGAACCCAGCTACCGGTGTGCAGCCGTCGCCTCCTGTTGCATTTAACCTGATGTTCCAAACGGCAATTGGTCCCAGCAGCAATCTTCCCGGCTACCTAAGACCGGAAACCGCCCAAGGCCAGTTCCTGAATTTTTCAAAGCTGTTGGAGTTCAACCAGGGCCAGATGCCATTTGCATCGGCGTCCATTGGCCGATCTTACCGAAACGAAATCTCCCCTCGAGCTGGTTTGCTACGTGTGCGCGAGTTCCTGATGGCCGAAATCGAACATTTCGTAGACCCTCAGGGTGGAAAGAAACATCCTCGTTTCACAGAAGTCAAAGATGTTGAGCTAGTCCTCTTGAACCGTGAAACCCAGCTTGCTGGCCAAACAAAGGTCGAGAAAGTTTCGATTGGTCAAGCAGTGGCAAACGGCACCGTCGACAACGAGACATTGGGCTACTTCCTTGCCCGGATTCACTTATTCCTTAAGAAGATCGGTGTTGACCAATCTAAAATCCGCTTTAGGCAGCATATGGCGAATGAGATGGCTCATTACGCTGCAGACTGCTGGGATGCTGAGCTCTTTACTTCCTACGGTTGGGTTGAGTGTGTCGGCTGCGCAGATCGCAGTGCTTACGATCTAAGTGTCCACGCCAAGAGAACTGGCGCTCCTCTGATCGTTCGCGAACACCGTCCCGAGCCTTTAGTAGTCGAGGAATGGCAGGTAGATCTGAACAAGAAAAAGTTTGGTCCGCATTTCAAGAAGGACGGCAAGACAGTAGAGGCTGCTGTTGAAGCAACGACGCAAGAGCAGCGAGAGACTTTGGCAAAGGATCTAGGTGAGAAGGGTAGCATTATCCTAGAAGTTGCCGGCGTTGGTGATGGGAAGGTTGAGATCCCTAAGGACCTTATCACAATCGAGAAGCGAACGCGGGTGGAGCACGTGAGAGAGTATACGCCCAATGTCATCGAGCCTTCATTTGGTATTGGCAGAATACTCTACGCTCTGATGGAGCACAACTTCTGGACTCGAGCTAGCGAAGGCGGCGACGAAGCCCGCGGTGTATGTTTTTACTCCTCTCCGTCAAAAGTATCAAGTTACTGACTTTATCTAGGTCCTCTCGTTCCCACCAACAGTAGCCCCTACAAAGGTGCTCATTGTACCCCTATCGTCAAACGAGAAGTTTAGGCCTATCTGTTACAAGCTTTCTCAAAAGCTTAGAAAGATTGGTATCTCTAGCCGTATCGATGATTCTTCTGCAACAATCGGAAAGAGATACAGCCGTAATGACGAACTCGGTACGCCACTCGGCATCACGGTCGATTTCCAGACCGTCCAAGACAGCACCATCACGCTTCGAGATCGTGACACGACCAAGCAGGTTCGTGCGGACGAAGATAAGATCATCGCCGCAATTCAATCTGTGGCGAATGGCAGCAAGCAGTGGAAGGACATTGAGGCTGAGCTGCCCATCTTCGAGGGACAGGAGGTAGAGATTGCTACTCGCTGATGCTGGATATCATGACATGCATCGGTTACGTCACAATCCCGGGCCAGCACCGCGAGTAGGGTATCTGTCATAAGCAGGAAGAGGATTTCAGAGGAATGAAAGACGGCAAAAAAGCTGGCTACTCTACCTGGTTTACATTTCTAGAAGTAGTTTTAGCTGTAGATCTCGGCTAGGCACGATCCCTCGTTGCTGACGGCTCCGAGGAATAAAGGAACATTCCAAAGTGATATTTTATTTCCAAACCGTAGCTACTCGCAGCTTGCTTCGAGATGACCATGCTCCCCAAACTTGTAACCCCTCTTACCTTTCTGTGTCAGTGAATTAATAGCTACCTAGCTGCAACTCGTTAGCGATTTCTAAGTATATTGCAACCATCAAATAATCCTACGAACCGACGAGCTTCCGTCGGAAAGATCCCACCCCTGTAGTTCTTCTGACCAATTAAATCCAGGGGTAGTCCAACGAGATGCCAAGCAGCCAACAGTTCTGCGACAGATCCGCGCGTTGGCGAAACCAAAGTAAGGAAGGGGCCCTAGTAGGCTTCTGGGGGCTTGGGGGTCTCGCCAGCCTGCTTCGAGCAAAATTCGAGAAACGGAATTTGCTGATTCGCTACAGCCGAGCCCCAAGCGCGGTTACGATCGCCGAGAATCAGCTGAGGTTCGCCGCTTTCGCGGCACGCTTTCTGCGGAATCTTCTGGGGTGAAACGTAGTACAGACCAGGTCGGTAACAGAGATGGGGAAGAAGATGGAAAAATAGAAGGTTGAAAATAGAAATTAAAAAAAGCGGCAGTATTAGCACCAAGTTAGGACCCGTCAAGGACCTCCAGACGACGTTTCGATAAGCATCTTCAGAGTTACAAGACCGTGCGGTTATGTACGGGAGGAGGCGATAGATGTCATCGTCATCATCTGAGGACAAATTCAGCACTCCCGATCCAGTGGGGAGGATGTTTCGTGAAGGCCCCCCTTGCGTGCTGCAGAGATGTTCCTCCTGCATTACGCGCGTGAAGGGTTGGCTAAACTGTCACCTCCCGTGACACTCGGGACAACCGACAAGCCCTCAGGCCCTCGGCGGGAAAGAGAAACCAAGATCGGTTTGCTACTCTTCGGTCGGCCTAGGGTCAGCCTAGGATAATCCCCGAACCATTTTATTACATCATAAGACGACTGGTAAGTAGGATGCCGAGGCTTTTCAAGATGAACCAAGATCGTTTTTTTGTTGCGCCGCTCGTCTTGTTTGAGTAGAGACGAAATACATACGGCAGCTGATTTCGTGCACTTCTCATGTCTTGGCTCCTTTTTCGGATCGAAGATCATCTATTCGCGGCCAGCCTTGCGTGCTTCGGGATCTCACAGGTGGGTAGGACTTTTAATATGCACGACGGGCCGCAGATAAGTTCGTTGCTAGTTGTCTCAAAAGATGGATATTATATCGCCGCTACTCGAGACTGGCAGATTGGCTTGACTGGGTGGCCACCTACACACGTCTAATGAAACAATGATACCGACAACTCGGGCCTCGAGCATATATCTGTTTGTCTGTTTGGCTGTGATTATACATAGTAGACCAAACCATCTACCGTCAAATTCAACCAATTCTGTTAAGAAGACAGGGACCGCCTAAGAGAAAGATTAATGGTAAGTTGGCAAGTTTGTATGATGAGCTGGGATAGGCTAGGGATATTAAACTCGAAGGGATCGTCATTTGTTTTAACTGCCTACACCTGTTATTAACCTGGGTAGCATTTATTCCATTTATTCTAGGTACAGTACAGTCTTGGGCAAAAGATGAAAACTGTACCTACATGTAGTGTCTCTAATTAAGGCCGTGATCCGATCGTATGTATCTGAGTACATCCGGGAGGGGTTCCACTCTACCAAACATGGGACCAATCTGCCCTGTCTGCCCTTATTAATGCCCACATGTGGAAGTCGCCTCATGTACAGTGTACATAGCCGTACCTATAGGTACATTAGAATCCCCTGTATCCCCTGTGGTTTAGGGGTTTAGGGGGGACCCTTCCAACGCCAATCATTCATTCCTAACCGACTATAGGTAGAGCCAGGTAAAGGGCCCCTCTCCAGCCCTCCAGCCCTCCAACATCACCCCCTTTCCCCTTGCTGACTGGACGTCCAATGTCTTACTTTTTCTGTCTTATCGCTCCTTCTAAAGCCTGGCCGTTGCTTGTCCGCACGCCCACACACGCCCACTCACCACTCAACGCATGCACACACACTTACTTGAAGTTTACGCCTCTTCCCCTAAAATCGGTACAATAGGAGATTTTACTCATACAGGCACCGGTTAGCCAACGAACAACGAACAACCGCAACACTCACTACCTTACCTCTACGGTTATTTCCCCCCCTATTCTTCATCGACCGAGTAAATGATCTCGAGGACAAGTTGAGCCCTGAATACCTATCCGACACCGACACTGCCACCGACATCGATACCGCATTGATGCTTTGGTTTCGGATGTGAGGTTGAGCCGTTCGTTTCTTTCTTTCTTCCGACCCGATTCCTTTCAAAGCGACTCTAAGACACCGACCATAAGCACCGCTTCCCTTTCGACGCCGCAGCGCTCCCCCGAGGTCGACTCGTCATTATTACTCCTGGTAGTTCTGATGATCCAGGACCCGACACATCACGTATATGTTTTGAATTGATTTCAATTCATTCTTCTCTTGTCATTTTGTGATATCCGCAGGGGTGAGTTGACAGAACCCCTCAGCCGCCTGCTACTTGTGATGAATCGTCTCTACCCAGGGCGGCTTGGATGTAGGACTAACGATTGTGGCGCTCTAGCCTTAGATTAGACAAAGCCCTGCTCGAATTAGGCCACCATTGGAATCATTCAAGAAGCAGACTGAATATCCTTTCGTGCTGCCGAAACTACTACGGTAAACTATTTCCCTGAGCTTGTCCATCATGGCGGCGCCGAACAGGTACGTTTGTTGGGATCAATTCCGTGCGACGACCCGGCTGCTTTCGATTACTGCAAGCCTATGACATGCTCTGCATCGCAATCGCAAGCGGGGGTCGGGGGTCTTTACCTTTAAGTCTGCGTCGCCTAACCCTATTTTCAACAACGAGAGCCTTAACTCTATCCACAATGAATACGATCACTTAGAGCCCGTTGTTAAAGTACGGCGTGTTTCAAAACAAGTTAGCTAACAATGGGGAATCACAGCAGCGTTTATACCACCGGCCAGTTTATGAACCCCGGTCCAGCTCCGCGACCGCCAACCGATCGACCACGCCTCAATCTTACTCCTAGCACGAATTATCCGGGCAGTATGAGCAGCATGAGCAGTATGGCTACCGCAGTCTCGTCTCCCATTACCCGCACCGCCACCTCCACATACACGGGGTCTACCATCTCCCTACCGCTAGCCCGCGAGCGGTCCAACCAGACAGATGGGATGGGCGGTGTCGCAATCATAAAGGAAGGCTGGGCGCAGGTCAAAGAGAGCAGGAACTTTATCCAGCCGTGGAAGCAGAAGTACCTCATTTTGCGCAAGGAGAACCTCGACTTCCACAAGACCGAGGGCGGCAAAGTTTCTTATACCCTTCTCCTGAAGGATGTTGTAAATGTCGGACGAGTTGAGGCTGCCGGCACCATCTTCGAGATCAAGCGACACTTACCGGGATCCTCTAACAGCCCCGGAGATGACGATGGTCAGATTAGGACTTTACATATCAGGGTCAAAAGCGATGATGATCTTTACGATTGGATTGACCTTCTTTACGGCCGGTGCCCGACGATGGGCGGAGTTAGCAACCCGACCAATTTCTCCCATGCCGTACACGTCGGTTTCGACCCCCAGACGGGGCAATTTGTAGGGTTGCCACCCGAATGGTCGAAATTGTTGAATTCGTCCGCTATCACCAAGGAGGATTATGAGCGGAACCCTCAAGCTGTCTTCGAGGTTTTGGATTTCTATTCAGATCTCACTAAAAGAGCAGAGAACCCCCAGCAGTATCCGAGCCTCACTCCAACGCCTCCCCCCGGCAGCCAGCTGAACAAGCAGCTTGGTTACGGTGGTGGTGGTGCTTCTGTCGCGCCTCCTCGGCCGATGCCGCCCTCGCAACGTAGCTACCCCAGTTTGCCTTCCTCGCAGAGTCCTGCACCACCCCGACCAAACCCGCCAGAGATGTCGCAGCAACGGCCGCAGATGCAGAGTGCGGGAAGTAACTACGGACCTTCGGTAGAAGCAGTGCGGGAAGAACAACGGAAGAAGCAGCTCGAGCTCCAAAGGCAGCGAGAGATCGAGGAGCAAAACCGACGTGATTTGGAAGCCTATAATGCCTCCATCCCACAGAAGAAACTGCCCATAGCCCAGCAAGAGGTCGGCGGCGGAGGATACGGCGGTCCCCCGGTTTCACAAGATCGTTATAACCCGACCCGAGCGGCACCCCCCGCACCAAAAGCGCTCAACCAGCAAGCAAACGGTCTTCGCGCGCAACGACCTGCTCCACCGGCGCCTAACTCCTCGGCACCTGCGCCTGCCAGTAGGCCTGTATTGACTTCCCAGTCAAGCTCAAGCTCCATCCCGACCTCTCGGGAGCCTCAGTCTAACCAAACCGCGCAACGCATGCCACCGCGAAACGATCAACCATCTTCAGCACCTCGCTACCCTAATAATGCCAACACCCCACTGCCCCGAACCAATGGCCAGGCCCAGAACCAGGGACCTGCGCGCATGCCTGCCCCTGTTAAGCCCCTGAATGTTCCTGCGAAACCCAGCCAACAGCAACAAGACGGTGTCAAAGCCGCAGAGGCTGCACTGACGGCTAAACCGTCGGCGTCAGAGAGGAAGCAGGATGTTCGCATGTCTACCATGTCTGAAAAGGAAGTCATGGCGAAACTCGTCGAGGTCGTCTCGAAAGATGATCCTAATCTATCGTACTCGAAGCAGAAAAAGATTGGCCAGGGTGCTTCTGGCTCGGTTTACGTGGCAAAGGTTAAAGAGGGTGCTGTTTCCGGAGTTGCTCGAGAAGTTCTACGTTCCCAGGGAGTGAGAGCCCAGGTTGCTATTAAGCAAATGGATCTAGCACACCAGCCGCGTAAGGAGCTTATCGTGAACGAAATTATGGTCATGAAAGACAGCAAGCACCGAAACATTGTCAACTTCCTCGATGCATTCCTCCGCAATAACAATGCCGAATTATGGGTTGTTATGGAATACATGGAGGGTGGCGCCTTAACAGATGTCATTGATAATAACCCTGTCATCACCGAGGAGCAGATTTCGACAATTTGCCTTGAGGTAAGCGTATCGGAAACTTTTGCGGCTGTAGCACTACTGACAAACGTGTAGACTTGCCGTGGATTACAACATCTTCACTCCCAGAACATCATCCATCGTGATATCAAGAGTGATAACGTTCTTCTAGACGCCCGCGGAAATGTCAAGATCAGTAAGTTTTCTCCCAAGCCGTATGTGTCTCATCTGCTAACACAAGTTAAGCCGATTTTGGTTTCTGCGCCAAGCTCACCGAAACCAAGTCTAAGAGAGCAACAATGGTCGGAACTCCCTACTGGATGGCCCCTGAGGTTGTCAAACAGAAGGAATATGGCCCCAAGGTGGATATTTGGTCGCTGGGCATTATGGCCATCGAGATGATCGAGTCCGAGCCACCGTACCTCAACGAAGAGCCCCTTAAGGCACTCTACCTTATCGCAACTAACGGCACGCCACGCCTAAAGAAGCCAGAGAAGCTCAGTAAAGAGCTGAAAGCTTTTCTGTCTGTCTGCTTGTGCGTGGATGTCAAGAGCCGTGCCTCCGCGGACGAGCTCTTACAGCACGATTTCCTGAAGCACGGTTGCCCGCTCGGGAGCCTTTCGGAACTACTCGCATTCCGAAAGAGCGCCAGATAAATACGTACGCCTAACGACGATACCCTATTCCATAATTCATCCTTATGGGGCGAAGCACGGCTCTATGTACGGTGATGACGGTTTTGGAAGTCGTGTCCGAAGTCCCATCTCTAAGACTGCAGGCGTCGGGGCCTATTAACTCATCTGCGTCGTGAGATTTGCATGATACATTTCTCACTATCTGGACAACATTAGATGGCGCTTCTACTTAACATAGGTACGTGGCGCATTTGTCGACTCTTCCAGCCGCCGGTGTCATCGGATGACACCGCACGCATGGCGTTGACGAGTCTTAAAAACTGAAGACACGAAAACATATTATTTGGTTTATAGCAATAGCCGGGTTGCATAGAGGAGATATGATAAATACCATGACGAGATTCTTTTTGGGACGAGAGCGAGCTGCTGCTCAACGGACGAATACGCGCCGTTCGAAGGGTCGACCTTGCGAGCATGGCGTGCGGTGAAGAGCGGTGAATATACAGGTGAAACGTAATCGGATAGTATAGATAGAACGGGCAAATCGAACCAGACGTATCCGCTCTCACACTATCCTACGTGTATGTGACTTGTTGAATACCAGGTAGGTAACGGCTAGTTGATTTATCAGCAGGGTGGCCCCTTCCTAGTCCCTATTAATATGCAGCGTCTATTATGTATCTTATTCTCGTGAGGGTTTAGAAAGTAGTAAGGGTACGTGTGTGATTTGTAAGATGTCTCCTTGATAGTCATGAACTACCTACTCGCCTCGTTTAGGGCACCACAATGAGTCATTCGTATCACAGACTATCGAAGCAGGGAGAGCATCGTTTGTAGATAGGGGCAATATGGCGATGTCAGCACCAGGTGTTTTTTATTACTACTTGGTTTCAACAACGCAAGCTTTTAGTCCCTTCGATCTTGTTCTTTCTGGATTATCTACGCAGGGACACTCATCCCGAGGGATGTAGGGCAAGGGGGATATTTCAGAGTCTGGAGTTAAGCCTAGGGAGGTGAATATATATGGCTTGCCACCTAGGCAGGTAAGTACCTGGTCAGCTAGACAACCCCCTTTTTTCAAGAAGTGAGGATTAGTAAAAGAAGAGTGCTAGGCATAGTATGAAATTGACTGGAAATTTAACATTAGCGTCGGAGGATGGATGGTACTGATGACTAGGTTGCGGCTCAAATCAGCGAATATCAGGAGCTCTTATGATTCTTAAGTCATGAAAAAAAAAATCCTGATATGCGTGGCTATTGTTTGGACTGCAGAAATTTCATAGATAAGGCGACTTCCTTTCTTGCTATTTCCTCCGTTACAAGCTCCGTTCCTCACATCAAGCACAGGCATTTGCTACATCTTCATGTGGGAGTAGACCCCTATTTCATTCTTAAAGTTGCCCTATTTGCTCCTCATCTCCCCTATCTCGATAGGCTCACTCTCACGAGACCACCCAAGATGGACTGGCAGGCTGCTCTGAACGGGCGCATCAAAACGATGGAAGATATCCTTAGCATTACTGGTCAACCTGGAATGTCTATCGGCGTGATTCACCAAGGCGAAGAAGTGTTCAAGCACAATTTTGGTTTCTCGGATGTCGAACGCTCTCAAAAAACGAATAGCGACACGATTTACTGTATCGCATCCTTGACTAAGGCTTTCATGGCAGCATCGCTCGACTTGCTCGTCCAGGAGGGGCGGTTCTCGTGGGGTGATACTGTGGAGTCTATTTTCCCTCGCCTCAAGAAGCTTGCGCATTCAAATGGCTTCACTTCTATGACGGTACGAGACATTTGTTCCCATCGCACTGGGCTACTTAGTCTTGATGAAATCACACAAGGCTTAGACGCGAAAATTCTCATCCCCAAGGAGGAGCTATTTGAAGTCTGCCGCGCCTTGCCGGTCAAGTACGAACCCCGTACTAACTTTCTTTACAACGACGCGCTGTATGAGCTCGCTGGATTCATTGTTGAGTCGAAATCGGGGTACAAGACCTGGGGAGAGTATCAGCATGACCGTATTTTTACACCCTTGAAGATGACGAGAACAACCGCCAAGCAAAATATCCATCAGTCCGGTGACAACGTTGCAACACCGTACATGATTCTGACGGACGGCAAACCATCCGAGATAGCTCCTACAGAGTTATCTGACAGATCCATGAATGGCGGTTCCGGGGGGATTCGCAGTTCGGTGAACGATATGCTGAAGTGGTGCCACTGTCTGCTGGCATCGTTTGGTGAGGCAGACGCGCCGGGAAACTTGATCCGGAAAGGGTCGCCAATTTTCGACAGGATGACAATTGCGAACTCGCATTCTGCGGAGGATGGGGACTATTGCGCTGGATGGTGTTATCACCGAACACCAGGAAAGCTGGGACTTATTTCGCCCAACAGGAGATTGGAGTCGCCGACGTTAGGAAAAAACTCCCCCTCCATCCTCCTTTACGGCCATCAGGGTGACGTCCCCGGCTACACTTGCAATCTGTACATTATGCCGGAGACCAAGTCGGCTTTGGTGATCCTCTCCAACGGAACCGGCTTGTCCGATGCCACGGATTGGATCGCCCAAGATCTGATCCAGACCTTGTACGAACTCCAACCATCTGTGGACTTCGTGGACGTGGCCCGGGAGGCTCGCGCCAAATACATATCTCACTTCGACCGAGACTTCCGGGGCCCGCTCGAACGGGCCCGACAACCCGGCACAGATATGCCTCCTCTCGAGGATCTCACCGGGACGTATGTCGTGGAGCAGGGCCACGCAATCCGCCTCGATATAACTATAGACCCGGAGATGCGCGAGGAGCTGTCGATGGTCATCAACGGGCACAAAGGACAGGCCTTCAAATTACGGCACTACAATTGGTCCGTGTTTAGCCATCTACCTGCTAGTGCCGACGAATGCATTTCTCGAGGGCTCGACAGGATGGAAGCGTCTTCGTTCCTCATATCCTTTGTACCCTCGGACTACACAGGTGATCGCCCGGACCTCGGTACGATGAAGCTACTGTGGAAAGTAGAACGCGTCGAGATGTGCTTTTGGCGTAAGCAATGGGATTGATGTTTATTTTCCCTTGGACTTTATCGGATAATGATTGGCTGTGTCGCTTGTTGCCTGTGATTCGGGACGGACCCGATCCGATCGGCCCCTATCCGCTCGCCGATGCTTAGTACTTTAGGTAATCGCGTAGAGCACTAGGCATTGTTACATAATATAGACACTTTACCTCTCACGATATTTTTAGAGCGATATCTTTTCCTTCCTTACCTACATTTCGACTAATTTCCGTACTCATTCTCAAGCTATAACCCGTAACGGGCATTGATGTCACGACGGCTCGCTTCAAAAAATGTATTCTCGTAGCCAGGGCTCGAGCTTATGCAACACGTCAGATTGTCTCACTTGTCTGACTGGGCTGCCTCGTTTCTATCCACTGATGTCCCTCGGATGAGCTCTAGTTGGAGGATAGAAACTAGTACGATGACTGCAGCCTGCGTGCTCTCGGCAATCTATAGCGTCGCTCGAATATTCACGTAGCTTCGGCTTGTCTTCTGCGCTCTCGATGCAACTGTCAACTACTCATAGCTGCATCTTTCTTTCATATACGATATGTCCATTTTATACAAAGCTGATTCATTCAAGTTTCACCTCTAGTTTCTGGAAATTACCTAAGTACTTACCTAGCCTAGGCATACATTACGCAATGACTTTTAAGGCTGCGACCTGTTATTTCAACTGCAAAATAAATATCCTCTAATATGGCCATGCCGAAAGTGAATCGTATACTATCGCAGCTGACCAAGGGCTTCATACCACGTCTTAAAAAGGAGGATAATTCTAAGAAGGCTTATCTACACAAAAGGCTCCGACCCGAAACCGCCTAAGGACGAGACTATGGAGTGCGAAATTAAGCACTTGGATCTACGCTACGATGACAAGGAAGAGCAATATTATGCCGAACGAGAAGAAGAAGTTACCATACCGGAGCAGAAAGATTGGTGGCGGCTCTTTGCCTTTTGTCTCGTCAGGCAATACTACAACAAAAAGGACTACACGACTCGCTTATACGTAAATCACCAGCCGCTGCGGCAGCTTCTCAGCGATGTCATCGGGGACTATCCCGACGACCCCATAAACGTCGACAACGTGCAGATCCAAACACCGTACTACTCGCTGTTCTACTACCGAAAGAAGCTCGAGGCAGAAGGCCTCGACCGGTTCAAGGGGGACGAAGAATCCGCAGCGCAGCTCAGACTGCTCATAAAATGGATCCAAACCCACTTCGAGCAGGATATCGCCGCCTACGAGAAATGCGTCTCCGGGGGCCTCAGGGCCATTTCGTTCGACCAGCTATGGACCCTGTTCCCGCCGAAGGAGATCATACACGCCAAGCTGCTCGGCCAGCACCGGGGGTTCCGGGTCCAGAAACATTGGTACCGCCAAGGCGACGCGCCCACGTTCTACCTGTGGGCCAGCTTCGTCGACTTCGACGGCACGAAGCTGGGCACGCGCAGGGTTGAGATGCCCGTCACCAAGTACGCCGGGACGCGGCAGCTGAGCGAGCTCAAGATGATACCGCTGG
>JAOWAP010000009.1:2207747-2236470 GCA_028565235.1 Hypoxylon lenormandii
CTCTCTCACTCTCTCTCTCACACTCTCTCTCACTCTCTCTCTCACTCTCTCGCGGGGTCGGACGTTAACGAGGCGGCCTCGTATAGAATTATATGACCCGTGTACTATCATGTTCTTCTATCGCAACAAGCACATGCTGTGCGATTATGGCACGGGAAACAACAATAAGCTCAACTTTGTCTTGGAGGATAAGCAGGAGCTGATCGACATCATCGAGACCGTCTACAAGGGCGCCAAGAAGGGTCGTGGTTTGGTCGTCAGCCCTAAGGACTATTCTACCCGCTACAGATATTAAGGCTACCTGCTTAAGGTAGTAGTTCTACAACGCAGCCACGAAGAGTGCCTCCGCGATGTACTATATGAGGGTTCGCCGAACCTGCACCCTGCCGACCGAGCCAGTTTGGCTATTTCAAGTTTCTAGGGCTTGCTGGGGAAGTTACCATGGTATGTGATAGAGCTGGGGAGACCTCAGCGATAGCAAAACGCTAATAATATTTCATCGCGCATTCAGAACCACTCGACTTTACTATTACTTCTACATGCCAATGTAGGTCGGCGTGGGCACATGATATATAACTACCTACTGATGTGAATGAAACGGACCCGCAAAGCAAGATTCTTGGACGGCAATATGTATGATCTATGATGTATGATCTATAGCCTGCAACTGGAATACGAGCTGAGTTGTAGAAACAAGCAGTGCGAAAACGATGACCATTTAGGCTAGGTCAACGTAAGGTATGCTGTGTTTTAAGATCGCAGACGCCAAGGCGGCTGCCCTAGAGGTTGGGAGACGATACCGCAAAATCGGACCTAAGGAGCAACAACATCTCAGTATCCAAACACCTAGCGGTAATAGAGACGTAGTAAACTATGGAAAATGTGTAAAATATTCAAAGTCAATAAAGAAGAAGCGAGATACGTCAGCTGGAGTGGCATTGAAGATTGTAGCTGTGTAGATACCTATGTGGGTACGTGGGTATTGTACCAAAATTAGAGCACATAGGTAAGAAGAATACCTAACCTACATGAGTGATTCCACTAAGGGTGGTCCCTGAAAGAATGCTGCTGGTACCTACAGTGTTCCAGGGTGCAGGGATGCAGGCCCTTATTAGTCCCCTAAAATCTGAGCATAGCCCCCTTTGTGGCCTGTGGTAGCAACAACGAGACGCGCAATCCTGTGCAGCTGGCAGCTGCGCAGGTAGTGGGCTTGTACTGCCCTGACTGCCCCGCAGAGAAGGTGCCTGTCAGGCCCCTGTTCAGGTACATGCACTGTACCAGCCCGCCACGCTTATGCGCCCTGATGCGTGACGACAGTGCTTTTTTAGTGCTAGCTGGCGGCTGGCTGTGCCCTCTGGTCCTCCCGCGTGTCCTGCCTCGTTACCTAATAATTCAAACAAAACACGACAACTCCAAAGGGAAACCGCATTTCTTCCTTTTTTATTTAAAATTCTGTTTCAGCCTTTTATTTCTTTATCAAAAAAAGGTCGCCGTCTTCAATTAGCCAGTCACTGTCACTGTCACTTGCGACATCACTCGTTAGCCTGCTTTGGGTTTTTTCTTTCGGCCACGCTCGCTCTAATAATTCGTCTGAAGCGTCTCTCGGCTTCTCTACTCGTACGCTTAGCCTACTTGGTTTTGAGACAGGGGAAAGGGTCGACACCAGATTTCATATGAGAAGCGAAGCCAAATACGGAAGAGTACACGGAAGCGAATAGGCGAACATCTCGTGCTGGTCACGTATCCCTAATTGAGTCGAAGAGCTGTAGCCATGGCTGCCAATGAGTACTACAAATCTTCGTCGAGGCCCTACAACAATTACGAGCCGTCCATATCGTCGACGAATCCGCCCTCCTACACATCACAACCGCAGCAGCACCCTCAAGACCCGCGGGCCGGTGCCTCCACCGTATCCCCCTTCGAGTCCGTTTTTGACGATCACGTCTACCCGACCGACTCACATACCCGCCCAAATGCTGACTCCATAAACAGCAGCCAGCAGACTTTCGCCTACGATACGAGATATCACGGCGCTACACCCGGTGATGTTTCTCCCGTAGGCGCTGATGACATCCCTTTGCGCCAACATAACAAGACCCCCGGTTTTGCCGCCGACTCGACCGACCATGTCTACGACGTCCCCGAGCAGGAGGCTGGCTCTCGAGGCCCACCTAAGCGAGGCCTACTGCGCTTTGGGGAGTTAGGCATGCTGGGATCCGAGAAGAAGAGGATACCGGTCATGGTTTACCTCTTTTCCCTCATCCAGATCGGCGTCTTCATTGGCGAACTGGTCAAGGCTGCCCAGCTAACTGGCAGCCCGATCCAGACCCAACCTCAGTTCAACCCTATGATAGGCCCGTCCCAGCAGGTTCTCATCAACATGGGCTCGAGATTTGTCCCCTGCATGAAGAATGTCGACGGCGTGCAAAACTATAAATCTGAGCCCGACATGCAACCGGGCTTCGGGTGGCCGTGCCCCAATACGACGTCGCTCGATCCTAAAAACGACTCGAATAAGTGTTCGCTCTCGGAGCTCTGCGGTTTCAGCGGCGTACCTAATCCCGAATGGGACCCCGTGAACGGCCTCGCTCAGACACCGGCGCCCAATCAGTGGTTCCGCTTCATAATTCCCATATTTATGCACGCCGGCATCATCCACATTGGCTTCAATCTACTGTTGCAGCTAACTATGGGGAAGGAGATCGAGCGGTCTATCGGATCCCTGCGGTTCTTCCTCGTCTATATGAGTGCCGGCATCTTCGGTTTCGTGATGGGAGGTAACTACGCCGCCCCTGGCATCTCGTCCACCGGAGCGTCGGGGTCGTTGTTCGGGATCATCGCCATAACTTTACTCGATCTTCTCTATTCGTGGACCGAGAGGCGCAATCCTGGTAGAGAGCTGTTATTCATCATCGTCGAGATTGTCGTATCATTTGCGCTCGGTCTTCTACCTGGCCTAGACAATTTCTCCCACATTGGTGGGTTTATCGTGGGCTTGTGCTTAGGTGTCAGCGTTCTCCATTCGCCAAATGCCCTGCGTCGCAGGATTGGCGAAGATCACTTCGGAGGGCCTTCGTATTCCAGCGTAGGCGGCGGCATTACCAGTGTCGCCTTTCCTGCCTTCTACAGAAACCCCGTAGGTTTCTTCAAGGGACGAAAGCCTTTGTGGTGGGCGTGGTGGCTTGTCCGTGCTGGTTTCCTTGTCCTCGTCATCGTCGTCTTTATCGTCCTCCTCAACAATTTCTACTCTAACCAGAACAATTGTAGTTGGTGCAAGTATCTCAGCTGCTTGGTGAGTGGATCCATATTTTGCTGCCCCTATCCCTATACCTGCGGGGCTAACACATATTTGTACAGCCCGTCAACAACTGGTGTGATATTGGAAACTTGACCATCACGCCGTCAGAAGGCACTACTAGCAAGCGAAGTATCGATTTGTTTCCGCTTGAGCAGGTCGCAAACTTGTACGGGTGATTGGTCATGGAGAAGAGTTTCCTTGAAATCTAGAGGATACTCAGCGCATGACGATAGGCGATAGGCGGATTTATGATACCCGAATATAGGCTTGGAGGTGCGTGAGAACGGACGACCTTCCTACTAATGATGGGCTGCTCGGAACTGTGGAGGAGGTGATAAAAAGGTTCCGTTGGGTAGAGTGCGTTGAGAGGTTTTGTACTGGAGCGTATCGCGGTATTGATGTAATTGAGTCTACCTCATGCGAAATGAATTCAAACGAACTTTATAAAATAGCGCCGTTGTAGTAGGTATGTTGTGAAGCATTATTAGTTGCCTCCTAGGTAGGTACTCGGAAAATACCCTTATACTAGGCTAGTTCCTGGGTATTCTCCAACAGTAGTTTTCACGCCTGTGATACTTCAAATTAGAATGAACAAACTCAAACTTATGTAGTCGTATAGTGTAGAACATTAACAAGTACATGTAGGCAGCGTTCGATGACTACCTAGGTGTAGGAATTGACATCTAAAAGGACGGAAAGCGCAGGTCTGAGGAGAGACACGAGGCTCGAGAACGTCCTCACAAGGTATAGAGAAAATGCAAGTTAGGATTGGTATTTCAATACGAAACTGGGCATCGTGGTGTATCGAGGAAATATTGCCATCCAGTCATTACATCAAAGCAAAACATAACGCCCGGGTATCCAAGTCATGACTATCGCACTTCTCCATCTGTCAACAAGTCTTCCACCAGCGAGTCGCCTTCGCTTCGACGAATCGTAGTAGAACTATCACCTTCCCCTTGTGCATCTTCCTGTTCCTCCTCGATTGCTCGCTCATGAATGACGGTGACGTCTTCGGTGATAGTCTTGTCATCCGACGGAGCGAGAGACGCACCTCTGCTACCGCTTCGCCTGGACATCTTATCCTGCTCGCCCAGTTGGTTTACGATCTTGCCCAAACTGACATGGATCTTGTACAGGGCATTCCTGCTTGTGGCGTCCGACAGAAAATTCTCCTCGACAGCCGACGACACAGTTTCATACAGATCACGGATGTTATCCTCAGTGGAGGCTGGCGAGATGTATAGTTTCCCTAGCAAGGGTGCGATGACCTTTTTCTCTTCCTCTGTATCGCTATTAGCATGGCTGGAGACACCCCAACGATGGCGAAGAACTTACTACTGATATTACTATTTAAATTGTCAAGAATGTTCCGCGCCAAGTCCAGATGAACGTCGCCGTTGACGTTCTTCTTGTCCGCATCCATGGGAATCCCAGGGGTATAGCACTTTCGAGGATCCGTCCAGTCGACGAGACAAGCACCGATGGTGCTGAGGCTGGCCATTTCGTCGCCCACATCAATGTCGTCGTCGTCAACGAGACCCTCCCTGACGTTGTACAGAGCATGCAGGGCGTCGAGTGCCACATGGCCCATGAGCTCCTGGTTTTCAGCCCTTGAGAAACAGAACACGGGCAGGAAATAGTTGAGAGCTTGTCTGACACTCTGGTTCCCCGCCGTCGAAGGATCGAAATAGGCTACTATGAGCGTCCTAAGCAGCTCTACCGAGGTATCGTGGTCCGTGACTACACGGCCTAGTAACAGTTTGCAGACTGCCACCGTTGCTGCGCCTTGGACTTCGGGGTTTTTGGAGCCGGATCGGAGCGCTCGAATATACACTTTCAGCAAAGCTGGATTCGCCGAGAGGAGTTGTGCCCCATGGACGTTCAAGATATCCGTGAGAATCTGGAGTGCCGTAATCTGAAGAGCCGCGTGGCCTTTGCTGAAGAAGTGCATAAAGAGAGTTAGATTCTCCTCAGCAAGCGGCCGGTCGAGAAGCGAGCACAGTCCCAGGCAGACCAATCCACGTTCACGAACCGGTGCTTCGTGGCTGCGGACTGCGGGAACCACGAGGTTGTTTAGCATCGACACCAGGTGATCGTTTTGCTGGAGGGTTCCTTCAACGTTGGAGAGCATGCATTGAACGATATGCAAGCACTTCATATTGATCATGATCTCCTTGATTGCCTTTTCTCGGGCTTCCTCCTCGCTTAGACTTGTGTCTTGGTCGTGCTTCCCGCTCTTGGTGGGAGTGCTGTCGCCGCTGACTTCGGATCGGGCCGAATGGAAGCTCTCCTCGCCGTCGCCGATCGCGGATTCATCAACAATAGTGTCGTGAACGTCCGCAACGGCTTCGAGGACGATGCTGCAGAACTCCTTCTCGCCAGCCGTATCCGGTGCGCATATATCTCGAAGCACATCGATAGTTAGCTTGGTAATTTCATCGGGTAATTCCGGTATAGACAAGGTTTGCCGTAATAGGGCAAACATCTTGCGCCGGCCAAAATCGTCCGAGTAGTCCAGGGTGAGGATGATATGTAGTAGCTGCTCGACGATGAACTCCTGCTCAACCGTATCCTCTTCTTCGTCCTCCTCTACGTTGTCCTGGTTGTTAACTCTCCTAATGGCTTTGATGAGGACATCTAGATAGCGTTTGAGGAAGAAGGCCAGTTTGGTGACCACGGGTAGCTTCTCCTCCACCAGGGATTCATATTTTCCACTCCCCTCGGTCCGACAAAAGTCGTTGAAGCTCCGTGCAATGAAAATGGATTCGGCGCTGAGCGTTTCCCAGTAACTGTCATTAAACTCTACAGCATCGCGGTAATCCGGTCTTCCTTCCCAAAAGCCCTTCATGGCCTCCAAGGCCACGCCGTTTTCGACGCCAGAGTTGACAATGTCGATACGCTCAAGTAGTTCAAGGAGCCCGTCCAAGCTTGGAGGGGCCGGTTCAGTGGGGTTTTCGCCTTCTTCGGGCTGATTGACACCAGCGCAGTCCTCAATCCAACGCTCACGAAACAGCCGCCCGGCGGCCTTCCGGACATTCTCGTCTCTATCCCGCAGCCCCCAGCGGAGAAGCTTTTCTCTCATAGAGAGGGACAGATGTCGAAAGTCGCCGAGTGCTGGCAACAGTTTAGAATAGACTGCGCGACGGGTGGCAGGATCCGAGTCCCTGGCCCTCTCTAGAAGGTAGGGGAGAGTGTTTGGTAGGATAGGTAGGTTCACAAGAAGCGAGCGCCTCACATCGGCGCTGGGGTCGTTCTGCAAAACTTCGAGGAGCTTTTCCAGCAGGCCAGTCTCGGCGTCGTCGTCGCTGTCGTCCGAGTTGACCATACCCTCGACCTGGTTCCCAGCCAGTCTGCCGAGGCCTAGAACAGCTTGTGATCGGACCATGGCTTCCTTATCACGAATTCTTTTCAGAAGACCATGACGCAACTTCTGGAACAAGTCGTCATCGATGGCATCTAGAGAGTTGATGACGTGGGAGATGAGCTGAGTAGATCTGTATCTGACAAACTTGTCCTTGGCGGTGAGCAAGGGCAAGATAGCCTCCATAACCTGAGTGGTTAGGCGCGTGCTTGGAGTCTCGGGCATGGTACTAGCATCGACATCCTCCTCCCCTAACAGCTCGTTATCCTTGTCGTTGGCGTGGCGTAGGAACAGGCCGATAAAGCGTATAGTCTTCTCGCCAACACCCTCGCTCTTCTTCACAGGCATTACCCTAAGAACACACCGGGTGAACTCGTTGTTAAAGTCGGGCTCGTGGAAATCGGTCGGAGCCGACTTATTGGGACGCGTCGGCTCGTAACAGCAAGCCTCGTGGACCTTTCGGAGATTGACGACCAGCTTCCTGTGTGTGGCGGTGGTCTTCTGCGCATCGCCGAATATCGCGCATATTTGTCTTCGTAAGTCGCTGTCGGGAGCCTCTTCGGGAATGTCAATGTTGGACGACGAGACACGGGACGCTGCCGAGGCGCGCGAGTTCAGGGTCGCGCTGGAGGCTTTGTGAGATACCGCGGCCGAGGTCCGTGTGGACCTCGTACCTACTCGAGCCGGCATGGTTCGATAGGACGAGAGTATTTGATTGTTAAAGAATATACGATTCTATTTGTTTGTCTTGGATAAATTCGGTGCGCAAAATGTTGGCGCCTTTGGTGGGATGTTTTGTATATATTTTGCGCCGCGATTTATGTTTAAATGTTATTATTGCTTAGTGCCTAGAAATGGTAGTTAAATCAATAAACCAATCCGGCTGCTAGGACAACAACCCCACTAGCCCGCTAGGTACATAGCCTGGCAGCCCTGGGTACCTAGCCTGCGCACCCCACTAGACGATAAGGCCGATCTTTACAGTCTTATCGATTTTGATTTTTTTTTTCTTCCTAACGATTTCATAATTTTTCTACACCTTTCAGACCTTTCTGCGCAGTAGTCGTTCAACTTACGATCGAGAAGGATACTTCATCGCAACACCCTTGGATCGTGCAAGAGCCTCTAGACGACCTTTGATGTTCCAACAATATGGCCGGCAATAGCGATCTTAAAAGATCCAGGGTGGAGAGTGCGGATTCAAATATACCATCGAAAGATGTTGGGTCTACTGTCGAGCCGCCCACCAAGAAAGTTCGAGTCGAGGAGAACAGGTCTCTCTTCGTACGATCGCTTCCCCCCACTGCCACCGCCGACACATTGACTGAGTTCTTTTCTCAACACTTTCCCGTGAAACATGCTACTGTCATCCTGGATCCCCAGACGAAGCTTTCTCGCGGCTATGGTTTTGTTACTTTCACCGATGCCGACGATGCCCAAGAAGCCAAGAAAAAGCTCGACAAACAAAAGTTGGATGGCCGCCCGCTGGTGCTAGAGGTAGCAGAGCCACGACATCGTCGATCTGCCTCTGATTCGGCTGGTGCCGCTTCCAAGAAGGCCGAGAGGGAGGCAACACTGGCCGAGGCTCGTAAAGTTCCCAAGTTGATTGTGCGGAACTTGCCGTGGAGCATCAAATCGTCGAATCAATTGGCGGCCTTGTTCCAAAGCTACGGAAAGGTGAAATATGCCGACCTTCCCAATGCCAAGGGGAAACTATCCGGCTTCGGCTTCGTCACTATGCGTGGCCGGAAGAATGCTGAGAGAGCTATGGACGCCGTTAATGGGAAGACGGTTGACGGTAGAACTCTTGCCGTGGACTGGGCTGTTGATAAGCAGACTTGGGAACAGCAGAAGCACCAAGCACAAGATGACACTACGAAGAAGGACACTGCGGATTCCGCAGATGCTTCTGAAGACGACAACGAGAA
The DNA here is from genome assembly GCA_028565235.1 of Hypoxylon lenormandii. Taxonomy (NCBI): domain Eukaryota; kingdom Fungi; phylum Ascomycota; class Sordariomycetes; order Xylariales; family Hypoxylaceae; genus Hypoxylon; species Hypoxylon lenormandii. The sequence goes on from JAOWAP010000009.1 coordinate 2,216,338, forward strand.
GTCGACTGAAGAACATCAAAAACAGGATGAAGACGAAGAGAAAGGAAAAGACGTCGATGACGAGGAAGATGAAGATGAAGATATTAAAAATTTCATGAAAAATCATATGGAAAATCTTGAGGACGAGGATAGCGATGCCGACCCGGACGAAGCTGATAAGGAAGATCAAAGCGAAGACTTGGAAGAGGATGCTGACGCACCAGGAAGCGTATCCACATCGAAGCGCCTTGTGACAGATAACAAATCTACCCTTTTCATTCGAAACCTACCATTTACGACTACAGATGCGGAGCTCAAGTCCCACTTCGAGCGATTTGGAAGTATACGGTACGCCCGCATAGTAGTTGATCGAGCGACTGATCGACCAGCCGGCACGGGTTTCGTCTGTTTTGTCAGCGAGAATGAATCGAGGGAGTGCCTCAAAGGTGCGCCCCGTCCTCAGCAGTCTACGATACCGAATAAGAAGTCGATTCTGCAGAACGAATTGGCGGACGAGGAGGGCAAGTACACCATCGACGGGCGTATCCTTCAGGTGTCGCAGGCTGTGAGCAAGGGCGAAGCAAGCCGTCTTGCGGAGACGGGTGTTGCAACAAGGCAAAACAAGGAAAAAGACAAGCGTCGACTATATTTGCTATCTGAGGGTACCATTATGAAGGACTCGCCTTTGTATGCTTTGCTCCCACCGTCGGATATCAAGATTCGGGAGCAGAGCGCTGGTCAGCGAAAGAAGCTTATTCAAGGCAACCCAAGCTTGCACCTAAGCCTCACTCGATTGGCAATTCGCAATATTCCCCGTAATATAGACTCTAAGAAACTAAAGGCCCTTGCCCGCGAAGCTGTTGTCGGTTTCGCAAAGGATGTTAAGGAAGGCCGAAGACAGCCGCTTTCTAAAGAAGAAAGTGCTCGGGGTGGTGCAGAGGATCGGGAAGCTGAACATCGGCGCAGAGAAAAGGGGAAGGGTATTGTCCAGCAGGCCAAAATCGTATTTGAGAACAAAGAGGGATCCAAGGTGCCCGAAGTCGACGACGCCGGTAAGAGTCGAGGCTATGGCTTCGTCGAATATTCTTCTCATCGATGGGCACTCATGGGCTTGAGGTATCTGAACGGGCACGCATTGGAAAACACGATGGGGAAAACGCAGCGGTTGATTGTCGAATTTGCCATTGAAAATGCACAGGTCGTGGCAAGGCGAAAGGACATGCAAGCCAAACAACGAATGCGAAGCAGCCAACCCTCTGGGAACCAAGACACGACTCATCCAACCGCACACGCGGGTATGGCCCCTAAGCCGAAGGGTAAGGACTTTTCGGTATCCAAGGATAGATGGCAGAAGCAGAAGCAGGAGAAAGGCAAAGCCGCGGTCAATAGTGGTGACCCAACAGAGGGTCAGGACGGCTCGGCCCGGGATACTTTACAGCAGAAGATTATTGCGAGGAAGAGGATGACGAGGAAAAAGAAGGCCCAGGCCCGCCATTGAAGTATCGTCCAATTATTATCACAGGCCTATGGCCTATGGGTGTATGATTCTACTCGGGGGTCAGACAGCTTCGTGATTACGGTATTGGTCTCAAATAAATTTATTGCTATTGCTGCTGAGCTGAGAATATACACGAGTAGTGAGTAGTGTTACCTGAAAGAGCTGGGTGGGCACCCCCTAATCGACCTGAGAGCTTGGTGTTATTTAGAACGAGTGAACGGAATCCTTATCAGACCAGCATGCGATGAAGATGGACAGGTCAATACATATTACCTCCAAAACCAGCCGGTCGACTTCGTATCCCTTTCGATATTCTTTGAACCTGCATCTTCAGTTTCGTCGGCTGCCTCTGATCTCTCTCCGTCTTTCGAGATCTTCCACGTCGACCATACCCTCGTGCTTTCACTTAGTGCTATTACGTTGCCGTGCGCATCGAGTTGCTTTGTTGTAGTTGTTGTCTCATTCTTACCGTTGCGGACGCGCCGTTGGACTGTTTCCAAGACTTTGCCACCACCTGGAGTCTCAATTGTCCGAGTAACCGGTGCCTCTTCGAGGTCCGACGGGCTTCTGTTTTCTATCGGTCCGGACTTGACGCCTGGCATCTTTTGAAGAGTAGGTGTCCTTGAAAGGCTGTCCATAGCAAATTTAGATTCAACGGCTGTGTATAAGTCCTCCTCTAGGTCTGCTTGTTTCTCATGTGCCGTAGCGTCGCGCTTAGATGCTCCCTCTTTACACTCTGGCCATGGGTGGTGTCCTTCTTCCCAACGGGATCCCCAATGTAGTAACGGATGGTTTAAAATGCCCGGTCGGCTCGATGACGACTGTTGATGGAATGTCATGTCATCCGTCTGCCAAAGCATTCGGGGTAAAATGTAGCCGTAAGAGAGCTCGTGCCTGGCGGATGGCGAGAGGGGAAAGTAAGCATCCCAGAGGCCTCGGCGCCCCAGACCGACCGCCCAGGCACCAACAGACATGCCCCAGGGAAAATATCGGACGTGTTCGAGATGTTTCTCCAATATAAGATCCTGTAGATTCGAGAGCGGACGTCCTGAATTTACAGCTAGAAGATCTTCGAACGCGTCTCGGAAAGTGAAACAATCTGGGTAGACATGGGCTGCGTCTCTGGGGCGAGGTTGCGGTAAGGACTGGAGATTAAAAGGGGAATACGACGATGATGTCGCCCAAGATAGGATGTCATCTACATTAACACTTCCTTTATCATCTGGACCGGAAGAGGTGTCTTCATCCTTGCTTCGAGGCAGAGCACGATCCGGGGTACCGTCTGCTATCTGGTCGCTATCATGCCTCCCCATGATCACTGACGATCCCAAGATGGTTTGAAAAACCCGTTGGATATTACTGTCGACGTGGTTTTTGAAGCGAATGAATAGGTTCTCTGATGAGTTGCTGACGGTCATTGGCGCCACTCGGGTCTTGCGTTAGGTACTTACAGATTTCGGTATTGGTTTGTCCGCAGCTTCGAAACTGTAAGACCTGTGCTCATTTAAAGCAAGCGATCGATGATCGATGGACAGTGGGTGTATTATGGTACTGTATTATGGATGAATTTGATTATAAGGGAAACAAGTCGGGATTTGGAAAGCTCTAGAAACGGGCGGTTGAGGAATGCTTATAGGCGGTATTTGTTATAATATCAGAATATATGGCCAATGCAGGTACTGCATACACATGCACTATGACGATTCATGGTAGCTGAGCTTTAGGTTTTAGGCCTATGTAGTAGGTCTTAGGTAGCTGAAGTGGGGCATCAATTTCAATATTCAATTAGGTACCTATTCCCATTTTCCATAATCCCATACTCCATATCGCGAACACGCTTCATCTTGATGACCGACACGATTCCCTTACCTCACGGTACCTAGACAATGGAGTATAGTGAAAGGAGCTGCTAGGTCGCGCCTATGAATATATATTTGATTGTCCTGTAAAAACTACACTTCGTACTGTTGGACATGCAACGTCACCATGTCTTCCCCGTTTCGACAAGTCTCCTCGTCGCAGCCAACCTGCTTATTCCTGTCGCAATCGTCCTCTTTGCGATTGGCTTCTTTCCCTATAAGCCTTTCCTGCCTGGTCTAGCCGAGTACCAACCCCTCGAATATGGATCACCACCTGAACCGCCCTTCGATCGTCTGATATTCATGGTCGTCGATGCTTTGCGCAGGTTCGTCTTCTCGGCGCAACCGCCACCGACCCAACCCCAGCGCGACTCTCTGCGACTCTCTTAGCTGACCAGCCTAGTGACTTTGTATTTCTAAACGGCTCGGGGTTTGAATTCACCCAGAGGTTGGAAACCCCCGTGAAGTTAGACGTAATATCTCGTGCCGCTAACACGAAGCCCTAGACTGATTTCCGATGGCGTTGCGATTCCTTTCACTGCCCATGCTACTTCGCCGACCATCACCATGCCGCGGATAAAGGCCATTACGACCGGTTCTACCCCTTCCTTCCTCGACGCCATACTGAGCTTTGACGAAGCTGATACATCTTCTACTCTTGCTGCTCAGGACACCTGGCTTGCTCAAATGAAGGCGAAGAAGACTGGAAAGCTCGTTATGCATGGTGATGATACGTGGCTGAAACTATTCCCTGGCGTGTTCGATCGAGCCGACGGCACCTCCAGTTTCTTCGTCTCCGATTTCACCGAGGTCGACAACAACGTGACGAGACATATACCGGACGAATTGCGCAATGATGACTGGAATACTATGGTTCTCCATTACCTCGGTCTTGATCACATTGGCCACAAGACAGGTCCTCGAGGTCCGAACATGATCCCGAAGCAGCAGGAGATGGACGGGGTCGTTCGCACAATCTACGAGGCCATGGAAACGCAGCCGCATCTCCGTTCGACCCTGCTGGTGTTCTGCGGAGATCATGGAATGAACGACGCCGGTAATCACGGAGCCTCCTCCCCGGGGGAGACCTCGCCGGCTCTAGTGTTTGTATCACCCAAGTTGAAGCCCATCTCTAAGCCTCTCAAAGTGCCAGCAGACTTTGTCGAAGACTTCCAGTATTATCGTGTCGTCGAGCAGTCTGATCTTGCTCCTACTCTTGCCGCCTTGCTCGGGTTTCCCGTACCTAGGAATAACTTGGGGTCCTTTATGTTGGATTTCTTGCCTTTTTGGCCAGAGAGCGAGTAAGCCTTTCTCGTAGTCGGTAGGATTCTTGCTAACCGTTAGAAGAACACGACAAGCTCCAGATCCTTGTGCGCAATGCAAGACAGATCCTCGATATTGTCACTGCCACATATAGTAGCTCATCATCCCTGGGCAAACAGTACGGCCCGAACTGTCGCCACCCTAGTTCGCCCGCCGAAGAGTTGACCTGTGAATGGCAGCGAATCGACGGAGCTATCGGAAAGATACCAGCAACAGAAGACCTAGATGGTGCATGGATTGCAGACGTCTCGAAGGTATGGGATTAGTCTCTAACGACCTATGATATACTAATAGCCAACAGTGGTTATCTAAAGCCCAGGCCCTGATGAGTGGTATGGCGAGCAATTACGATATGAGCATGCTAATGTACGGCGAGCTAGCTGCTGCACTGGCTTCTGTCGCGGCGATCTGCGCCGTAGCAAGTTTAGCTGTGAAGACGACCGCCAGTCTGGTGCCATTTATGCTGACAACCCTTCTCTACGGCATAATGATGTTCGCCAGTAGTTATGTCGAAGAAGAGCAGCATTTTTGGTATTGGACTACGTCGGCCTGGCTATTTTATCTTACCATTAGATCGTAAGGAGTACAAAGTCTGGTTCCTTTTTACAGAACTAACCTGCAAGCAGAACCCCGAGAGCGACACGCAAGTGCTTTGTGACGGGACTTGTTGCGCTTGGCGCTATGAGAATCACTCGAGTATGGAACCAGACCGGCCAGAAATTTGCCGGCGAGCCTGACATTGTGACCCATTTCATGGCTTCGAACCCACCACTACTTTGGTGCCTTGTTTTTGCAACGTATGCGACAGTGTCGGTGGAGTTGTTCAATACTCTCGGGAATATTCCAACTGCCATCTCGGGCTCCGTGGTTGCTGGGCTTGTGACGTCCGCCTTATCTTTCAAGCTCGCTTTCACCAACGAAGATGCCCCCGAACTGGTTGTTGGGTTTGCAAGGACGCTTGTGAACATGTTCGACGGACCGTCCCTCGTAAACAGAGCTCGAGCCGTATTCCTTGGCCTTGGACTTACCTCGATATACCCCCTATATAATATTGTAGTACCGGGAAGCAAAGTATCCAGGGATGAAAGTGAGTTTGCTTATATATCGTCTATGCAAAGTGTAGCTCTCGCTGACTTCTACATAGCCATGCGGACTCTACATCACCTATATACGCTATTCGCATTAACGCAATCCCGGGCTACCAACGTGCCACTTTTCTTGTTATTTCGAGCCATTGACATGTTCTTGAGCAGACTTGACTTAGATCCCGCACAAATCGCTACGTCGTCGCTACTTCTTCAGTTTTCTTCCTTCTTTGCTATGGGAGGTTCCAATGCAATTTCGGGTGTAGATCTGTCGAATGCGTATAATGGCGTCAGCGGATTTAACATATTGGCCGTGGGCGTCCTGACTTTCCTCAGCAACTGGGCGGCTCCGGTGTGGTGGACGTCGGCTTCTAATTTAATGCTACTCCAGAGCAGACAACGGACAAAAGGCGACTATAGTAATGTGTACGGACAGCACGCGGCTCTCATGACGGTGTTTGTAACTGCCTCTCTTGGGTTTGTTATGATAGCTTGCACGACGTTGAGAACGCATCTGTTTATCTGGACGGTGTTCTCACCTAAGTACTTGTATAGCATGGCGTGGAGTTTGGGACAGCATCTTGTTATTAACATGGCGTTGGGAGGCTTATTATATTGGCTCGGCTGCGTATGACGTGGCTATTGTGAATTTAGTATAGGGGCCGTATATGTTCGCAGTAGGGCCCTTCACGATTCGTTTGAGATAGGACGAATGAAACTAAGTGCTGGCGGCTTTAGATTATATTGCATGAATACCTAACGTACACAATGTAGATGGAGATGACCTTAAGAATGCATTGTGCTCTGAGGCTAGCTGAATCAAGCAGGCACTTAACAGGTAATTTCATATGCGAGGCATTCCTGGAACGCTTGTGGTAGATGGTAGATTCAGATCAAGGGATGGATGGGAAACTGATTTGTAAGGGAAAACCTCGGTTGTCGTAGATTTGGGCTACTTAGTGCGTAATAACGATTGGTTTTTTCAACAGTCAGAAGCCGCGTGGTGCAGTGGTTAGCATGGTGCTCTTATACAGTCTCTTTATATGAGGTATGCATAGGTCGTGGGTTCAATCCCCACCGTGGCTATTGAATTATTCTCCTTTTTAGAATGAGTCTTGACGTGTTGTAATCGTACACTTTTGCCATCATTTCATGCATACATTATGTACGTATTAGGATTTCATCTTCCTATCCATATCAGCAAATCTCTTGATAGCCTACCCAGTGTATACAAAATGTATTAATCTATATTACTACACTGTAGCAGTAGTGTTTAATTTATTTGAATTAGTCAACTTGGTCCGAAGATAGAATTGGTCAAGTACGAAGTGCGAGGTGCCGAAATGCTTCTTTTCTCGTTTCTCGTTCCTCGTAGGTCAAGCAATCGATACCCGTGCATCCAAGTATCCAATTTTAGGCCTTGGATGGTACGCAAATTATGATCCCTGTAGCAAGGTATGGATTCTATCCTACAATGTAGATGTATGTACATAAGATTAGGCGTTTTCTTAGCGTGGTATTTCTTTGACAGGCAGAACAGGGTGTATCTTATCGGACGCTCTGACGCTTTGAAGTCTGGAACAATCGGACGAGGAAGGCTAAGGTGTCATGGTGTCTGGGTGTCAGCTGCAGGTAGGATCGCGGATTACCCAAAGCACTGGGAAAGTGTGTGGGAGGAATGGGAAAGATTGGGAAAGGTTGGGAATGACCATGTACCGTGATTTCTAAAGGTCATCTCATCAATCTTAATTCCATCCTACCTGTCTACCTCTTGCCGTATCCTTGCGCTTTTAATTAGGTACCTTGTAATTTATCGTTGTTGCTATATTCGGCCTGTCTTTAATTTTTTCTTCTTTTCGTTTGTTTCGTTTTCGCTCTTTATTGATGTCGCGAGCCAAATTAACTTCTTATTCTTTACTCTATCATCCTATTGTCTTATTGTTCTATTGTCCTGCCTTGTTGCTTTCTTGAATCCTGCGCCTTGTCGATCTACTATATTAGCTGCGCACTTTGAGCTACTCGCCTAGCTACTATAATGTCGAATATTTGTTGAGCTTACCTAGAAGATCCTGTTAAAAAAAGATATAGCGCGTTTTCTATCACATACGAGAATACACTTGGCACTGTTATTGCGACCACGACCACGACTACGACTTTGACTTCGACCGTTACTACGACCGTGACTGCGACTGCGAACCACCTCTACTTGCCATTGTACAAAAAGTGATTGCGACTTCGAGCTCGACGTGACCTCCACTGTACGACTGCGCGCGACGCGACTACGATTACGACTGTAAACCGCAAACCGCAAACCGCAAACCGCAAACCGCAAACCGCAAACCGCAAACCGCAAATCGCCCAAATAATACCATCCCTCTTTTGCCTCGAAGCTACAGCGCACACAACTTTTTTTTTTTATAGATGTATCCCTCTAGGTAGAATCATGTGGCGGCGGACCTATCTGCTTCTTGTTTTGGTACGGCTGTGGTTCGCTCTCTCGCCGAGCTATCTTCATCCAGATGAGAATTTTCAGGGCCCCGAGGTGATTGCTGGTAAGCATCGATATGCACCCGTTCTACGATGAGGTGGCGGAGAGGCTAACGCAACCTGTGTCTATCATATAGGTCAAATCTTTAGCTACCCGGTGCGGCTGACTTGGGAATTTACGAGCGACCATCCCATACGTAGTGTCTTCCCGTTATGGCCGGTTTACGGCTTGCCTATGCTCCTGTTGCGATGGCTGTGGGTTGGCAACGGCAATGATGGCGAGATACCGCCCATCGCGGTGTTCTGGACCTTACGCGTCCTGATGTTCATCATCAGCTTTGTGCTAGAAGACTGGGCTATTCATGAGCTGGTTCAGTCGAAGCGACACCGCTGGGTCGCCATGTTGCTAGTGGCATCGTCATATGTGACTTGGACTTTCCAGACTCACACTTTCTCCAATTCCATCGAAACTCTTGTTGTCGCATGGTGCCTGGTGCTCATCGAGCGCATTCTCGAGGCTTCGGTGCGTTGCTCGTCCCCCGTCCCCCTTTCTCGCATCTGAACTTACGAACTGACCCTCAAATCCCAGCAAACTTCTTCAAATCTAGCAGCATCGACGGTGCTTGGCATCGTGGCTGTTTTTGGTGTTTTCAATAGAATAACCTTTCCTGCATTTTTGCTCATACCTGGACTTCGATTGATACCCCATTTTATAAATAGGTATATCTCCTTTCCTGGGGCCCTCCTCCCTCCCCCTTTCACCCCCCTGGAACTTCAAATTACTAACTATATGGTGGTAAAGACCTTTGTCCTTAGTAGTTATGGCAGCTTCCGGACTTACAGCAGTTTTAATTGCCATTTCCTTAGACACATCCTTTTACACTCCGCACTCCATTTCCTGGTCGGACCTCTACCGTAATCCAGTTATCACGCCATTAAATAATCTGCAGTATAACCTCTCGCCTTCAAATCTAGCCGAGCATGGATTGCATCCTTGGTATCAGCATCTCCTGGTCAACCTTCCATTGCTCATAGGACCCGCTGTTGCTCTTTTATTCACGCGACCCCTTCTCTCTCTTAGACTATACTCGGCCATATCAGGGGTATTTGTCCTATCCATCTTCCAACACCAAGAGGCCAGATTCTTACTCCCGACTATACCGCTGTTGCTCTCGTCCGTGCGGCTCCCAAAGAATCACACGTACTTGAAGATCTGGGTTGGGGCGTGGATAGGCTTCAACGCCGTTCTAGGCCTTCTTATGGGGGTGTACCACCAGGGTGGCGTCGTGCCAGCCCAAGTATTCCTCAGTAACCAGCCAGATGCAACGCAGGCCGTGTGGTGGAAAACTTACATGCCGCCGATATGGCTTTTGAATGGCAAAAATGCCGTTTTGCGGACCAATGATGTGGCGGGTATGGAGGGGGCGAAGCTATTAGAAGAACTAGAGAGGATAGCGACTTGCGATACACCGGCTGATCGGAGGAATCAAGAGTACCTCAAAGAACCGAACGGCACATATCTCATTGCGCCACTCTCGACGACGTGGCTGGATGCGTATGTAAATAATAAGGGCTTGGACGGGCTCAGGTTTCGGGAGGTCTGGAGGTATAGCAAGCATTTAAACCTAGATGATTTGGATTGGGCGGAAGACGGGTTTTGGCCCACCTTAAAGAGAGTTATTGGGAGGCGAGGACTTGCGGCCTGGAGAGTCACAAAGAGCTGCGGTCGTTCTACGAGATAATGAGTTGAAAAATATATTATATGCCCAAGTAAATTCGTTTATTACAGTATTGTCGTAAGACGGAGCTATGAAAGCAGGAGATGATTCCGCACCGGTTAACTGGCTCATATCAAGTCTTTTAACGAGTACAGTACGGACGTAATATGTAGTAGTAGTATTCTTAGCGAAGGGCGGTGATTCATTATATTAGTAACTTCCTGACTATAAGATATGTGCCCCTTTTCTAAGAGGTACCTATAGGTACGAAGCTGAAGGCATCTTATATACATCTTATGTACATATGTACATACACTTTAGGTCCACTATTCCACTTGCATGGGTCTATTAAGGTTCGGGGAGCTAGCATAAGGAAAAACGGATATACCGATGCAACGGCCAAGGCTGAGAACTCTTTTTTGTGCATAGAATTTCTATTGTCTAATTATCTAAAAAATAGGAATTGGAAGAAGCTTTCAGTGGTATTTCAACTGCGACGCGCGACCCAATATAAGACTACTTGGATTTTGTCATCCATGTGATTATCACTACGCCCTAGACCCCATCACGAGCGTCGAAGCTCTCAACTCCTCCCCAACTTGATTGGAAGTCGATCTGATCTGCGAATCAAAATGGGTGGCTTAAACCTAGAAGTATTCAAGGTTAGTAGCATATATTGAGCCCCTCTACTCCTTCACTCTCCTCCCACTGCTGCTTCGTGTCTTTGTTAGTCACCCTGAAGTTGATGCTCACTTGCTACGATAGTTCGGCATGTATGTCATGTTCCCCATCGGCATTATGTATTACTTCGGCACGAATCTCGACGAGCGTTTCTCCGTGCCCGATTTCTGGCCTAAGCCTGAGCAGGCCAACAAGGTGCCCATAGACAAGGACGAGATCCATGCCGAGCTACAGCGATTACGTGCGCGACGATTATATCTTAGAGACAAGAGGCTTGAGAACGAGGCGAGAAACCCGCCGGCGCCTTCGCCTTCTGCCGAGGACAAGGAAGGCGACAAATCCTAAAGGGAAGGACTGCTGATGCCACATGGATTGGTTCCCTTCGCTGGTTGTATATGTATACCTAGCTCTGGCGGCGTTGAAGGATATAAAATAGGGTCGACATAGGGTCGCCATAGGGTCGCCAGAGGAGTGCGCAATTTTGCGCTCAGGTCGAAGCTCGGCTCAAGTGTTGAGCTAACGGTTCACCTCTTTGCTCTTTGCGAAGGTAGGATCCAAAGAGGGCCGTTTTGCGATGTGTACACAACCACCGCTCTCGTACGACGCAAGTCCAAATCTACACATTGTACAATAAATGTTACAGCAAACGCTACATGTTTACGCATCAAGGTTGTCTTCTATTGCCCTCCAAGCATCTTCCGATATGGCGCCTCGTTCCGCATTGGCGCTGCCGCATGGAAATATTAGCAACGAACCATCGATAGAGAACATGGGGATAGGCTAGTCTGGATATACTTACTAGACGCCCTGGACATCTGGATACTCTTGCAGCGCCGCTAAAAAGCTGCTTATGGCCGTTGCCGCATCCACGTCATCGAGCTTGATCTTATCCGCCGTTGGCGACCACATGATTTCGGAGCTGAGAATCTCGGCCGACGGTAGCACTTTGCCTAAGTTCTGTACCGCTTGATGCATCGCGTTCGGTTGTGTCCAGATGACGATGTCATCATCTTCGTCTTGTTCGACGTCCTCTGCGCCCGCTTCGAGCGCCTGCATCAAGACTTCGTCGAATTCGTGGCCGTCATCTTTTAGAATGATGCGGCCCAGCCTCGTGAATAGGAATGCGGTGGGCGTCACGGTGCCCTTGTGTTTCTTGATTATGGATCTCAGTTCCTGCAAAGCACGTTGCCTGTTCTCCGTCTCGACGTCGATAACCATGGCTACGGATGGTGGTACCATGACCTCGAGCGTGATACTTTCGAGACCCGCGCCAGTAGACGACTTTCCCTGACCTCGTGCGACGGCTACATCAATGCTCGCCTTGGGCATACCGGCTATTCCTCGTGGTCCTCGTTAGAAAAGTTTTCGTGTCTCGTTCGTAGCCTCTACATTCCCGAACACAGTACCATCTCTGGCCGTGTTATTATAGATTACCTTTCTTTGCAGCTGCGATCACCGTGGCTAGCTGTGAATTCAGGTTCGGGTCCGGGCCGTACACTATCTCGGACGTAAATCAGCACTTGTGACAGGCGGGATCATCTTCATATAGGATACGGACGTCTCGAATAGAGTGTCAAGTGTTTAGAGAAAGTAGACCGTTGGGCATTTTTCTTGGCGTCGGCAGCGCCCTTCTCGTGTTTAATCTTGGACCAGCGGTTGTGGCCACTAAAGAGCATCGTATTCGACGAGAACGGCTGGCAGCATTGAGCGCATACGGCAGTAGAAGTTGACGGCCTCAGTGCGAGGCGACGAGTAGGGAAGAAAAGGTGAGACATGTTGATTTGGCTGGTTAATTGCCTATCTCTAGTGAGTCGGGTGGTCGCGTAGAAGAGTAGACTGTTGGGAGAAGCGTAGGGAAATATATTACTATGAGAGTAGAAGCCGATGCCAATACTATATCGAGATATCGAGATGAGAGTTTGCATATGAGTGAAGAGCTCTTTTGGTGGTGCCTGTCTAGAGATCAAGATAGAAATTATTTATACGAGCTAAACTAAAAAGGGAATCTCTATAGGTAGTACATAGTAACCCGCAACCCCTGTAACCCCCTCCCCTTTAAGCTCCCACGTATATCCCAGTATAGGTACCTATATCAGGTATAAGGTAAACGCACATGCACCTACCGATAATATCTATTCTACTTGTGACTTTGCGACTCTCTCTCTCTCTCCACCAGTTCGCTCTTCACAACTCGTCTGTTCTTTGCCATAATCTCGAAACCCAATCCCTCAAACCCCCTAGACCTCCTTTCACAGGACATGAGCAAGTAAAACTCATGATCTTCCATGTCGGCGCCAAGTTCTCCTGTTCGAGAGTCTAACGGGGCTCCTCAACCCCCAGCTCCATCAGCTCCATCCCGCGCTTCCACTTCCGTCGCCGCCACCTCCAACCCGGAACTCGACCTCCAGAAGCTCCAGTCGCTTCCCGCCGAGCAGCAAGACCTCTTTTTACTAAACTTCGTCTCGACATTGGCCAAACATGTCCAGGGCTTGTCCGCGGACGACTGCACTTCTCAGCAGTTTTATCTCAAGAAAGAGGTCTTCCAGATTATCAACCTGTCCGCGCCCTCTCCGAGCCGAGTAATAAGGGTTAATCTCGGCAAGATCCTCGCCCACGTCTTTGGGAAGGGCGATAGGAAGCTACTGTTCGATACCATAAATGAGCTAGTCTCTATAATATCTGGCGGGAAATCCAAGACCGAAACCGAAGTTCGCACAAGGCATGCTGCTGTCAGCTGCTTGGGAGATGTATATGCTGCTGCTGGCGACAGCGCCATCGGCCTGCACCAACTGGCCTGCGCCGCCCTCGTCAAGCTGCTCAAATCATCGCAGAGCCATGCTGGATTACGCGCCGCTGTGCTCGTTGCTTTGACAAAGATCGTAGGCATGGTACAAGCGAGCATAGACGAAACCATTGCTAGGGATATCTGGAAGCAAGCACGAAATGCGGCGTCCGGCGACAAGGGCGTCCTGATCATCGTATCCGCCTGCCGCTGTTTAAGGTCCTTGGCTAAACAGACCCCCTACTTTGAGAACTCTAGCGATTTTGAGAATCTCAAGTCTACCCTTTTCAAGACTATCGACTCCAGTTCCCCAAACGTGAGGCATACCGCTGCTGATTGTCTCGCTGAGGCCATGGTGAAGAGCCACTCCGAGTCTGCCATCGCCGCTAGCTCAATGCCAAGAATGAGGAAGCCCAAGTCCAAGGCTAGCAAGAGGACTTCCATGCAACCAGGTGCTGTGCTCGACGAGGATGAGGATGTCCCGTCACGCCCTGGGAGTCCGGCGCCTGGGAAACGAAGCCAAGATCTCGTACTATCATTAAATGACATCTTCAAAATTCTTACTACTCAGTATGTTCGACTATCTACAACCAACAGAGCCAGGGCGGCTATTGGCGTCTGCTACGGGAAAGTTTTAAAGCGACTGGGAGAGAAGTTTGTTGAAACCAACTATCTTAAAATCGTCGAGAGTTTGACTGTAGACCTACTAGGCCACCAAAATATTGTCAATAATCGATATAGGCTCCTCGTCTCGCGTCGTATCGTCGATACCGTCCTCCAGGTTGTGGTTGGCTGCAAAATCCTTGGAGAGTCCGGCCAAACAGCTGTAGCAAAGGTGCTCATTAACGACATATTTAAGAATTACCCGCAAGCACTAAAAGAGCGACCCGAACCTACTAAGAGTACTCTGATCGCCGCTCTTGGTGCGGTCGCCTCCCTCATAAGATCTCTCGGATCGGCTGCGAACAACTTTGCCGAACCCTGCCGAGATGGACTCCTACAGGTATTGCAGCATCCGAGCTACAGTGTTCAAGTCTCTGCCTCGTATTGCATGAAGACGTTCGTTTTAGCATGCCCGCAGCAGCTCTTGCCGTGCTTGTCTGTTTGTATGAACAGCCTCAGCAGAGAATTGTCTCTGCTTGGGGGTGGGCGAAACTCCCCGAGAAGATGTATCGGGTTTGCCTACGGATTGGCTACGACTCTGAGTGCGAGCCCGACCCGCCCTCTATACGGCTCCCTCGATATAAACAACCGAGTCTATTCCATGGCTACGAACCTCCTCAAGTCCAGCGGCCAGTCTGAACTTCGCGTCTCGAGCACGCAGGTTCAAGTTGCTTGGATCCTTCTTGGGGGGCTCATGTCGCTGGGACCCAACTTTGTTAAAATTCATCTTTCGCAGCTGCTCGTTCTCTGGAAAAACGCGCTACCTAAACCGCTGGCCAAAGACAACTTTGCTCATCGCAATATCCTCGAAGTCTCGTATTTAACCCACGTCAAAGAATGTGCTTTGGGATCTATCCTCTCATTCCTCCAGTACAACAGTCGTTTATTGACGGTCGATGTTTCTAAGCGTATTGCCACCATGCTTCAAAATACCAGCATGTTCCTCAGGATGCTGCCTTCAAAGAAGACTACCGATGATATTGCCCAGAGGCTGACTCCGGCTTTACAGCTACAAGATCTTGACATGATGGTTCAACGGCGGGTTTTGCAATGCTACACCACGCTGGTCAATCAAAGCCCAGCCGGTGGCAGCGAGGCACTCTTGCAGTCTAATCTTCTCACCCTTGCGATATCTCTATTTGCTGACCCGGAGAACTACGCGGCGAACTCCCTAAGCGCGTCCATTGCGAACGCTGCGGGTACCTTCGAGACCATCTGGGAAGCTGGTGATAATTCTGGTTTCGGGGTCAACGACTTAGTTCGGGGCTTCGCTGTCAAGAGGCTCCCCGGACAGAAAGATGAAGCGACTGACAATCCCGAGACCGACGAGGCTGAGCCAGACAAGGTCATTGACGACCTTCTTCTGTCGCCAATCTGTTCATCGTTAGAACATGACGCCGCTATGCTCTACTTGGGCGACCCAGACTCGCCTGTGAATCTCCCTAGCCCCCCAGCCACCGAAGTGGTTAACATGGCAATTCAACTGTTTGCTTTTGTCTTTCCACTTACGCCAGCCAAGGTGCAAGAGAGCGTACTCGAGCAGATTGCCACGTTCATCTCCGCCGGTTCCTTGCAACGCGACCCCGGTCGCAAAGCGGCCATCAATGTCAATGTTGCCAGTGCTCTATTCCTGACGCTAAAAGTTGCAGTCAGGGAGACCCAATCCCTGCCTGGCAATGTCACAAATCTTGCGGTGGAAAAGCTCCTTCAAGAAATGATCAGGAGCTTTGTGACTGATCCGGACCAGTATATTCGCAGCTTGGGCTACGACGCCGTTGCCCGCCTGTGTAACGCGTGCGGCAACGCATTCACGAATCACGAGATCAAGTATCTGATCGACACTATTGTTAGCAATCGGGAACCTAGCGCTCGTGCGGGATGTGCCATGGCCCTGGGCTCCATCCAAGCCAAGGTCGGCGGCATGGGCGCGGGCTACCACCTTAAAACCATCACGGGTATTTTGATGTCGCTGTGTAACGATCCGCATCCGACTGTACATTATTGGGCTCTGGAGGCATTGGCTCGAGCTGCCGATGCTGCGGGCCTCGGGTTTTCATCATACGTGTCTGGGACTTTGGGGATGGTGTCGCAATTATATCTCTCCGACACCCACCACCCTGAAGTGTCTTCTGCTATTTCTATGGGTCTAGAGATGGAGTTGTCGACTACTGCTGCCATCACGCGTTGTGTTGACTCCCTAATAAACGTTGTAGGACCGGACCTACAAGACTCTAGCAAATCGCGGGAACTTATTCTCACCCTTGTTGATCAGCTACAAAGTGAAGAAGATGCTCTTGTTCAACGCGAGAGCTTAGGATGCCTCGAACACCTCTCTTTATACGCTCCAGGGTATATGGTTTTCAGCGACTACGTTAAAACATTGCAAAAATATCTCAACTCGGGCATTCCAAGTCTTCGCGACGTCGCGGTGGACGGACTTTACAATCTAATGAAGAGGGATTCCCGTGATGTATTAGAAGCAGCAGACCCAGGCTTTGAAGATCAGCTATGGCTAGTCCTAGATACATCGCCCAGCCATGATGGAATTCGCAATGTGATCCGAAATTGGTTACGCCAGACGTCGCTGGCAGATACTGGGTCCTGGCTTCTTCGCTGCCAGAATGTTCTCAAGATGACACGACAAAAGCCTGGTGAGGAGTCGCGCAGAGATGTCAAAAAATCAAGTGCTGCCATTGATTTGCAGGATGAGGAAGTTGCGGGCTTTGCTGTGGCCGCCGGCACCACCAAGGACGACAAAGACTCTGCCTCGAGCTCCGAAATGGAACCTCTACGCTGGCAGGTCAGGACATTTGCGATGAGTTGTCTCAACGACATGTTCGTCCTGATCGCAAAAGACGTTGCTGTAAATGGCGAGTCCCCAGCACAGTTGGCGCTCCAGGCTAGAATCGCCGATGTGATCCGGATGGCATTTTCAGCTTCGACGTCCAGTGTATTAGAATTAAGAGTATGGGGGCTGAAGATTATCGGTGCTGTTCTGAGGATGTTTGGTAAAACGCCGGATCCCGATTTTGACGAGGCAATGCTTCTAGAACAATACCAAGCCCAAATCAGCTCAGCGTTGACGCCGGCCTTCGCTGCCGATTCGTCCCCCGAACTTGCTGCCGAGGCCGTCAACGTGTGCGCCGCATTCATCTCCACCGGCATCGTCACGGACGTTGATCGTATGGGTCGTATCTTGAAGACGCTCGTCACGGCGCTCGAGAACTTCTCGACCGAGACGGAAAATGCCGGAATCGGTGATCTGAAAGGGCTCAGCTCCAACGCGCAAGTAATGGTTAAAATGTCAGTATACTCGGCCTGGGCAGACCTCCAGGTGGCCAGCTCGGAACAGAAGTACTTGCTCGACGTGCTGAAACCTCACATCGGCACGCTGACGCCTTTGTGGCTAGCTTCGTTGCGGGAGTTCGCGCGGTTGAGGTTCGAGCCGGACATCTCGATGACGCTGGGCCCGCCGTCTATGTCGGGTAGCCTAGATACCATCTACGCGGCACTCAACCGGGAGACGCTTCTTAAGTTCTATCAAGAGTCCTGGCTGAAGCTCGTCGATGCTATTGCGAGCCTTATTGAGCAGGACAGCGAATTCGTCTTCGATGCTTTGGATGGTAAAGAAACCGATGCGCTAGCTACAAACGGCCATTCCAAGAGTGCCGATATCAACTACCGTGACGAACCGGTGGCTTTCTTCTTCGTCCTCTTTGGTATTGCTTTCGAAGCGCTCGCGACGAGGTCGGGTCAAACGGACTCGTTGGCGACGCAAGAACAGACACTCGAGATACTCCAGGCTCTTAAGAAGATCCTACACCCGAGTGTTTCGGGACATGCCATCTACCGAGAGGCTATCTTCTCCGAGACGATGGACCTGTTGGATCGCCTCGTCCTGACGGAAGGTCTCGACGTGCAGGGGGTAATCGTCGAGATTGCTCGGGCCCTGTGCGTTGCTCACCCTTCGGCGAGAAAAAAGGAGCAGCCCGAGGACGGCGACCTGACGGAGGATATCGAGCAATTATTCGAGCTCACAAGGATCATCGTCCTGGTGCTGTCGGGACTATTGCCTAACCTGACGGAGGCAAATCAGCCGGTGCGCCATCATCTGACAGAGGAAGCTGTTCTTCTCATAAGGACGGCGCTGAGTGCCATCGTCGACGCTGCCGAGGTGTTCCCAGCAATTATCAAAACTGATCTGCACGCGTGCATAATCCACATCTTTGCCACCATTCTGGGGACTCCTTCTTGCCAGGACGTCATCGTTCCCCAGTCTCTACCTATATTCAAGAGGTTTATAGCGAGCATGTCGGGTTCTCGTGGCTCGACGGACGGGAGGTCTACAACTGATATGCAGGTAGAGGGCTGCCTACGTCGCTATCTATCCATCTACCTAAACGCGCAGAAGCGCGAGGCACCGACCTCCCTCCAGTGTGTCAAGAACTGTCTTCTCGCAATTACGATTCTCTTCACAGGCGGAAGCAATCGGCTTGCTGCCAGCGATCGTCTTGTTTCAAGATATCTAGACGAATTAGTGGACTGTCTAACAGACCGTATGGTAAGTGCCTAGAGTTCCCCCCCTTGCCTCCCTACCTACCCAGTTACGCGACGAAGTCTTACCCCTAACACAACTTATCTATAGACTGCGAAGATCGCAGCGAACTGCATCCGATCTCTCTTACTGCAACACTCGCCCACGCTTGCTGATCAATCCATCGCTCGCTATCTCCTCCCTCGTCTGATCGCTTTTGTGGTGGATACGGAGTCGGAGGATCCCGAGGGCGCCCGCAATCTAGTGGCACACAGTTTAACGCAGTATGTGACCACGTTAGGCAGCGGCCACACTCAGATCGCAATGTCGATTGTGGCGCCGGCGCTGCTCTCCCGTGCGGCCAGCGAGGGTGCCGTGGTGTACCACGAGACTAGCGCAAGGCTGCTAGAGCTTGCCTCGGTAGACCAGGCGGGCTTCAGAGGCGTCGTAGCGGCCATGAGCGAGGGGCAGAAGGCTTTTATGGAGGAAGTTATCCGGTCTGGTCGGCAGGCAAGCAGCCCGGAGAAAGACACCGACAACACTGGCCAGCCAAGCATCGCGTTGAAGATGAACTTTGGCGGCTAAGGAACGAAGCGGGATTGTAGGGCTTGGATAAGCCTAAGATTCTGAGCATGTACCGTATATAAGCGAATTACGTCGCTTTCTGCTATATCTACCGTATAGCAGGTGTCAGAGTGTTACTTTACATGCCCCTTATTCAGGTATGTATGTAGTGAAGGTAGCTAGCACAGCCGCGACGAGCGTAGGCAAGGGAGCAAACCCTACGCTGTTCGTTACCCTTGGAGCTCGAACCAACCAACACATTGGGCTGTATTTAGATAGATGATGCAAAGAAAATGGTTCAAAACACGACAATTTGATTCCTTAGTGTAGTTATGTCGAAGATCAAAATCGCACTGAAAGTATTGGATATAATTTCATTAGATCTTGTCTATTCATCGTCACCAAGGACTTTTGTCCGCCAAAGTATATTATAATATCAATACTATCTCACATCCGACCACACATGGCATACGTACTCGCAGACATACACGTCTATGAAGCCCCTATCATACCTAAGCGACATCTTCTACCGTCAAGAGCAGCGCGTCCATCAAATTTGTGCCTTCAAGGTCTCTCGTACGTCGTAGCAGTCTCAACAGGGGAAACATCGGCTGTCCTACCCACCACCACATCTTCCAGCCCCGGCGAAGAAAGAACCAAGACTCCACTGGAGACAAGAGTCAAACCTAGCCAAAGCTATTATTATTAGCCGGGTTATGCCACCTCGGGCCGAGTCCCTAACCACCTACGCCAGAAAGCAAGCAAGTACCTACCCGAGAGGCTCAGAAAAGCTACGCAGCGGACTCTACCAACGCCGCCGGCAGGTCCGCATCCGGACTGGGCGCACGGTCGTCGGTCGGCACGTTGACGTCGCGCTCCCTTAGCACGTCCACGGGAGGCGGAGAAGGGGACGAGGACGAGGAGAGAAGCAGCAGGCCGTGGTCGCGGGAGCAGTCGTGA
>JAOWAP010000009.1:2236570-2258005 GCA_028565235.1 Hypoxylon lenormandii
AATTAGACGAAATGGATTATTTAGCAAGCCAATAACCATAACTATCGGCACAGCAGAAGCCGATGTCATCTTGTTTACAGCTGCTTATGATGATATTATTGTTAAGGAACCCCCCTGAGCAACATAAAAAAGGTTCAACCATGGATTAGGCACATATACAGTCACGATTGACTTCAGAGAAATATAACTCCGCCATCGATTTGGTGATTGGGTCACATCCCTTCTTATATTCATTTTTATTTCTTTCACTCGCCAACGACACATCGCCATTGCTAGCACTAATCCCCACCGTTCATCTATAGTCGGCGAAATTGCGTTTGGTATAGTGAGCCGAACTCCCTTGTATGCAATTACAGAATATCAACTTCCATGCCTGCTATTCCTTTCTACCCCCCGCTGCTCCTATTGAAGTTATCTCGAACTCTTCAACAAATCTTGTAGGTATTTCGAGAAGGATTTCTTGTCTGTGGCAGTAGTCATAGCCCGAAGAAAGTCATTTCCATCTATGCCAAGCACTGGGAATAGTGACGACTGTAGGTGTTGTAAGAACAGCTCTCCAGTCTTGAGGTATATCGCTTGCTCTAGTCCGGCAATTTCGTGAAGTACCTGCTTAGCCTGAGCATCCACGGACGGGACGAAGTAAGGGTCGCGTAGGACCGCCCAGCATACGGGGTGGAACCTGTTGATCAAAAATTCGTCGAAACCTGGGATAACTGGCGATGGAGATCCAGTAGGGGCTGATGGGTTGGCTGAGATATTCGCTACGTCAGAGCCGCCCCAGACATTAGCCATCTTGGACAGCAACCCAAATGACAGCCGGCTAGCGGCGAGATTTCCCGAGTTGGGATCAACATCTCCAGCCATGTTCAAGATCGAGTCGATTAGCGAATCAAAAAAGCCTTGATTCGCCTCCGAGACGAGAACTCCGGCGAGATCATTATTCAGAATGACCCCGATGAATGTCAAGTATTCGCGACGGAGCTCGGCAAGCTGGATCTCGTCATCAGTGCCGCTGATTGGCTCTACGAGGCCACCAAACACCCTCTGTAGTAAGGGGGTCAGGAGTTGGTTGAGGACCTCGTAGATTTCGCCCTTAAAGCCGTAGACAACTTGGTCCAAGAGACGAAGAAACATGGCCATCTCGTCCTTTGACGAGCTTCTAGATAGGAGGCCATCAATCCACTGAGGAAGTTGTGGAAGAACGGCGGATCCCAGCACGCCCAGGAGGCGTGAGAAGGCTGACCTACAAGCGGTGCGAATCTCGGACGAAGTATTAAGTTCGCTAAGTGCGATCAAGATGGCTTCGGCAGCGCGTGCGAACTCGTCCGATAGGGCCTTTGCTGGCGGTGGTCGCTGGCTCGAGTTGTTTGCACCAGGGGTCCAGTCCGAGAATCCGTGTGCTAGCGTACCGAGCGCCATGATAATGTGATGTATCTGAAGTATAGCCTGAGCATCACCAGCCTTGGCTCTCGGGAGGTGCTGTTCCATGTCTGTGAATAAGGGATCCATGACCGAACGAGCGTAGAGTGCTTGCTTTTCGACGGGAGTCGAAGCGGTAGATGATATGCATCCAATCGCTTCGAACAGGTACAGCTGGCTAGCAAAGACAGCATCCGCAGAATTATCGGTTTGGTCCGAAGACATGTCGTCGTCGGCATCGTCTCCTGGCACTTCGGCTTTGATGGGAAGAAGATCCCCGATAGACTGGATGACGGTTTCGGCTACATTTCCCACCTGCGCTCTCAGGTGTTTCACGAAGCGATGGAAAAGATACCATGAACGTGTACGGATCCGGACATGATCATGGTGCACCAAGCGCACGAAATTTTCTAGAACTTGCCCGATGAAGGAGGGCTGGTTCTCGAAGAAAGCGCAGTAACGGACGCAGATCTCCATGTAATGCAATAAAATTGCAGGATGCGGGAAGTTTGCGATTCCTATTTGTATACAGTTAGACTTGCCTGGAAGCTGAAGTTGAAATTGACATACCTGACTGCACCATCTTGGTCATCATTTGCCCAAGCCTCTCTGATGCAACTGGGGATGCCTGATTCTTGGTACCTAGTCCCTGGTTGGGCATCGCCAGCTCACCGAACAGAAACATCTCATGTAGAGCCAAGTCGACATCTCTCCAATCCATTTGGGACCCTCGCTCATCCAGCGTCTGAAACGTATTCGCCACGAGATTAGTCAGGACCTCGACGTAGAGATTTTGATCTACAACTGCTACAGTTTTCTGGAGCACTTGTAGCCTCTTTCTCAGCTCTTGGAATTCAGCCTCGTCTGTCTGCTCATCTTCGTGGCCCCAAGAAGATGTCTCGTCATAGCGCATCTTCATAATGATGGCATTCAAGATCGGGGGTAGCGTTTCGGAGAAAGAAGCCGGCAGCTCGGAGAGTTTGCGGAAATAAGCTAAGACATCGGTAAGGGAAGGAATAACAGTGGAACAGATCTCATCGAATTCGTCCGAGAAGAATCGGAGCAGCAGAGGTATAAAATCATGCAACAGCTGATTCGATTTGGCTCGGGTGGTATCATCGGTAGATCGGTCTTCCAAGACACGAACGATGTCGGCCATGACGGTGTTGACTAACTTGGCTACAGCCTCGCCCAGATCAGTGTCGTATTGAGGAGTTCCTTGGAACTCGTTTAATGGAGGACTGGCAATGAGCTGCGATATGATGTCTCGTAGGTTGAGGAACGATATCATCTCCGCCTTGTCAGCCGGACGCATCTTCTTGCCGACAATCTCGGTAAAGGCGTCGACGGCAGCATCTCGAACTTTATCTTCACTACCGGAGTCGTTGGCACGGCCGACTAAGGGGAGGATCAAACCCAGCATGCCAT
The DNA here is from genome assembly GCA_028565235.1 of Hypoxylon lenormandii. Lineage (NCBI taxonomy): Eukaryota > Fungi > Ascomycota > Sordariomycetes > Xylariales > Hypoxylaceae > Hypoxylon > Hypoxylon lenormandii. The sequence continues at coordinate 2,239,418 of JAOWAP010000009.1, forward strand.
CATTGATGATGAGAGATATGTCAATCCAGCTTACCCATTTACCAATAACCTTGAGGGTCATCTCTACGATGGCGTCATTTTGATTCCCGTACTGGGCAAGGAGGTCGTGCCAGGACTGAGCTACCTTTCCAACGTCGCGCGCCCGCAACAGATCCTTGAGCTCGGTATGGCTGCGGGCCTGGGTGTCCTGTCGTACAAGCAGGACATCTGCGATCTCGTCGTGTATAGAGCCGAGGATACGCAGATACAACACCACACCGGCGCCGTTGTCACACTGGTTGCTCCCAGGCAGGGTTGTTAGGGCCAAGACGTCATCGATGAAGGTCTCCCAGCCCTGTTTATAAAGAGTTACGAAGAGGAGGGTTAAGGTTTGGGTGAGCTTGTTCTGTAAGCTAGAGGAATCTATCTGAGCTTGCTGGTTGTTGCCGTAGGTAGTTCGCACATAGTCCAGCAGGACATCCTTCAGCGCGAGCAGGGACTGGGTATCGAGGGATTGTATGTGGATAGCATTGTTGACTATCTCGAGGCTGACTAGTCGGACGACTTCGGAGGTCTTCGGTATTTTCGTGAAGAGACTCGCACAAACCTGCCAGGCCTGGGGGTCGGAGCGTAGCTGATGCAAATAATCAAAGGCTTGCCTTTTCAGGGCTGGGTCGGAGGTAGGATTCCATGCAATCTCAATGGCATTCTCGATCTGCACGAGGACTCGAGTTAGCAAGGCGGGCGACAAGAGCGGGTGAAAGGCTGGGCTAGGGTGTTCAGTGTTAGGCTGTCTAAACCGTACCTGAGATTCCATCTTGCCAAGACGCCGGACCCGAACCCTTCAACTATGCCCAAGTTGCTATTTAGTGTCAAGAGTACGTGAGAAAGCTATCGTGGTGATAGATTCATGCAGCATGCTGCTTTCCCATCGTCGGGATGGAGGGAGGTGGAAAAGGGTGGCGGCGCCAAGAGACGAGCCCTGGAGGACTTTTTCGTTTAATAGCTATCGATATGTAAAGAGTGCACACGAGCTTGGAGAGGGGATTTGACGGTAAGAAAATGACGGTAGGGAATTAGTTGGTGGTGTGTCTTTTGCAATTTTGATATTTTTGATAATTCAGGTTCGGATTCGGTCTCGGTCTTCGATTTCGCAGTCATAAAATGATAAAATGATATTTCATTGTCTGGCATCTGCCATCTGCCATCTGCCCGCATCCCACCTGCCCAGAATAGCGTCAGATTAAATAGTCCAGCTCTTAACAGCATTGCCCTCTTCCTACCAGAACAATCTCATTGTCTCAATGCTTCAAACCCCACAAAGCAAATAATCTGAAAGCTTGGATACGTAAGTATAAAGGCGTGAATTTTTTCAAATTTAATTTCTTTGTTTATGATGCTAAAATGTAGGTAACCTCTTTACAGTTTGTTAGCGACGTGGCTCATTTCTGGCACCTGCCCAACTGCTCACCTCCCCACTTACTCGATTAGCGTGTAAAATCATTTCTACACGTCAGTTTTCACACGCAACAGGTAGGCGGTGAAATGAGTACTAACTAGGTAGTAACACCTGTGTTTGCAGGTATTGGATACCTTACCCAAGGTATCGTAGCTGTTCCCCCGCACATTCTTTACATCTAGCATCAGGTAGGTACATAAGGTATCTAGATAGGTGGATATAATTCTTTAGATACATATGCAACTAAGTAGGCTCATCATCCATAAGCCTGCTAGGTAGATGAAAATAGTGCAAATGCACCTGCATGCCGGCAATACTCTTCCTTCATTCCATATTCCAGGCAAATATCGGTCTTTTCTATAATGCCTTCCTTTCTACCTTTACACGACTTCCACGTGTCCTATCCTCCTATTCAAATAAGGCTGATTACACTGTCAAATCACATATATGCTTACAGTTAGGTACGCGCTAGTAATACAAGAGTTTCGAGTTTTTAATTCCGATCCAGCTCAAGAAGAAGAAGGGACTACTTTAACCTTACGACATTACATACTTACGCATTGTAGACCATTAAAAGCACAACCTATTTCGACTGACAGTAAAGGGTAGTGCTGTATCTACCATCAGTTTCAGGTTTGTTATTCCAGACCAAGTACTGACTAGGTAGATGCCATCGTGCCACTTAGTTGCAAAATCTGAGATCTGGAGCATTACCCAGGTAAATATTGAGTCATTTCAAGTATCTGCGTATACTGACACGCCATGGCCTTATCATTCGTCGCATCTTCATTCGAACTCCGATCCAGGAAACTGAAGGTTTCTCATAATCAAGATGCTGAGTAGGATTCTTCACCCAGCACGGTGCCGCCTTGGGGATTCGATACGTTCTCCGTCGTGATGAGTTTCAATTCCTTTCGAGTTGTAGGATACACCATAATTGGCCCCAGAGGCTCGCGAGCAGGCACCGATTCATCAGTTCGGGCGTACGGTAGTGGGCTTCGTCTGTTGCTAAGGACATGGAACCATTGTAGCGTTGGTTACTTGTGGTCGATTTATTACCGAAACACTGACTCGACATGAGACAATGTCAGGGGCTCTGCTTGTTGAATTAGGATGGTTGAAAGGTTAAATTTCCTACCTACCTCCAAGGTAATTCAGATGTATCCTGAAGTGGTGTTTTGATGACCTGGTCAAGCTTTCGTACAATGCTCAAGCATAGGACCAATACTTCAGGACCGGGACAGGATCATAACAGCGACAGTTCCAACCCAGGCATACGACTCCCCGGGAGCTCGAGGCCATCAGGTCCGTGCAATATCCAACGGGTGGGTAGAGGTTCAAGTCGAAACAGTCAAATCGTTGGGCACTGGCTGTTTGTCAGATCGGATCATGGCTGGGACGATGATGCCTTGGAAAAGTTAGACATCTCGGTATACGCGGTATACTCGCAGGTTAGCGAACGTGTTGTCTAGATGTTGGGTTTTGATTATGCACCCAACAATTCATACATTGAAGTTGTCGAGAGATCCGTTACCCTGTGATTTTCATCGAAGCAAGCCTTGCGAATTCATCAAAGCTTCGAGAACCGAGATCGATCTTTTCGCCATGACACACGAAGCTTGGCGCACCTTTTAGAAGATGGGGACTAGGTACATGGCATTAATGAAGATAGGCGGCTCAAAAAGAAAAGCATTGACGGCGGTCAGATTATCTGACGGACTAACAGGGAGGAGCCCCAAAATTAGGGTGTTACAAGTAGAATATCTCCGAGATTTGATTCTCGAGTTTTGATTAGATCTCGTTACCCCTTTCGTCTATGGATCATGCCCAAGTGAGCTAAGCAGCTAAGCTCTTCCAAGAACCGGGGATAGTGGGCGATCTAAGAGCACCATCTCGAAGAGTTGCGGCGTGATTTAATTAAGAAGAAAGTAGCGCCTAGAGAGAATAAGTTTGCTGCCGCCGACCGAAGGATTACGACGGTTGCAGATCGGGAAACTTGGCGCTCCATGACGACAGCTTACATGCATGTAAAGTCTTGTTACTGTAGAACTGGAGATATTCACATTATCCTGCTGCCTTTACAGAAAGAATAGTGAACAGCAGGAATGATTTGATAAGTATTACACAGTAGGATTACACGTAGAACGAGAGCCGCATACGGGTTTCCTCAAGATACTATGATGTCTGATACCCTACCGCAGAAACAAGAGGCATACTTATTAGCAGGCAGTTAATAACGAATTGTGCTTGGCATAACACTTGACCCATTTTCTATTTCGGCTGGGGTTCTTTTTTCTTCTTCCTTTCTCCTACCTATTAGTAGCGGTGGGTAAAAATTGAAAACCTCGACTAAGTAAGGATTCTAGGCTCTAGCAACCATCCACAATGGAAGGATCGTCAGGGAGGAAATGTCGAGGAGTGTTTGCTGCGCCATTTCGCAATCGCCAGTCAGCCCGTCAGCCATTTTCGCCCAGTTGCCTAAACCAGTCAACTGGGTTTTCGCCCTCATTAAAATCCTTGAGCCAATACCCAGCGATAACTTAGATGGTGGAACCAGAGACGAACGTCAGGTGGTAGCAAGGCGGGCGTTTAGATGCCACTTCAGCGCCTGTTCCCAAAGTCTTATTTGATCTTATGTTAGATCCTAAATCGGGATCTCAGTTATTAAGAGAGAAAAGAACATGGTGGTGTTCCTGCATTAGCGTGCATTTTGCAACACCGGGCTGGCATTAGCATACATTTACCGCCACCGAGTAGAGGCTAAGAAAGGAGGGAGGGAGACAACCCCTGAAGGGCCAGGAGGGCAAACATCGGACGAACAAAGAGTCAAGCGAGCTGGCGAGGCGCCGCGGGGAAACCCATTCAGTTCGTCAAGTCTGACAGCCATCAGCCACCCTGCCACCAACCTTGTTCTCAAACCGCCTCTCCTTTTAAATGTAGGTTAGGTACTACAAATGTAGTAGGTGATTTTCAATTTTCCTATAATTGTGCCGAAGTACCTAGGTACTATGTGTGATATCAACACGTAATTCTTTCACGTGGAAAAATACCACGAGTAATACAAAGGTCTAATGTTTTTTTCCCTCCCCTTTCTTTGTTACGACTACCTATTGGTCAAGAGCTATTATTACTCTTTCTTCGTAAGTTCCCATATTCATTTATACTAGTTTCTTTCGTAGTGAGGTACTAATAAGTCAATAGGATGTCACCATCTCACACAATCAATGCTGGCTTGCCGGTGAACTTCCAAAAAAGCCAATCTCGACCTCCAAACCACTTTCTCGGTGGTACCTAGCTCCGCTGTATTTTAGATCCTAGTCGTGCCTAGAAAGCGGCGAAGATTGTCGGTTTTTGCGGAGTATGCCCCCTGTCAGGTACAGCACGAGCTTAGCCTACCAGCGTCCAGCTACCAGAGCAGGCCATCTATCCGTCAATCTTTTAGCTGCCGTAGGGAGTAAAAGTTGTCTACGGCTTGCAGCCGCTGAAACGATGCCGCCCGTACATAGTAGCTGCACGGCGCCGTTGTACGACATAGAGCTGAGCCAACCACGAGCCAAATAGGTGATGTGCTAGAGGGCTTCCTAAGTCACGCTCCTTTACGACGAGTTTTTGTCTCTCACAAAGAGTCGTCTTCAAGGCAACTTTGCAACGACAAGGAAAGGTCGAAATAGTAGTAGTACTATGTAGTTAGTCGTAAAACTGAGTGGATCGAGTTCTATTGCAGTTCGGCAACCCCCAGCTAACACAGTTGGCTCTTAATCCACAGCCTCCACCGCCGATGTGCTTCTCGAGGATGCCCCCTGGACGCACTAGTTCAAAGGGCCTGGAGGCTCCTCTTCAGTTTAATTTCCCAACCAGCGAGGATCGTCCCCTATTCGGAATCCTTTGTGCCTGATCAACCTATTAATACTCGACCGCTTCCATCATGTCTGTCCAACTTCTTTTTCCCTCCTCAGCCAAACAGCCAATACCACAATTCTAGTCACTTGACTCAACTTGACCTTCGGTCGTCCATTCTTTAAGAAAACAACACTCTAAGCTTTCAGCTTTACTACATTCTTTTTCCCAATTACCGGAACTTTATAACTGTTGTTCGTTTACCCCAACGTCCAATACCAATACCTTCAAGATGCGTTTCACTGGAGCTATCTTCTTCGCTGGTGCCGCCATGGCCGGAAGCACTATCTACTCTACCGACTTCGTGACTATCACTTCTTGCGGTCCTACTGTTACCAACTGCCCGGCTGCTTCAACTGTCACCTCTAGCACCGTCTACCCGGTCTCTAGCAGCGTGTCCGCGGTCACCTCGGCCTATGCCAACAGCACCATCCCCAGCTACCCTACCGGCCCTGCTTCCGTGTCTTCTCCCGCTGGTTACCCTTCCTCGGCCACCTCCGAGACTGCTCCCTACCCTACCTCCACCTTGAGCACCAAGGTCCCTGAGCAGCCCAGCTACCCTACCTCGGTGATCCCCATCACCTACTCCACCTGCGTGCCGACCACCATCGTCAGCTACTCGACCGTCACCGTCAGCACCTCCGCCCCCGCTGGCACTGGCTACCCCGTCGGCCCCGGCTCCCCTGGTGCCACCGGCTCGTACACTGCTTCGTGAGTAGCCTTTGAAGTTTCCTATCGCTAGTATTTGCAACTAACATTGTAATCCAGCAACCCTGTCTCCTCCGGCTACCCCACTGGCAGCCCCATCCCTACTGCCGGTGCCTCCACCATGGCTGGCTCTGGTCTCCTCGCCGCTGCCGTCGGCGCCGCTGCTCTTCTCTTCGCTGCTTAAGCAGGCCACTTCTGGTTTTCTCTGTTAAATGATTCAAAGCCAGAATGGCGAGCGGCCGCATGAGACTTGGATTGCATGGTTCGGTTGCATATGTACTTAATCTCTAATTGTATCTATGGCCTTCGAATGCCTATGACAAACACTTGATTTGAAGCCCATATTTGCAAGACCTTTCCGGATTCTGTAAATGTGAATTGCTCTGTAGACTTCATCCATTATTCCTGGATGTTTGTAGGATATCTGTTGGTTGTGAGTTGGTTCCGGGGCTTAGTTGTCGATCATGGCCTTTGACCCTTGCTTTTAATTTCCGATCCTTGTGAAGTGTGGATGGCCCCTTGTCCAACCACGGTTAAGTGTGCGTGATCTACACGCGATTGGGAAATTAGCACGCGGTTACGGTTTGCCCTTGTTACTAGTGAGGATTTGTGTTACTTAGTACTTGGTGTCCTTGTTGCTCGTACATAGTAGGTAACGTCACATTAGATGCTGCTCAGCGCCGCAAATGCGAAACCTCAAACGTCAAGTTCTTCGTCAGCTCTTATTGGAGGCCATCTTTCAGCTCATGCTTCAGATACTTTGTACGTTCTCGGCGGGTTTATTTACCACTCAAGTATGTGTGGCTTTGACTGCTTACAACATAATGCGCCTCAACTCTACATCTTCAACATGCAAAATATTGGGTTCGATTCTCATCATATTTCATACTTTGTAATCTATTAGATGGTAGTTAGTGCGGAGTATAAAGTATGTGATACCAGTTCGTGGCTTCATACCATATGTTGCTCTCAAGTCCCGCCACAGCTACCATAGTCCTCTCGTACGAGCCCTTGGTATTGAACAGTCTCTGGTTTGTATCTTCTGGTATCTTTGTTCAAATAAGTTTAGGCAGTCTTGTGCTAATGTTCTACTAACTTGAGTTTTACCTCCTAATACGATATAAAGTCTTACAGATCTTACAGAGTTGTCTATTCAGCGACGAATTGCTTTACTCTGTCTTCCGTTGCTTTCGCTGTCTGGTTTTGACGTTTGCAACCCTGAGCTACATGTAGGTCAAATGAGCATGAGTAAGTTGATTGCATCGTATGCAGAGTTCCTTGCCTTTTCATACTTTTCTTTCTCGCAAATTCAGAACCAAATATTCTTTATTGTATTTTTTTTACTAAGCTTCCGATCGTTGCAATTGGTAGAGATGCAAGTTGTCCTCGGTATCTGCCTTGGTATCTGCTACGGTTCACACCAGATCCATTTAAAGTCATGATAAGTTGAGAGGCGTCACCAACTTGATTAACATGTCTTAACTATGGCACCCGTCTTCTATCGTAGTGTGGGCCGCGGCGTCCGCAGCTCCTTGGCAAGCCTCGCATCGACGACGGGTTGCTAAGCGAATGCGAAGTCTCGATGTGATTGGTTGGATCTTGTAGGTTAGCTCACCCCCGGGTCGCTGTCTATGTATCACGATATTGCCAGTCCTATTGTGAATGGCCATTATTGCCTGTCCTGTGCATGAGTTGCCCTGTATCGATCAAAATAGGATCGCATTGCTGCGCTAGACTGACTCTTGGAAGAGCCATGATGACGAGTCCCGAAGTCTCGAACCCGTAGTGGACTGCGAGCTTCGGCCAGGGCCTTCTTTACGGGAGATACATAGTAAGCCTGCGAGAGACATGAAAGTATTTCTATATAATACTTCCCTAAGTTAAGAATCGTATCATATAAATGGCTTTCATACGCATGCTCTGAAACTGACATTATCTGGCATAATACCAAAACCTACTGCTTGACTCCGACACCGATAAATATCCTAGAGGATATTGACAACTCTCTCCTATTTTGCTAGTCTGTTCTTTGTAAGACAAGACTTGACGATGGACGGTCTACCGTAAGTGTAAAGAACATGTCGTGTCGGCATCTTTTCCCTTATACTCCAGAATCCTCGAGTGTCTCAAAGTAAACACTTGCTTCTCGAAGCCTTGAGACATATTCTACTGAATTCACAATGTTAGGAGGAAAATGCTAACACGACATGTTTAATACACACAGACTAATACCGTTTGGCCCCAAAGCCACCTGCACCCTCGACTTGTGTCCGGTCGAGTGGTCCGTATTGCAATATCGTCCATCCCTCGGTGCCAGCATTGCCTTCATCTGCATTTTCGCCGGGCTGCTGTTCGTTCACAGCTTTATCGGAGCACGGTGGAAGAGTTGGTGGTTTATGACTTGTATGGGGATCGGCTGTATAACTGAGATACTCGGCTATGGAGGACGCGTGATACTCTTCTACAATCCATTTAGCTTTGCTGGGTTTATGATGCAGATCAGTACGACTTCTCTCCATCCCCCCTTTCCCACTCCTCCTCGAACAAGGACTATGGAGGATGGACCTGACTGATGGCTGACGATTTCATCGATAGTTTGCATCGGCTGTGCTCCCGTCTTCTACTCGGCTGCAATTTACGTGACGATGGCCAAGGTTGTCGAGAATCTCGATCCGACCATATCCCGAATTAAACCAAAGTTCTATTATGTCATATTCATTGTTTCGGACGTTTTCTCCGGTGTACTTCAAGGTGTTGGAGGGTATATACCACATTTTTCTTTTCCCCGGGTTTGCTCCTGTTGGCCCAACTTACCTGTTCTCCTGCACTTTTCATATTTCCAAATCATCCTTTCGCTAACGCTGACCTCGCTCTCCAGTGGACTCTCGACGTCGAGTAATGGACGGAGCGAAGCGGCGGTCGACCTGACTCTCGCTGGACTCAGCTTCCAAGTCTTCTCCATGGTAGCATTCTGCGGTCTCATCGCCGACTACATAATTCGATACTCCAAGACTGGTGGAAATGCGCTCACCAGTCCCCGACTGAGGCTCTTCATAGCCTTCCTTAGCATCGCTATCCTGCTTATCCTGGGGCGGTGCGCATATCGAGTAGCTGAGTTGAATGACGGGTACAATGGCGATCTAATTCACGACGAGCCTCTTTTCATCGGGCTCGAGGGCGTCCTAATAAGCCTCGCTACCTTGGCTTTGTGCATCGGTCATCCCGGCTTCGTATTCTTGCCGTCTGAGAATGGTTTAAAGATGTCTAAGAGAACCAGCGAAGAGGACGGGATTTTGCTCCAGAGAAAATGAATAGCAGGTCGATGTTTTGCTAACGGCAGCGGGCTATGATATGGGGGATGGATAAGGTGAAACCATTGCTACAAACCTTTAATACGTCGTTTTTAAAAGGAGTTACCGGATATCAACCCCTGAATGATACTTAGGCGTCAAGGTGGTCCACCCTACCAACACTAACAGTGCCAGGCGGTTGTCAGACATCCGTCAGCTTGATTAGCCCTGCTGCGGTTAGTCTAATACGACCTCAAACCGCATGAATGATTTAATCTCCTTAGTCTCCTTGGACCGTCAATGGATAGAAATGTTCAATTCCTTATTGAAGCATGAAAGTGTACATAGTTTTCTTTTTAATGTAGCACTCTCTCGGGTTTACAAATAATTATCTAATAACCACAATGCTTCGCGTTGAAACAACTGCGTTCGCTTTTCACACTCTGCTTACCATCACGAAGGCGTGGGAATATGTCTCCGAATCCCAGTTCCAATCCACGCTCAACGAGGGAAACGGGGCGGTCGTGGTGGCTTGTAAGTGAAGCATCGCTGAATTTAGCATTCGCATTGCGAATGATGCTAACCTTTGCATAGATGTAAACGTGGGAGAGTAAGTACCCTCCCAACCTCTTACTATAGACAAACCATCTAAAGATACGACCACAGCAACAAGTCAGAGCATCTAGAAACAGAGTGGTCGCTAGCAACTCCCGAGGCGCAGATACCATTTATTAGTATTGATTGTGAGGCAAATCCTGCCATATGCGCATCTCACGGGGTAGGTTCAACCTCGACTGTAAAACTATACAAGCAAGGCGAGGCTATATCGACGTATAATGGCCCTCGAAGAGCATCGGCGTCCGTAAAACCTCTAGGATGACATATTCATCCTTCGTAGAGCAATATTTTACTGACAACTTAGCAGTATTCTCTCTTGGGCTAGTCGGGTACAGCTTCCTGCCGTCTCGGAAGTCGGCTCCACGGAGCTAGAAGACTTCAAGAAAGCAGATGAGACAGTCTTTTTGGCGTACCTTGACGCGGACGACGAGGCCTCCAAGGCCGCCTTTGCCGACGTCGCGGGACGTTATCACGAGGAATTCAGCTTCGGTATTACCACCGACGCCGATGTACTCGCAGCAGAGGGTGTAAAGGCGCCGACTGTTAAATGCTATAAGCCACTTGACGGCGATACCCACGAGTTTACGAGCTTTGCGGACATAGGTGCTCTCGAGAAATTCGTCAAAGAGGCCTCTCGACCTGTGATAGGAGAGCTGCTCCCGCACAATCACCAGCGATTTCTCGACGTAGGCTAACCTAAAATACTTCCCGTTCTGCCCATCACTTATCTGGTTGGCTACCTACGTAGCCAGTCCTATATATCTGCATCTCATTTGGACTGACAAGCATGTGAGAAATATAGCGCGGTTGGTCGATGGTTTATGTCTTCGCCGCCACGGAAGCCGAGCGTTCCGAGATCCGCAAGGAGCTGTATAAGGTCGCACGCAGTCAGTATGAGAGTCTAACTATGGTCACCGTTGACCCCCTCGAGTTCCCCTCGCTACCCGCAAAGCTCGGTCTCGATCCGGCTGTCCTCCCCGCTGGTGCCGTTCACCAGCTCTCCAAGGACAGGATTTACCCTTACCCAAAAGGGCGAGGTTGGACGTCGAGCGAGCTCCAAAGCTGGGGGCTAGACGTGTGGCAGGGGCGCATCAAGCCCTGGACGCCTCCTGGCGTGACGACTACGTACGATGACCTGGGCGGGCGCATCAAGGCCACGCAGAGGGTGTCGATACGGAACAATATCCCAGGGGTCAAGATCAGAGTGGGCGGTCGAGATGAACTTTAGGGGGGGGGGGAGTATTCCGGAGGCAAATGGGAAACCTGCACATAAATCTATTGCGATATAGTCACCATAGGGGAAATATGGGGATGTATGGTAAATATTGAGTGGTATCTACTTAAATCCAACGCGCATCCCCATGAAATTACCGTGCTTTCTATCCAAATCCTGTGTAAGCATCTTGTAACCGCCGTATATGTAAATGCACCCAAGTGTCGCTATGCTATTTAAAACCCCCAAAATATGTATTACTTTATATATCCCGTGTCATAACACCCGTAACGAAATCCGTTGAAGCTCTTTTCGACTTTAGTCGTCTGCTTCCGAATCCTTCTCCCGCTCCTCTCTAGTTTCGGTCACCGGATCCGGAGTCGGGTCCGGTCTCCTGTCATCGGTCCTCGTCCGCATCCTCATTAGGACTTCGGCGGCCTCGGCGGCAAACTTGCACTTCATGCGGATGGCGCGGCCATACTTATAAAATAGGAATGGGAATGGTAGGCACGCGAGGGCGAGGAACGCGGGGATCGAGCTAGCCCAATGGATACCGAGGTTGTCGTACATGGCGGTCGTGAAGAGAGGGAACGCCGCACCGAAGAGACTCCGCAAGACCGAGTTCGCAGCTAAAACCGACGCTGCGTAGATGACGTCTAGTTTCGAGTTAGTGGCAGGCCTGTATTTGTACGCTCAGAAAGGGGGTGGCTTACATGAATCGATAAGATAGTTCAACAAGCTCAGGAAAACGAGAACCAAACCAGCGGCGAAGAATGCAGACGCGATGATACACACGATCCAGTGGATCTCGGGACCGTTTGTCCACGCAAACCAGAAAAGCCCGATGGGCAGCAGAACGGAGCCGATCAGGGCGGGTGGCAATCGTGCTTCGGGAGGCGCATGGCCTCCCTGGGCTGCTGATACCTTCGCATAACGGGAGTTATCATAAATGGAATATAATACTGCAGACATCATTCCTACCGCGACGCCTAGGAAAGCTAATCCGCCGATTCCCGGAGACCACCCGCGCCTCTGTTGAAACACGATAGGGAAGGCAGCGAACATCATGTATAAGGTACCGCTGAGAACGATACGGGTTAGTATTGTCCACTCCCGTCAAGTTGGAGCCGTAGATATTGGGCTGGGTACCACATACTATACGATAGCCATGTAGAGAGAAGTGAGAGCGACGATGGGTTCGCGGAAAAGGAGTATCCAGGGCCGAGATAGCGCGACCTTGAACTCCTGGCTCACAGTCTTCTTCGGTCGGCCAGCGTCGAGCTTGGATACGTACACTTTCCCAGTGACCTTGGATAGCTTCGCCGCCCGCTTGCGGAGAAGGATGGGAGCGTAGGTCTCGGGGACGAGCAGCGAGCATATGATCCAGAGAAGACCGGTAAAGGTCGCCATTAGGCCCTCGACCCATCTCCACCCTCCTCCTACGCCGAGGAAGCCGCCGGCGATAGGGCCGATGGATGGTCCCAAGAAGGGGGCCTGGAACAAAATTAAGATTAGATTATGAATAGATGGGCCACTTGTCACACAGTCTGCTAGATCTGACGTGACTGGGAGCTTGGGGTAATACATACAGTAGCAAATATAGCAGTAGCCAAGCCTCTCTCCTTAGCTGAGAACATGTCGGCGATGACCCCACCAGAATTCGTCAAGGGGGAACTTCCAAAGGTACCGGCGAAGAAGCGAAGGATGATAAGCGTTTGAATATTCGGCGCGCCTGCCGCGCCAGCATTAAACGCTGTCAAAGCCATGTACTATGGTCGCGCATGATTAGTGAATATTCGTATGCGACCCCGAAAGGACACCATGGGTCTTTTTCGTAGACTTACCGTAAGAAAGAATAGCTTTTGTCTGCCAAACATTTCAGACAGTGGCGCCCACATCAACGGCCTTGTGGACAAATTAGTAAGAAGCGTCGTAATAGGGGTTGGAAAGGAGGCGAGCAGCGCCTACCCTAAAGCAAACCCGACGACGAAGAGGGAGATACCCAGAATTGCAACCTCGGTGCTGATATGGAATTCCCGAATGACCTCGCTAACACCTCCAGAGTAGGCTGTGGAGACGAAAGCGACGGCGAGGACGGCGAAGGCTTGTAGGACGGTGATTCCCCATTTCTTCCATTCCGAGAATTTCATCGGATTCTTGGGGTCGTCGGGGAGGAAGTCGACTACGAAGGGGTCGTCGCTCGTTCCGCTTCCCCTGTAGTCCCATTCCAAGACCGCGGGCGTGACTCCGGCCTGATCGAACTGGCGCTTAAAGTATGATAACCCCTTGCTAGGCTTTTGCGATTCGACATCATGGTCGGGCTCTGTCGCCGTGACAGACGAATCCGAAGAAGACGGCTCCGGCGGTGACATGGTCGAGATGTGTTGACCAGGAGGTAGTAATGTCTAATAGTCTAATATTTAGCTCCAACCAGTGGTGCCTTATATGTATACCTATCTAAGGTAGGCTCCACTGCGAGAAGGGACTTGGTATGGCTATCTATATATACCTAACCCAGGTAGGTAGACGTGATCGAGTCTGAAACGGGCCACTCTCCTCCTATATATTTCGTCTGTCGGGGAATCCATATGGCCTGCGCGCTCCGTGTAGACCTGGAAATAGGTAAAAATTTATACCAATCGCACATTCGGCACTTCGCTGTTCCTATCCCCCTTCATAAGTGCTAATTGATGTGACTCTATCGGGATTCGTTGACCTTTGTGCAGGGCTATGCAGTGTGATGTAGACGAAACTAAACCGTCTTCGGACTTGATATGCTCACCGCAACCTTTTAAATCCGGCGCACACTACCTACATAGTACTGGCCGTATGTCTCTATCTACTACCTAGGTATACAATCTCTGATATAAGCTCCCGGTTGGATGGTTGGGTACCTACCTAGGTAGATACATACGTATGTTCAATTCCAAGTGATAACACGCTCCAAGGGCCCCCCGGTCCAGGATCGGTTGGCTGGGTCTACTTACGTCTGAAGATGCGGCTGGGTTGCATGAATTAGCGTCGTGGGTAATCTGTAAAAGGAGACCCAACCCGATGGAACGTGGGCCCTCACAGAAGACAGAAGACTGACATGCTTCGATATGCTTCGACATGACAACCGCGTAGCTTTCCGGGATTCGTTCCAAAGCCGGGCCGAGTTCGTTGGTTCCATATGCTTGGTAATATACCGGCGTGGGAAGTAAGAGAGATGGATTGTTACTTTGATAAACTTATGATTTCTGCGGCTCATTGTGAGACGTGCCGCAATAGTTCGTATCATCTCGAGTCATACCTTACAAAAGACCCTGAGTACACATAATCGTATAAATATACATATCGGAGCTATTCTCTGCTTTGTGAACATAGTCTGTAAGCCGACGAGAATAACTACCTCTCAAATCGGAGCTTTATTTTCTAGTAAGTGGTAAGTTGCTCTCAAGACCAGCCCACTTCCGACTGTCTGACTCGGATGATTCTCAGAATAATACCTAGAGCTTAGTGTTGGGACGCTAGTGGTATGCGCGCGTCGTATACACCCCGGCCCCTAAGGCTGAAAGATAGAAACAAGATATGGCGAGACCGATGCCGAGAGGGAAGGGGCCGAGTCAGATTTGCGATAACGTGTTAGTTCTCGAGTCTCGTGGTGCAAGCTTACGAAGGATTTGAGCAGCTTATAGGGTTTTGCAATATGACCATGTCGGCGTCGTGATAGAAAACGTATAGGTTTAAGTGCTGACGGCTTGACGGCTAGCGGACGGTGACGGATTTAAGTCTCCGATCTCCGCGTCCATCTTATCTTTTGCATAAGAAATGATATCTTTTCGATATACATACAATTGGCCAAAGCAATTCAGGGTGTGCGCACGACCAAACGGAGTATATAGCCGTATTGGGAGGTTGGTAGGAAATATTACATACCTGGTACACAGTACCAAGGCTCGCGTCATTCATAAATTGATTTTGTCGTATATGCATTGCTTCGGCTCCTTGATAAATATCCGCGTAAACACCTTCAACTGGGACTGCTAAGTGTCGGTATTGTATACCTACTATTTGCTTAAGAATACCTTCCTACCTGCCTAATATCGAAGCCTCGTTCCCGGAGTAGAAGACCCTAGACTGTTAGCTGAAGCGGAAACTAAAATACATGCTAAATATTCAGCTCACTGCCAAGCCAAGTTAGAGCAGGCCCTAACTCTGCCATGTTGGTAAGAAAGTGCCGCATGTGGGAGGTTGACCGAATGTGAAGATACATATAATATCGGTGTGCTTTAGAATACATTATGAAAGGCGACTTCGAGACCAACACCTGATCGTGCTAGCCTGCGATCTGGGACCAAATCAAAGCGAGCCTTAAGAACGTGAAGAGCAGTCATCGTCAGGTATTGCGTTCTGTGTGTTCTAGAAATACAAGGCGGGACAAGCCGCAGTGTTACCTTCATGCTGGGTCCGTCTATATCCGTCTATGTCCGGTCTCTATCGGAGATTATGGAATTAGTATCTTTGCCTATCCTAGCTTATCGATAACAAAAACATTTTTATATTTTTATTTTGTTAAACTTCAAGTCACTATGGGGATACTTTAGGTAAGCACCTCTAAATAGCTGGTGATTGTCTGATAGCGCACGGCTTTACATCTTCCGAGTACAAAGTATGACATACCCTAGAACATGCACTCGCAAGGATGTCTCTATACCATGAGACCGCTGAGGTCTTGTCGGCTACTGCTGGCGGCAACCTGAAGACCCGCATCTTTGGCAATAAAGATTTAAAATCCCCCCAGCAGCAAGTTTACGCCTTAGCATTGGAGACGTGTAAATGGAGTCCCGTGCTTAAGGAGGTCATCGACAACTCGGAACTCTTACGACACGAACGCAAGCTGAGCCCCTTGCTTGCTCTACTGCTCGTTCACGACTTCTTACTCTCCAAGAAGGGCATTGCGCTTCCGGCTACCCATGGTCTAAGAGTATCCATCGACCGCCACAAGGCGCGCTTAAACGCCGAATTCACTAGAGCACGGCTTCGGAGAAAGGCTGGGTCGGTCGAAACATTGAGACAGCAGATAACTACCGAGTTCTTGGGCGATGCCGCCGGCTACCCACGATGGGTACGTGTGAATGCTCTAAAGACAACCGTGGAGGATCAGTTGGCAACTACGTTTGTCGACTTCACCAGGGTCCTTAGCGTGAGAGAGGTAACTGCCTCTCCGGGCAAATTTCTGCATGTTGACGACCACATACCGAATCTCCTGGCCGTGTCCCCGAGCTTCCAGATCACCAAGACAGAAGCCTATACCTCTGGAGCTCTAATCCTCCAAGATAAAGCCTCCTGCTTTCCCGCCTACCTGCTAGATCCTCGGTCTGAGGATGGCGATATCATCGACTCGTGCTCAGCGCCCGGGAACAAAACAACCCACCTCGCCGCCATTGTGCATTCCCGGGTTCCGGAGAACGAAGAATGTTCACAGACCGTGTATGCGTTCGAGAAAGACTCGAAACGTTCCCGCACGCTAGAGAAGATGGTCAAGCTTGCCGGTGCCAAGGAGATCACGCGGATGAGTTTTGGTCAGGACTTTCTAAAGGTCGATCCGAATTCCGAACTGTTTAGAAACGTTGGGTGTTTGCTTCTTGATCCGAGCTGCTCAGGCAGCGGAATAGTCGGCAGGGATGACATGCCAACAATACATATACCCGAGGCTCCAGGTGCATCCAAAAGTCAGCCAGCTAATCCGAATCGGAAGCGTAAGCGGGAAGGTCCCGACGCCGTAGCAGAAAAGCCACAGCCTATTATAGTCGACGATGACGGAAAGGAGACCGTGGTATCTTCCGAAAAGGAACTGAAGGCGCGCCTAGAAGCATTATCTTCGTTCCAGCTGACGCTGCTTCTCCACGCCTTTAAATTCCCAGCCGCTAGGAAGATCACGTACTCGACGTGCTCGATCCACGCCGAAGAAAACGAGCTGGTGGTCCTAAAAGCCTTGCAATCCGACGTGGCTAAAGAGAGGGGTTGGCGCATACTGCCGCGAGACCAGCAGGTCCGCGGCTTGCGTGACTGGCCAGTCAGAGGGTCTGTGGACGCGAGTAACGGAGATTCCGAGGTCGCAGAGGCGTGCATTCGGTCGTATAAAGACGATGGCCGAGGGGTCATGGGTTTTTTTGTCGCCGCTTTTGTTCGCGACGTGCGATCTGATGCCGAGGACGGCGACGGTCCTTACCTCCGCGATGAAGATGGTCGTATAATTAGGGATAGTATGGGCATGCCGACTCTGAAACCGGGAATGAGGCCTGGGATTTCAAACACTTCCGACTCCTCCAGTCGAGCTGTACAAGAGGACGATAACGGCGACATCGAAGACGAGGAAGATGATGACAACGCGAGTGACCTGAGTAGCGACGACAGCGACACGAGCGACAGTGACGAAGGCGAATGGAACGGATTTGGCGATTGAATCCATGGCAAATTGAGATGGATATACCCAATGTTTCCTTGACGAGGATGGCGTGTACTGAATATAGCAGTTCTAGCAGCTGACTGGATCTCCTCCCATGCCTCTCATACTCAGCTCGGCTAACTATCTCCGGACCAAGGTCCCTGGCACTGCTGCAGCAGTTGAAATGGAGCCGCACAGAATAGTAGCCAGATAGCTATGAGAATTATGTAGGTAGATAATCATAGCTAAACTACGGCCATGTGGTAATGGTCTCATCACAACCAGCTGTCATGTCCCGCTACATTGCCCAACTGACTACTAGGTACACTATAATATTTTGATAGTTCCCCTCAAAGGTTCATATGCCCTCGATGATGGAGACCAGCACTAACTGTGGTAACTCTCAAAAAGAGGTAATAGAAATAGGGGTGAATAAAGGTGAACAGTAGAAAGATGATTCACTATGCAAAGCTAACGCAATAGAGCGTATTTCCCATCAAAATATAGATAGGTAGAATTGAACTCCATGTCCAGTAAAATGTATGCAAATATTTTACATCAAGAATCGAAGGGAGGTGATACACATGGCAAACTATCACCCCAAGTTTTGACGGCGTCCCATACCCGAGACACGCCATACGAAGAAGGTATCATCGGCAGTGAAGTGATCCCATCGCTAAAATCTTCCCAGACTTCTTTTTGCCGTCTCTTAGGTAAAAGGTAGATATCATAACAAAAAAATCCTCAAATCAAAAGAAGGGAAAAAAAAAGAAACAAAAGATATCCAATCATGCCCTCCCACGTAAATACCCTCTATCATGCGACCAATCCATAGCTACGCCACGCATTTCCCTAGAAAAAGTTGTGTAGGTATGTACACACACAAAGAATCGAATTTTGTTCCTCTCTTTTTATATCTGACTCGTTCAAGGTATCTATCGGCGACCTGCGAAGTCACCGTGGACGTGGCGGTTCAGGTGGCCGTGGGAGGTCG
>JAOWAP010000009.1:2258105-2270367 GCA_028565235.1 Hypoxylon lenormandii
CCCCTACGGTAACGAATGATGACCATAATATGTGCTGTATCCGGGAGAAGAGTAAGGGTAGGAGTAGAAACCCGTGGTACATATGTATGAAGAGAAGCGAATCAAGCGATTGGGGGTTGATGTGGTAGGTTGTAGATTCAATGTTGTAGGTGTAGGCTGGTAGGTTGTCGACAGTCGACAGTCGTATGGAAATGGCATGGCATGTAATGTAGGTACCTAAAGTAATGTAATATGTAAGAATATACAAGACGGCACATGCAAATTGGACTTCCGCGCTTACGACCTGTTTCTTTGGTCCCCTGCTCCCTGTTCTCTGCTCTCTGCTCTCTGCTTCCAGCTTTTTGCACACTGTCCGAATTGTCTAACTGTCTAACTGTCTAACTGTCTGAGCGTCTACCTTAAAGCTCCGCCCGCCAAGGCCGACATGTGTGTAAAACTGGACAATGACTCTCTCTCGTTGTCTCGTGGCTATTTGGTCCTTTGTCTTTTTTGTTCTAATTAAGTCATTGTGTCGGTGTCGGTATCGGTATGTTGTATAGGGTATGGGGCATATGGGTATATGGGGTACGAATCGGTAACGAAAAGCTCCAATTCCTGCTTCCAAATAATGCAATGGTAGGTAAATCTGTAAGTAAGTTCATGTCTTTCCTATTAGCCATCCAAGTCATCCAGCCATCCAAAGCTGTCCAAGCCATTCACGAATTGGCTTCCCCCTGTTCCCCCTCCTCGCCGCCCCCTCGTGATGTGCAGACGTGCTCCCCGAATGCTGCTCTATCCCCCCCTGCTCCCCTGCTCCCCTGCTTCGGATGTTTGCTGCTGACTTTCAGCAGCTCCTCTAGTGGACACGAAGCTGCGTTGGGGAAACCTAAGCAGCCCCGGAGCTAGTCGTTTCTTGGGAATTGATAGCTGCTCTTCCTATTCTCTCAATGGTAGATCTCATAGCCCTAAGCTTAGCCCTGGGCCACGACCCCTGGGTCTAAGTCAACTGGCTGGCTGGCTGGCTCATCTATTATGTAGGGAATCACATGCTCCGTCCATCGTGACATTTTCTTCATACTATATACTGTGCGAGCTTACCTGCACCTCATATGTAAAAGACTTGTCACATTTCAAGACCACCCACAGAATAATTTGAGCCGTTACTGGTTGGCCGGCTGATCTGCCGCTACCCCACAGCCTGGCGGCATTGGATGCGGCCTCCATTTCCGTGACACCATCATGCATTTTTACGCGTAAATCCATCCCGAGTTGAAAGCTCCTTGTCCGTCGTCCGTCGCCCGTCTACCTAGGTAACCGTCTAACCCCCTTCCCGCTGTCGTACCTCGTCGTACGGACGGTACGGTTCCTGGTACGGTCCCTGTATGATCCTGAATTGTTCGGGTTTCACAACGCTCATGATCATCGCGAAGTCCGGTTAGCCTCGATGGCTTGCTTTGTTTTATTCTACCTATTCAATGCTGTACAACCCACCAAATCGTTTTTTTTTGCAAAATCTCGGTTTCAACCACCGTCAACCGGAAACGCTCTAGCTGTTTAGTCGTAACATAGCACGTGCCAATTGAGACACGAAAGCGAAAACCGACTGCGTAACAACGCAGATCTTTCGATACGATACCTACGCATATCGGTTTGCATCGCTTGAAACGAGCATGTGAACTATTACTCTTGATTCTTGAGCTAGCCCGGGTTTACCCTTTTGCTCTTTTGGTTTGGTCGTTCCACTCCACATCTGACTTGATGTAAGATGTCGGCCGTTTACGAGTACCGCCAATCATAATCCTCAATCCTCAATCATCATCCTCGTCGTCTTCGTCTTTGTCATCCTCTTCCAAACCCTCTTCCGATTCATCCTCACTGTCCTCTACACCTTCTGGTCGGGGTATCATCGCAAATGCCTCTACACATGTGATCCTATTCTGAGTATCGTAGGTGCCGAGTAATTTTCCTGTCGTCTTCGTCGTCTTCGATTTTCCTGCTTCCTCCAGCTCCGCCACGGCGAGCTTGAAGATGCGGAGCTTGCCGTCGCTACTACCAGCAGCAATAATCAAGCTATCTCCGCCCTTCCCAGAGACTCTGACTACACCGAAGTCCTTTATACGTCCAAGAACGCCGGCTTCCTTTCCACCGACTTGCGCGATCAGCTTGGCTACGGGTAATGAAGCTTTCCCCTTTCCCTCCTCAGCCGTAGAGCTATTCCGAGTTAAATCTTCATTCTTGGTAGAGAAGAATAGAATCTTGCCGTCCTCTGTTGATACAGCTAGCAGTGCCGAGTCGCTTGCCGCATCTATCGTAATGTAGCACACCTCGTGTATTTTCCTCTTCTGGTCCGGCATGATCCTGCATTTTGGCGTGCTGTCCATGCCGAATACTAAAGCGTCCCTGTCGAACCCGACGCAGAATTCGTCGCCGTCCTCGGTACTGCCCCAGACCACCCTCCTTCCTTCTCCCGACGAGTGTTTTCCTTCGCCCACTTCTTGCAGCATATCCCGGCTGAAATTGAGTACCCCGGCCTTCTTAGCCGTCATGAGATTCCACAGCCGCATGCACCGCTCGCCCCTGCTCACGCTAATCATAAGCTTCATGCTGGGATGAACGGCGAAGTCGTTGACACCAGCGGGCGTTGCGCCCAACGCGGCCGTATCTCCGCTGGGTCGGCCCAGGGGCTTCGGTACGGGGGCCTTGATAGTAGACAGCAGCGACCAATCCCTCGTCCTCGTGACGGCAATCGTAGAGTCTTCGGAAGAAGATATGAGCTTCGACTTGGTAGGAAAGGCGAGCTTCGTAATGGTAGACGAGTGGTGTAATAGGGTACCTAGCTCCCGGTTCTTGGGGTTCTCGAGGATCTTGCGGGGCGCGACGGAAGATAGGGCGTCCTGCCCGTGGGTGGGCGGGTGTGCCGAGATGTTGTAGACGTTGATCCGCTCGTCGCTACTACCCGACGCCAGCATGACTTTCTGTAACTTGCCGGGCTCTGGGGCAGAGGGAGGCGAGAGCGCTAGACATCGGATGGCAGAGCTGTGGGCGTTGAAAAGAAACGTGTCGGCGAATTCGACTTGGTCGTCAGGCAATATCGTAGCGGTCAATCCATGAAGAATCCTATCGTAAGACCCTGTAACGACTTGTATGGTCAAGGGAGAAGAAGCTTCTGTGCTCTTTGCGCTTCCAGTGCTCGCTGATAACTCGGATGTTTTGGTTTTCTTTCCATTAGTTGACACCTGCGCTGTAGCCCCATGAGGAACACCATCCGTCCGCTTTCGTTTGCCCATTTTGTAGTGGTCTGGAGTTGATTTAGCTGTTGTTACGTCTCACAAGAAAATTTCGTTTCTCTTTCTTTTTTTTACTTAAAAAGCGACGGGCGCTGCAGGAAAAATAAAGTGGATACACTCATGGTGGGGCCGTCTATAGGCGCATGTACCTAGGTACATACCTGCATATACAATGGATCTGGACCTCGATGGCTTCTATAATACTGGATAGGTATACTAATACTAACCATGAAAGTTTAGATGATATAGAAGAAAGTGAGCCATCTAATGAAGCTGTAATCGTTAGGGAATTGCTAACGCACATTATGTACATATATACAGTTTACATATGTATATATGTATATAGGGTATCACGGCACTACTCCGTAAGGTATTCCAAGTTTTGTTCATTCATTATATTCGCACGCAATAGCTTTCTGCGTAATATACTACTTTACTTAGTAGACGATAAGACTACCAAGTAAAGTAGCTTTTAAGTATCTACACGAGGCTGTAGGCGGTAAGCCACGAACCATCCTACGCCGGAGGAGGGCTGGATTCATCAAAGCCCACTCAACCGCGTCCTTTTATCGTTTGGGATTATTGTGTATCTTCTGCTCTCCTTTTCCTCTCCAGGTTCACCTCTTCACCAACAAACTGCCTGTAGCATCTTCACTAAAACATGGATCGCCTGTTGCCGGGAATGGCCCATAGGATCCTTCCTTCATCGTGCTTTGTTCGGCCTTGACAACTGGGATATATTTGGCCAGGTAGCGCTTGAACCTAGTGCACGGATCTATACCTTGCAAATATTCGCCATTTGCAAGGATTCGCTCGATCGGGCCAACTTTCTGTGACTTAACTTCGCGGTGACGGTTGTAGTCATTCGTAATTGTGTTCTTGGTCTCCAAAGTATTCGGCGTCTTCATAACCCGTCAACATCTTGTTTAGGCGAGAACGTCATTTCTGGGGTATTTAATCCCTGGATACTATTGCCGCCCAAAATCGAGAAAGAAGGCGAGCTGTAAGAAACCGATTTGACCAACTTCGGTATCGTAGGCTAGGTCTAGGTCTTATCCACAGAGAGCATGCCAGCATTTACTAAATCGTGATATGCCTATTTTGGTATCGACGGTGTTGGCGTTGCGCTTCCGCTTGAATTCCGTTGGTGCTGAGCCCCTTGCTGGGCTTGTTGGGCCTGTGCCGCCGCAGCGGCAGCGGCTTGTTGTTGCTGCTGAGCACGTAATAGTTGAGCGTATTGATGCGGCCCGTTTGCCGCAGCGGCATGTCCTGTTCCTCCGGCCGCCGCGTTCATCGCCGATTGCGCGAGGTTGTGGTTGTTATGCCGATTGCTAAGCAGCTGTCTCGCCATATCCCGGACCATATCCTGAGGTGTGTTGGGGTGTGTTTGTCTAATCTGACTTTCAATGTGCTGGAGTTGTGAGACATACGTCTGGTGGGTTGGCGTGGGCATTGTGGAATTTGGTCGCGGCGATCCAGCTTGGGACGTCATTGTCAGTGTTTGAGCTGGGGGCGTCGACATCCCTGATCCGTTCACAGTGCTAAATGAAGCTATCATTGCTTGTGCCTGCGCATTGTTGAGATAGTTCTTTTGGTTCAGACCATTCATCGCAGCGGCTCGCATGGCTGGTGGAGAACTCTGCAAAGGCATGCTTCCCGGGGGACTCTGATGCGTCTGCGGCGGCTGTTGCTGCTGTTGCTGCTGCTGCTGCTGTTGTTGTTGTTGCTGTTGTTGCTGCTGCTGCTGCCGCATCTGCACGGAGCGGCGCTGTTGCTCGGAAATCTGCTGCGCTTGCATTAACAATTGAATATCTGGCTGAGCCGCGGGCATCGCCATCCGCGACTGGCCATTTACGGCAGGCATCTGCACCTGAGAGGCACCATTCATTTGCATGGGAGGGACGAGTCCACCGGCCATGTGATTCGGGGTTGAAGCACCGTTAGGGGTAGTGTGCATTGGCATTCGCGGACGTCCTTGGCCATTGATCGACATCTGATTAGGGGTATTAACTCGAGCCATGGCCGCGGCCGCGGCCGCGTGAGGATGAGAAGCTGCCATCTGAGGATTGCTTTGCGAGAGCTGGGTTGCATTCTGCGCTGCTGTCATCTGTGCGACTTGTCCTTGCTGCGCCCTTTGTAAGGCAGCCTGTATGGTCATTAGTATTATGTGAATATCTAAGTAGAGCGGGGGTTCATACTCTGCGCTGGGCCTCGTGGCGTTGTTGTTGTGCCATCCTCTCCGCTAGTCTCTCGGCTATAGCTTGGTCTCGCTCGAATCGCATGATGCTGTATTCCCTCGGTGTCTTGGTAGGCCCCCTCGGCGCCTGAGGTGCTTCGTTTGTCTTTCTCATGGCTGCAAGAGAAGCAGCATGCTGTTGCTTCTGTATCGCAGTTTCTCGTTTCTTAGCCAGCTTTCTCATCGCATCTATCATCGTGAGGTGCCTCTGGTTACGGCGTCGCGGTACGTTTAGCGGCACATTAAACCGCCGTTTGGGGATGGGCGTAATCGGACCATTAGTACCAGCTTGTTGCTGCTGCTGCGCTTGCTGCTGCATCGCGTCTTGGTGATTCCTGATAACTTGTTGGGATGCGTCGATTCGGCCTTGCCATAACTTGAAATAAGTCGTCTTCTGCATGTCGTGTGGGAGTCCTTCCAGCATAACCCATCGTTCAAAGCATTCCCACGGCGTCCGTCTTTCAGCACTAGAGCTAAACATAGACCTGGAGGAGAGAATGCTGGATATTAGAGACCAATTATAAGAATACTCGCGGACCAGGCTCTTGAGGTCGTCATCTTCCGACTGGATCCATTGAGAAGGACTACGGTATTCGTAAAATGACTGAAACGGCATATTATGCTCGTTCGGAGGGCGGAATTGGTGTCCGGCGTGTAATCTATCTCTGATACTTTTATTCTCCGGCCAGAACAACGCCACGTCGGGATTTCGCGGTTCAAGTCGAGGCTGACTATCGCTGTGCTCGCCGAATATTACTTCGTCGTCTTCATCATCTTCTTGCGCATATCGATACCGACTTC
The DNA here is from genome assembly GCA_028565235.1 of Hypoxylon lenormandii. Lineage (NCBI taxonomy): Eukaryota > Fungi > Ascomycota > Sordariomycetes > Xylariales > Hypoxylaceae > Hypoxylon > Hypoxylon lenormandii. The sequence goes on from JAOWAP010000009.1 coordinate 2,264,409, forward strand.
GTTTTTTCGGTGGCTCATTCGACGTCAGCTCCATTCGGCCCTCTACGTACTTGCTGAGCGGCAGTGCGGGTCGTCGCCACGAAGCGTCCGGATCGTACTCTGGCGCTGTAAGGTCCGACTTCGGTACTTCGAGTGGTGATCCATACAAAGGCAATTCTTTAAGTAAGCTATCGGCGGCGGCCGACTGGTGAAGCGCAAAGACCACGTCGTTGCTTTCTAAAGTAAATATAGCGGAAGGCGCCACTGTATCTATCATCGTATCATGAGGCTCATCGTCCGGTTCCAAAGGCGAATCAAACTCTGCAGACGGACTAAGCTCTGGAGTGGGGTCATCTTCGGAGCTTTGAGGGTGGTGCGCATCGCTCATCGAGACATCTCCAGTATCTGCCAAGGTTAGAGGAGGAATAATGGCATTCACCTGCAAAGCCTTGCGATCTTCTGGAGAAGCAGACACCCATTCGGCACATGCGTAGGCAAGGTTTTGAGCAGCTGCCATTTTCCACTTCCGCTCTTCGCGGAAGTCGGTCCTCATCCATTTCATCTCCTTCAGTAAAACATCCCAGTGGCTAGCTTGGCGCGTGGGCTCAGGACAACGCTTCGGCTGCCGCAGGGACCACTTGTTATGATGTTGTAAGTGATATACCCTCTTGAGAAGTCGACATGCCTGGTTATCGAGTATCTGGGTATACGAATCTGGAGTGGATAACGTCTTGTGAGCCTGATGCAAGATTTGGTCCAAAGGCTTCATCCACCTAGAGTTCGCGGTAAATGCCTGGACAAAGAGCGGGGTGAAATAGTCATCGGCAAGCATCTGGCCAGCCTTCGGCCTGTTCTGAACAAGAGATTTGTCTGCGTCTGAAGGGGGTTTAGGTAGCTTCCCGAAGACAACGGTAGCCCGCTTGCTCATCTCCCTCAGCTTAGCTTGGTGCAGCAGATTTTGAGATCGATGCTTCGTGGATTGCGAGGTGGGAGTTATCAGTGCTGCCTGGTCGGGCTCATGGTCTCTAGAGGGCTTGGGGGCCTCGCTGAGAATTTCAGATACTGGCTTCTGCCGAGCAACTCCTGTAGGGCTGCTCGTTCGTCTATGGTCTGACTGAGGGTTTACGGGTGTGGGTGGATGTTGAACATCTTGGGAATGGATCTGAGGCGCAACTTGAGAAGGGTCATTAGAAGCTACCACTTTCTCCTTTGTGGTAGCACCGTCCTCATCCCCACTCTCACTGACAGCTTCGATTTTGGGTGTGCCTAAGCTCGTCACTTTCGAGTCAGCTTGTTGTTCATCGCTTCGCACGCTTGCCATAGGACGACCACGGGAAGCATCATTAGAGAATTGCTGCAGAAGCTGCTGTGAATTCGGAGATGCGACACTTGGATGAGTTTCGACCTCTGGCGGTACCGGCTTCTTAACTGATAGGTCGTCCAGTGCAGGAAGCGGAGTCTTTGGCGGCTCTGTCGAACTTGCAACCGTGCTTGCTTCCCGAATAGCATTATTGGCAGATTTCGTCAGCTCCGACCCGAGCTGGGGTATAGGCTGGCTCGGAACGCTTTCAGGCATGCCAGCCATAGATGGTTTAGGAGGCGCTAAACTATTCGAGTTTTGTTTCAAAGCATTTTTGTCTTTCATTCCCACAGCCTTAGTCTCTGCGCTACCCGCAAATGGCAGTCCGTCACGATCTGGACTCGTATTGGTCGAAGCATTGGGGATTGCTGGAGTGGTTGACCTCAGAGAAGTCGAACTGGGAGATGCGGCATCAACTGAACGACCCGTGTCCGCTTGAGGAGCCAGCTGGACCATAGCAGGCTTCCCGTCAGGCTTTTTGGGCGGTACCTCATCGATATCCATCGGCGTGCCGTGGCCCAAGTTTCGATGCTGTGCATCCGTATGCTGAGGACTTGGCTGCCGCTGTTCATTCGCCGGAATCTGGTTGGTGTGCGGTTGGGATAAACCTGATGGGCCCGTCGCCAGGCCATTTGCAACCGGTAAAGTTCCGTTAGGCTTGGTCGTCTCAGGTAAAGCTTGTGCTCTTTCATTAGGGGGGAATACAGGTCGGTGCTGCTCGTTGACTATAGGAGAGATATCCTTTTTCACAGGCACATCGGGAGGCTGGTTAGACCATACTGGGGGATGCTGAGATTGCTTCAAGGCTGGCCCAGGCTGAGAGATGGACGGGCTGGGGATAGCATTGGCTTGTCCATCACCTGGTCTGGGTCGCGATACCACCAAGGGCGGTGGTATTGCTGGCCGCTTATTAGCATCGCCATCTTGCTTCTTAGTTACAGCAGGAGATGCGCTTCTATTCGGGATATAAGTCCCACTCGGTCTAGGATTTTGGGGGTAATCGGATCGTGGGCGCGGTCGCGTAGGGATGCTCGACTCGTTCAATTTCCTGCCACTAATAGAAGAAACATTTAGCTAACAAGTGATCATGGAACTTTGTTAAGGCTTAAAACGCGGTCGGAGATTGATAAAAGTTAAATGGTAGATATCGTAGATAGATTAGACATACAGTAAAATGTCACACCCTTCCAGGAATTGCGATTCGCCAGCGTTGGCGGGTTTCGCGTCAGGGTCGGCGAAGCTGCGCTGGGGCAGGGCCTCGGGTGTTGTAGCGACGGCGTAGAGGACGCATAGTTTCCGTTTCCTCGACCTTATGAGCGCACTAAACCATAGGCAAAAATTATATCATTAGTATCGGATCAATTCGCTCTATTTAATGAATATAATTATTGCAATACTAACCTGCATTCTGCCCGCTTTGATTGCAGAAGCTTGGTGCGGTCGGCGGGCACGACCTCAGTCATAGCATCGACAATGGCGACATCCGTTTTGCGAGAAAACGAATGTCTCTCCAAGCTTAATGAGGGTGCTGGAGACGGATTTCACGTTGCTATGAGATGGAAACGATGGCGTTGTGTGTTTCTAATTGAATTATATCTTGGTGATCGTGGGTGCGAGGTCCGATTGATTTTTTTTTCTTTTCCGTTAAATTGAAGCCTACAAGCACTACAGCGCGGTGCCGTTCAGTGAACAGGGAGCTTGATAGGGCCCGATTGGGTGCGTAGCGGTGTTCTAGGACCTGCTATCGCTGCTACCTTGGCTGTCCGGGTAGGGATTAGAACCTGCTAACCTGCTAACCCGAAGCTTTTTGGCACCTGCAGTTTGCCAAGGGGGCGTACTGGGTACGAAGATACATACAGGATACTAAGCAGTTGCCCCTCCTTCCGCTTCTCCACGAAAGCAGGCGTGTTTGCCGAGCAGCACCTTTCGTGCCTTGTATCCTGATAAGAATACTGTAAGTAACAACTCCTAGGTTGTTCAGGTATTCGTTAATTCATGAGAAGGCTTAGCATGAGAGCTTGCAGGAAGCATGTCTGATTGAATTTATGGCCTTGGCCATACTACTTAGGTACATGGACCTAAAGAAAGCGAGATTAGACAGCCAACCGTGACATGCACCTAAACATTTGAAGTTTAGTAAGGCCCTAAACCTTGGAAATGATAACATTTATTCCTTATCTTACTAAATGCCTGGGTATTGCGGCACTCATTAGTTACAAGCCACACTTCTCTTGGAATGCACAGCCACCATTTTACAGACACTTCGTTTTAGGTAAATACCAGCAATATTTTGGCGCCGACTCTTGCCACCCAATCTTTGTGCACATCGACCCATCAACAACCACACATCACAATATTTTCCAACCCCAGCACCACCAGGTGCTCGGATGCGAAGATGCCTAAGCCGGCTCCACGGATAGCTATCAAGTTTGGTGCGCCGTCGTCGTCAAAGCCAGCCAACGGAGTAAGAAAACAGACCCGGCCGCAACCATCTTCGGCATTAGGCAAACGTCACCGTGCTCATGCGCTTGGTCATGATTCTGATTCTGGAAGCGACGAAGAGGATGGCGTTCCGCATGAGGTTGTGTCTATCGGTGGAGATTGGGCAGAGTCAGGGACAAAACGGCGGAATGTGGGCAAGGACAAGGGCAAGTCCGGGGCTGAGAATACGCCATACGTGATCACTGGCCACAAAAATAGCGACTGGAAGGCGGAACTGAAGGGTCAGAAGCGATCCAGAGGCGTTTCGCCCGCCAAGGCCAACGAGTCCGTAGAGACTGATCCCGCCGATCAGGACAAGCAAATCAAATGGGGCTTAACTGCGACCAAGAAACCGATACAAGACGACACTAAAGAGTCGAACGACGCTCTACCAAAAGAGCAGATGCCCGCCACGACCGATGCTGACCCTACATCCCGGGTTAATGGCCCCGAAAGTAAAAAAACCGAAGATAACGACGCTATGGACGCTCTTCTTGGTAAGAAGCGAAAGTCTGCCAAAGACCTCGTCATCCAAGCCGAGTCAAGACATGGCACCCCTGCAACGCCCTCAGAGCAGGAATCCTATCGCCGCAAGATGGAGGAAGCCGCAGAAGTTTCGACCATTGAAGAATATGATCAGATCCCCGAAGGAGAATTCGGGGCTGCCATGCTACGCGGTATGGGGTGGAACGGGGAAGAGCGTGGTTCTAAGCCCAAGGAAGCTAAGAAGCGGGCTCATCTGATGGGGCTTGGTTCGAAGGAGGACGAAGAGATCAGGAAAGGAGAATTAGCCCGCAAGCATGGGCATAGGGAGCGGAGGCCACGCCTAGATGAGTACCGAAGGGACAAAGAGAAGGAGAAGCGAGATCGCGAGAGTCGTCACGGTGACAGCTATAAATCCGAACGCGAACGGGATCGTGAGCGACAAGATCACAGCCACAGCCACAGTCACCGAGACCGAGACCGAGACCGGAATGGCCGCGGGCATCATAACCGGGACTACAGACGCTGAACAAACCTAACCCGTGGGTCGATTAATTCGACTAAATAGAACTATACCGTCATCTCCTAGCCACAAATACTGTACAGTGCCTACACAGAGAGGGCCCTGGAGATCATGATATTCGCGAGAAGTCCTTACCATTAGTTATTCCGGAGCATTTAGGATGAAGTTAGCTCAGGGAGATAGAGTCGACATCGTCATTTAGATGCCAAAAGGGAATGAGAAGTCAGTGTAGGATATATCTTGCTAGAAGGACCAAGTCGATTAAAGGTCTTGTAACCACCTAGCCATCACATCACGTCACTTGGAATGCTAACATGGACTAGCTGCGGTTAGACTGCCCAAGGTATTTGTGATATTAGGTACTGACCTTCGAACTTTGCCAAATCTGTGAACTATTTAGAATGCTCCGAGAGTGCATCGAATCGACATTACCGGCACGCACATAGTCGGTCAATCATCTATCCTCTCCTATGTCGCCCAGTCATAATTTCAGGGGCCTAACGAGCGCCCGTATAAACAGCCCGTGTTCACTATATTGCATAGCCCAGTTTCGGGCCCTGGATCACGTTTATCATGTTGCCTGACGGTATGCGGTCACGCATGGTTCAACAAGTTCAGCGATGCAATATCTTCTATATCCGTATAATCAATAAACGTGGCGAGGGCTCCCCATGCCGCCCGTGCTCGCTGCTTAGGCGTATCCATGCTAACTACCTAGGTAGAGAACTATATTCATTCCACCAATGACAAAATGACCAGGTTCTGTCTCCTAGACATTGCCTCCGTCCCTTCTACTCCTCGGCATCTGTTGGTCTATGTTAGCCCGCGTTTGTTGACTACCTTGATAGTTTCGTCTTAATAATGTAGAGCCTGTACGTTGTGATGGGAAGCACGTCGTCTGACTTTCTAAGAGGATTGCCAAATCGACATGTCATTTCATCGCGCGCTCTGACGGGATTTGGCATTGGTAGTAGCTGGACTTGGCTGACATGGACCTCAGAGATTATTATGTTGCTGCCTAGCCCTCCCTACCAAGGTACAGTACTAACAAGGTGGATATGTATATCATATCTGCCACCAGGTCCACGTGGTCCTACGATATATGGATCTATGCCTATTTGTTTTCTTACTAC
>JAOWAP010000009.1:2270467-2282840 GCA_028565235.1 Hypoxylon lenormandii
CTCCGCGAGCGCTGCCGCCTCGGCGCCCTGGTTGGTCTCGTACACCCTGTTAATGATCCGTAGCCTCTCCAGCTCTTGGGTCTGCGTCTCGTTCACCGACTTGAGCTGCGCGATCTCCTGGTCCTTGTGGCTGATGTCGATGCTCTGCTGCATGTTCACTGCCTCGATGCCTAGGTTCCTCCGGTCCCAAGCCGTCGACCGGTCCGGGTATGACGGCGTTGGCAGCGTGACGACGGTCGGCCGGTTTTCCATTTCCCGAGTGTGTTCCGTGTTGGGCCGGTCCGCGAAGGCTGGGAGAACGAAGAGGGTGCCTCGGCCACTTCCTTTTAACCGATAAAACCTAGTCGAAAGGTCGACTGGGACAATACCCCGAATACTCTCGTTGGTATCGGGATGCTGGGGAGGATTATGTAACTTATCTCCGACTACCTCCTGTGCCGCATATATTTCGTCTTCAGCATTCATCAAGTCCTCCCTCCTATCAAGCATCCGGTGGATGAACTCATAAACATCTTCCCCAGCGTTGGCCAGTAGCCATCTGTCTTGGGGGAAGACGATGTCTCTTCCAGAGCGTCCATCCGGTCCTTGCGCACTCATGTGCTGCGCCGGAACTAGGGCCTCGCCTGCAAGGATGTCTAACGCGTTGGCATAAGCGATCTCAAGTTCATGCATGCGGCCCGTGAGGTGCTGCGTGTACAAGAGCCACTGTCCGACTAACGTCTGTTTTGCCTTGTCTAGATCTGGATGCTCGGCTACGTTGTCTCGGTCAGTTGGAATGATGGTGAGTAGTCCGCCCATGGCCGAGTACTCGTGGTCGAGTCGCTCGAGGCACTCGTTGGCGTGCATGAGCAGCGTCATATGGTTCTGAAACGGGAAAGTCTGCGACTCCTTATTATTTTGTTCGATCCACTCAACGGGAGCCTGCGTCATGGGACAATGAAATTCTACACCCTTCTCGTCGCTGTTCTTCTTTACGAGGTTTGTCAAGCTATTAAGGGGTCTCCTGTGGGCCTTGTCAATGTTGTCGTAAGGGATCTGTAGGTTGTTCAACCAGTCAAATGCTTGATTCTCGACGAACGTTTGAGGACTGATCGTCTTATTCTTATCGGGGTTATTCATTGCGTCGACCAAACCACCCTGTGAGCTCGGAGCAAGTGTAGATATCAAGAAAGTCAGAGACTGGGCATGCTGTTTTAGACCCTCCAAAGTTGGCGGCCGGCCGGGAGTCGACAGATAGCCACAGTTCACGTGGCCCAGCATCTTAGTGTTCGCTTGTGGGTTTTCGTGATGGTGGTTAGAGTAGTAAGGCTTTGCCCACGGAGTGGCTCCGATGTAACCCGGCATATCACGGTAGACATCAAGTATTTGCTCTTCCGGTTGACCTGTGGGCTGGGCTGGTGGTGGCCCTGCCGGCGGCATAGGTCTCAATCCAGGAAATTGGATTTCTGGATTCTGCGATGATGGAATCTGCGATTTTGGGTCAATCGACTTTGGTTTCGGATCGAGATTTAAGGGCTGTTGAAGATTGGCCATCTTGACGATCGTTCTGCTTAGTGCACCTTGAGGTGTGTAGAGGCGAGGCAACAAGACTTCTCCGAGTGATACAGATATTTCTTAGGAAGAGTAGTGTACGGGGAAGACGTAACAAGATGGGAGTTGTTGTTGATGAGTGTTGAAAAAGGAGGGCACTGGAATGTTGTAGAGCTCAATGCATTGTTATACTATTCCGGTCTTGGTGGGAGCCTTCTTTCTCCTTTTTCAACGTAGCAGTTCAGGTGCCCAGTCAACAATGAAAACGGCACAAACATTTTTAAAACAGCCTTGGACGTCTACCTACTCAGCCTATGTCAATAAAGAAGTATTTTGATGAAAAGGCATTAAGGGTAACCCAAGTTAATGAGTGATCATATTCGTTGAAACAGATTTCTCTCTAGCTATTGCTTAGAGATGATGCCGCGGTCTAACAATGCATACTACGATCTCTTAATACCCCAGAGTAAGAGATGGGAGACATGAAGCTGCTCTGCAAACCAATTGTTCAGACCGGATTCGGCTGTCCTTAGAGTCTAAGAACTACGGGGTGGAATGAACTAAAGATGGGCTTTATCCCATGCTAGTAAACGTCTGACTCGACAAAGGATGTTCCTGGTCTAGTTATTATGTTTCTGGGTCAGAAGCGCAGAGGTTAATTGCTGATTTGGAATGAGAGAGAGAGCGCCGTAGAAGATTGATGATAGACCCAACGCAATAAATCAAAACATATAGCTGATTGGGGGCAATATACTATTCGAACGGCTGCTATCGCGAATAGCTATCTGCCTACATATATGTAGGTAGGTACCTAGCTACCACTGGTTAGAGGTAACCAATCACTCGTCCAACGTCCTTTTCATGTGAGAGGAGACACAAATCGAAATTCGACTATATGTGCCGCACTACAGCATGTCGTCTTACCGTCTTGAAACCCAGTAACGTGGCGTCGTTCAATGGAGGGGACAAGAGCAAAGTTTAGGAAGTGCAGGTAACGAACAGCCAGCAACAGAGGCAGTGATAAACCAAGTAGTGGTATGTTGGCATGAAAATACAGCGTACAAAGCCGATCGTGCTCGAATTTGCCAAGACTAGTATTCGTACCTAATCTGTGATACCGTCACATACTTCATCATGAGACAAAACAACATCATCGACAGCGAGAGTGTTCGTCGGAGGCCCTGTACTAAAATTCAGGTACGTATGAGGTCTTTCTCTAGCACTGTCAGCCACTGCTTAGTGCTTTCTGTGGGTGCGAGTACGCAAGCGGACTAGATGCAGTGCTCCCATTCGAGAGATCTCGGTACTCAAGATAGTGCAGAGCAATCGCTAATGAGGGAATGGCGCGACGAGCCGCGTGTTAAGCTGCAAAGTTGCTAATCGGATGAAATTGGCAATGATTACCGGGCGAATTACAGCCTCAAGCGCAAACGGGCAGACGGGCTGCAAATAGTCTCGAAGCCAGCGAACGATAGTCTGATGTCATTGATCGGGGTTGGCCCAACTAATAAACAGAACAGCCGATTTGAAAGAACAGAAAAGATTGTATGGCTAGGACTTGGAGTCTGGTCCAAGACTGGCCATACATGATAGGCCTAGAGCTAAGAGCTTGCATTAAGTGAGCTTGCTGTTTTCGTCCTCCCTTGCTCCCAACTTATCGTGCCAGGAGCTTGAAAGCGCGGTGATACGCGGGAAACAAGCTATCCCCCCGGGCACAAAGAGCTGAGCTGCGGAGGTATCGAAGATGGCGTTTACCAGGTATGTAATCTCAGGTAGCCATCGAAAAACCCCAGTTGCACAAATGTAAGCAGTAGGGAGTCAGTCTGGTAGTTCGAAGATCTACTCGACTTTTAATATCAGCGAATTGCTCATGCTACGTACCTGAATTTGTGTATGGATGGAGATGATAATCGTCGCTATTGCGAAGAAAGAAAGGAAAAAAAAAAATCCCCAAGCAAGATTAGCGAAGTATGACAAGGAAATTGGGAAGTTCCAAGGTGGTCAGGGGTAGCGCGAGAACATGGATCGAGACATGGCAGCATGGGTTAGCTGGACAGGGTTTATGCAAATGGGCGTCATCGCCTGCCCACTTCCAGCCCATTAAAGACCATTGGACCATTGAAAAACCCACCCCACGCGCAACCTCGCAAGCAGGCAAGTAATTCTTGGGTAGTCCCTGAATCCCCGTCCAGAAGCTTGTGAAGATCTCAGTTGCTCAGTTGCAAGGGTCTCCAAAATCCTGAATTTTCTTCCTTGGAACCCTCAGACAAATTACGAGGTCCAGCACTATCAAACGCCAAAAAGGCCAGACCCCGACTCAGACTCGCATTGACGAGCCTCAGATCAAATAGATCAAATACTCGTCATACAGTCATATACGTCTGTACGACGTGATTCCCAACCCTTTTCCATCACCCTCTTTTTCTCTTTCCCCCCATCCCTCTCTCTATATACACCACCCACCATCTTTTCTGTGTATAAGCTGGGTGTTGTTTGGCATGCAAAGATAATACATACATAATATCCCGGATCCGATCAACGACGATCACCGACGAATTCCTGGGGCCGACTTCCTTTTTAGTCTAGCTGCGCTAACGTGTAGCCGCCTACGTTTTGTGTCTCTAATTTGCTTTTTACCGTACACGCTTGCAATCAATCGTCTTGTGAAAATTCTCGTCTGGCGTCGTCAATTTAGGATATCTCCTTCTCCCCTACCGGAGCTCAACTTGCACCACCATTATCGTCTTTCGGCATCGGACATCGAGCGTAGATATCGCCAATAGCCAAGATGAGCAATGTTGGGTCGTCGGTCGACACCGCGCCTGCTTCGGCTGCCAGTATGCTTCTACTACCTGGACCTGTTGGAGTATTCAGACTTGCTAACATGCTGTAATAGCTCTTTATCTCACCCTAGCGCCTATAGCTTTGGTCGCAGGTGTCTACGTGGCCATCTTCTTAGTCTTGAGAAAAAGCCAGAGGCGTTTCTATGCGCCGAGAACCTATTTGGGGAGCCTTCGTACGAGGTAAGTCTATGGCTTCATAATAAGCTGTCTTACTATCATAATCGAGTACTGCGTATCTTACACAACTTGCTAGTGAGCGATCGCCGACTCTTCCCAATGGCCTTTTTAATTGGATTGGCCCTTTCTGGAGGATGCCTAATATTCATCCATTGCAGCATCAGTCCTTGGATGCCTACCTCTTCCTCCGATTCTTGCGACTTCTTGTCGTTATCTGCTTTGTGGGGTGCTGTATGCTGTGGCCCGTACTCTTCCCCTTGAATGCCACTGGTGGTGGCACCTCCGAGCAGGTAGATATACTCTCCTACTCTAACGTTAATAAGGACACCCAGTCGAATCGCTACTATGCCCACGCATTAATGGCATGGGTCTTCTACGGCTTCGTGATGTATATGATACTGCGCGAGTCTATCTACTACATCAATCTACGACAGGCGTTCTTACTCTCGCCTCTCTACGCCAACCGTATCTCGTCTCGAACCGTCCTCTTCGTGTCCGTTCCCAACGACTATCTTGACGAGGCTCGATTACGCAAAGTCTTTGGTGACTCGGTCAAGCATGTTTGGATTGCTGGAGAAACAGACAAGCTTGACGATCTCGTCAAAGAGCGCGACAAGGTCGCTATGAAGTTGGAGCCACGTGGACCTACGATATATGGATCTATGCCTATTTGTTTTCTTACTACATATAAACATGCAGACATGTCGAAATTATACGTAATGGTTTAATAGGATTACTGCTTAAGCCCCTCTCTCACTCACGTAATATTACACTCACATGATAATACTCTGATAGTAAATAACACATGTGGTATGTGGTAGTATATGTTAACGAAATACCCAAGTATCTCCAACAATACCCCTATTCTCCGTTTAGCGTGTTAGATTTCTGGAGGCTCAGGTTAATCATGGTGGGGGTTTAGGGGGTTGACTCGCATTCAAAGGAAAAGGAGCCCGCGGCAGCCCGGGCAAATTAGGTGGTTGACCCCACTGTGATTACGACGAAACGGCACCTATTATGGCTCTAGTTCAGAGTCAATCAGGGTTCCCCCTAGGTTCCCCCTAGGCTACCTAATCCCCAGCCACTCAGAGACGCCAATTCGAGAAAGGGTTATCGAATTTAGAGCAGAGCAAAAAAAAGAGAGCGGCGGTCTGTGAAAGTGGGACAGTTTCCTCTAGGCCAAGGGCAAGAGACGAACAAAACTTATTTTGTTCGCTTTCCCACAAATTCTTTTACTTTTTCACGAGACAAGAAGGGATCATTGCAAAGTCTATCAGCTCCTATTGGGCTTTGCAACTTCACCATGTCCAAGCCTCACAGCGTCAACGGGAGCGAGTCTGAGTTCGAGTTTATCGAAACTCCCAAAGCTCCCACTCCCACCTTCGAGAAGTTCGAGGAGTGCGGTGTGCGAACCACCTCCGTAAGTCTTCGTCATGCCCGAAACTATCAAACTACCGACCTCACGGCTACCGAATCTGTTTGCTAATGCTTCTTTTATAGTATCCTTCTATCAAAAATGGTCCTCTACCCGCAGATTCGGCCGGCGCCGACACCTTCTCTAACATCCTCCTGTTCTCCCTGATGGGCGGCGTCCCCATGTACTTGTCATGGAAGGTCGGCGGTGGTCTCAAGACTGCCATATTCTTCGCCTTGTTCACGAGCATTCCCCTTCTTGCTGGCTTCTGGCTTGTTATCTCTGCCGTAAGCCCTCGAAAGAATGAGAAAGTCAAGTACCCAGGACGACCGGTCGAGCACTACCTCACCTTCAAGAAGCAGTCTGATAAGCTCAAGTACCATGGCAAGAACAAGATTCCCATGGAGACCTTCTACGAGATGTACTTCGACGGAGATGTCGACTTCAACGGCGACTGCCTGGAAGTCTTGGAGTATAGGCATGATTGGGCAAGCTTTCGCTTTACGTGGGGCCTCTGCAAGTATTTTCTCTTCGGCATGATGCCCGAGGTTATTATGCACTCGCGAAGTCAAGGTAAGATGCTACAGGAATTACACCATTCTTAGGACTCTCCCAGCTAACTTGGCCAAGATGAGGAACAGGTCCGTGACCACTATGACCGTGGTGACGACTTCTACGGCTGGTTCTTGGGACCTCGTATGATCTACACTTCCGGCATTATCTCGGATATCAACAGAGAGGAAACCTTGGAGCAGCTCCAGGACAACAAATTGGCTATCGTGTGCGAAAAGATTGATCTAAAGGAAGGCGAGACACTGCTCGACATTGGTTGCGGCTGGGGTACTCTTGCACGATTTGCCAGCGTCAACTACGGCGCTCACGCCACTGGTATCACTCTCGGTCGTAACCAGACTGCTTGGGGTAATAAGGCTCTGCGCAACGTCGGCATCCCTGAGGAACAGAGCAGGATCCTCTGCATGGATTATCGCGATATTCCGGTGCCCGAGGGTAAATACAAGAAGATTACATGTCTCGAGATGGCTGAGCACGTCGGTGTCCGCAAGTATACTACCTTCCTAAAGCAGGTCTACGACATGCTCGACGACGATGGTGTGTTCTTCCTGCAGATTGCTGGCATTCGAAAAGCCTGGCAGTACGAAGATCTTATCTGGGGTCTGTTCATGAACAAATACGTCTTCCCTGGTGCAGACGCGTCGACTCCTCTCGACTTCTTCATCAGCGGACTGGAGGCGGCTGGATGGGAAGTCAAGGGACTCGACACAATCGGTGTGCACTATTCCGCAACTCTTTGGCGGTGGTATAGGAACTGGTTGGCAAACCGTGAGAAGGTCGAGGCCAAGTATGGAAAGCGATGGTTCCGCGTAAGTTGCATATGACCAGGAATAAGGGGACGTGAGTTAAGTTGCTGACAATACGATACAGATTTGGGAGTACTTCCTCGCGTCGGCCACCATTGCTTCCCGACAGGGTACTGCTACTTGCTTCCAGATTGTGTTGGTCAAGAATATCAACTCGACACACCGTATCGAAGGCATACCGACCCAATTCGGCCTGACTGCCGCTTTGAAGAAAGCTGTTGCCAAGGTGGACTTCAAGGCATGGACTAAGAAGAATGCCGACCAATTCCCTACCTCAGCAGCTCAGTAAAGGATAGGAGTAGGGCTCAAATTACTAAAGGCTACCAGCAAATTAGATGGTAGTCTACGGAGGAATGGGTCCTACAGTGTTCCGTTTGGCAGGCTTTGTACGATTGCATTGCCGTTGTAAAAGAGGGACCCATGGAGAGGCTGTAATATGAGATGGGTGAGTCTCGATGTGTTAATATACAGGTATTGTGAACGGAACAATACGGCTAGTTGACAGGGAGATGGACAGGGAGGTGTTGATATCTTCAGACCAAACTCTGGAGTGTAGTGAGTGTGTATAGACCTAGCATTAGGTAATCGCCAATCGATAAATGCTCAGCCTCGTAGCATATACATACATGTATATGTAATTTGCGCGCACGGGTCGCTGAGATTGTTGAGAAATGGCTGGTACAGTCCCTAGTTATGATTTGTGAATCAAACGTGGGCTGTGTGAAATGTGAGATGCAGCTATGCGCAGCATACGACAGGCTGCATATAGGCATTACGGCATACGGTATATGGCGTATGTAATAAGAAATATGATGAATGATGAAAATCAGTCTGTGCATTTTTACACCGTTATTTACATAACCCATAATTAGCGTAATCGGGGCCTTGGACCTTACTCCTTACTCGATAAGAAACAGGGACTGACTAACCTAGGGAGGTAGTGGTCGCACCCCAAGCGCCAAGCCACTCCTTGTGCCCCGTTTGATTTCTAGAGCTGCTTCGTCATTTGCAACACTCTCACTTTCTCTTGCCTCTTCGCTCCAAATTTTTATCATCAGGGAGCTTTCTTTTGGTCCTTTGGACCTACCCACCTCTCCTTTTAGCCAGTTCATTTTTAGATCCAGATAGTCGTTTACTTTTCTTCACCATGTATTCCAATTCCAATTCGTTTATGGGCGGCAACACCCTACGCCCAGGTCCCCAGCAGTATGGTAACTCGTTCGGCATGGGGGCTGGCGGCCCAGGTCAGCAGCCTCAGCAAACCGGACAGCAGCCGAGTCCATTCGCTCCGCAGCCGACTGGATATGGTCAAGCCCCTTTGAACCAGCAGTATACGGGCTTCCCTGGTGGACAGGGTATACAACCACAGTCCACAGGAATGCCCCAGCAATCTCCTATGGTTGTAAACCTCCAGCAACCTCAGTACACCGGCTTCCCCGGCCAAGCTCCTCAGCAACAAAGCTATCAGACGGGCCTTCCACCGGTACCACAGATCCCCTCGCAATTCCAAAGCCAGTTCAACCAGCAGCAACAGCCACAGCCCCAGCCCCAGAACTCGTTCTCGTCGCCCACGGCCCAAGCTCCCTCTTCCGCGCCGGCGCCAGCCTCAGCGATCAAACCTCAACCCACGGGCTTCAGCGCAATGGCTGCTTCTTTTAAGACCGGAGGTGCCTCGGAAACACAACCGAGGGGCCGAAGAGCCGCCCAGAAGCCCGCGAACAAAATTCCGAATATTCGACTATCCTTTATCACAGCCCAAGACCAGGCCAAGTTCGAGACGCTTTTCAAGTCGGCCGTGGGCGACGGCCAGATGACAATGTCTGGCGATAAGGCTCGAGATTTATTGTTAAGATCAAGGCTAGATGGGGATTCTTTATCGCATATTTGGTATGGTATCACGACTTTACTATCCTACAAGCAAGTATCTAACCTCCGCGCTATAGGACTCTCGCGGACACTACCCGATCGGGCGAACTTCACTTCCCAGAATTCGCGCTGGCTATGTACCTCTGCAACTTGAAGCTTGTAGGCAAGGCGATACCCGGAAGCCTGCCGGATAACATCAAGAACGAAGTATCAAGTATGGTGGACATTATCAATTTTAGTATCACAGAAGAGGATAGCAGTTCCGGAGCTCCCACCAATGCTCCAGATTTTACTAGACAGAACACTTCAACACCGCCGACCATACAACATCCTCAACCCGTAGCATCGAACTCCCAGTTACTTACAGCACAAATGACGGGATTCCCAAGCCAACCAACAGGATTCCCCGGGCAGGCTATGCAGCCTCAGGCGACTGGCTTTCCGGGAGGCTTGAACAATCCACAACCCACTGGATATAATGGGCCGAGACCACCCATGCCGCCTATGCCCACAGGCTTCCCTGGCGGCTTGTCTCCAGCAAGCGCAGCTCCTCTCAATGCCCAGCCAACTGGGAGGCCTGGTCAATGGGGTCTGGTCAACGCCCCCGCCTCGGGGCTTCCCAATATAGACGCACTACAAGCTCGAATGATGCCACAGGCTGGCCGTGAGCAGCAGGATTACACTACCGCTGGCCTATCCGGCAATGCAGTAATTCCCTGGGCTATCACCAAAGACGAAAAGACCCGCTATGATCAATTGTTCCGGGCGTGGGATGGGCTGGGTAAGGGGTTTATTGGGGGAGACCAAGCAATTGAGATTTTCGGCCAGAGCGGTCTCGAGAAGACGGACCTTGAGCGAATCTGGACCCTTGCGGACAATGGAAATAAGGGGAAGCTCAACCTTGACGAGTTTGCGGTGGCCATGCATCTGATTTACAGGAAACTGAACGGTTATCCCGTTCCAAACGTTTTACCTCCCGAGCTCGTCCCGCCGTCCACCCGCAATTTCACCGAGTCTCTCGGGACCATCAAGTCCATGTTAAGCCAGGAGTCCGATTTCCGGAAGACATCGGGAGCCGCTCTACTCCCTCAAAAGACAGGTGTTAGTTATCTAAAAAGCCATTCATTCAAGGGAAACGCCGGTGGGTTCGGCGCAGCACGAAAAGATGCAACAGTATTCAAAAATAACGATGACGATGTTGGATACAGATCGAGTGCGCGGCGCAGGATTGGCAACTCTTCACCTCGCCCGGAATCGCCCTCGTCTGTCACATCCAATGACGAGCTCTCTCTTGATCAACTCAGAAAAAAAATTCGGGAGAAGCAAGTTCTTTTGGACGCTATGGATTTCAAGGATGAAACGGCTGCTGAGGAAGATGACATTCTGGACAGGCGCGATCGACGTGAAGCCGAGGAGCTATATCGCCGCGTTAGACGTATCCAAGATGACATCGACGCCCACCCTGATGCGGCCTTCGCAAGCGGTGATTCTGAAGCTGAACGAAGAGCTCTAAAGCGCCAGCTACAGAACCTTACCGATAAGATCCCCGAGCTGGCTTCTCAGGTTAGAAAGACGGAAAAGGCCATCGCCGACGCCAAGCTTGAGCTCTTCAGGCTCAGGGACGCGAAGGCTCATCCCGGAAGTGCCTCTAATATCATCGGTACTGGACCAGGCGGTGCAGTAACCGAATCCGATCGCCTCAAGGCTCGAGCTAAGGCTATGATGCAACAAAGAACCGCTGCTCTGACCGGTAAGAAAGTTGACATTAGTGATGACGGCGATGCCCAGAAGAGGCTGGAAGAGGAGAATCTGAAGATCCGAACCGAGAAGGAGAATAACGAACGCATGGTCCGCGACGTCGAAGATAGCGTTGGCGAATTCTCGCGAGGTATCGAGGACAATCTCAAGGAAGGTGGCCAGAGTTCTGCCAACGAGCACGAGAAGAGGAGATGGGAAGACGCCCTCGGCGTTGAGGATGAGGTTCGAGATTTTATCTTTGACTTACAGCGTTCGAGCCGCGCAGCCCGAGTCAGAGCTCAAGACCGCAAGGGTGGACGAGCCGCCACTGCTGAACCTGTCAGAGCGGAGGCACCGCCAACGCGACTCGAAAGTCCCTCGTTAGCAGCTCGCACTGCAACACCTCCAACTACGCGGTCTCCTGCGCCTGGTGGTGGATCGTACTCGTCATACAAGACCCCAGAAGAGAGGGCCGCTTTCATTAAGCAGCAAGCAGAACAGCGTATGGCCGAGCGTCTGGCAGCCCTCGGGATTAAAGCACCCTCCAAGCCTGGGGAGACTGCTGCTCAGCGGGTGGAACGCGAGAGAGCAGAGCGGGCTGCTAAGCTCCGACAAGCAGAGGAAGAAGATGCGCGACGTGAGGCTGAGCGACAAGCTAGAATCGCCGAGGAGCAAGGTGTACCCCCTCCCGTGGCGAAGGCGGAGACTAAGAAACCGCCGCCGCCACCTTCGAGAAAGGGTGTGAAGAATGAAGATGCTGCAAGAAGAGCCGAAGAAGAAGAAGCTGCCAAAAAGGCTCAGGAGGAAGAGGCTACCAGGAAAGCCGAGGAGGAGCGTCTGGCAAGAGAGCACGAGGAGCAGCAGCGAGCTACACAACAGATGGAGTAAGTTCATATTCTATTCTACTTAATTTGTTAAATGCTAACCTTCGAATAGGGATGCGGCTAGGCAGCAGGAAGCCGAGCTTGCAAAGGAGCGTGACGCGGCATCTGCTCGACTCAAGGCTTTGGAGGAGCAAGTCCGCCAAGGCAAACTAAAGAAGGAAGAAGAAAAGAAGCGAAAGAAGGCTGCTGTGGCTGAAGCGAAGGAGAAGGAAGCCAAGTTGGCGGCCCAACGTGCCGAGATCGAAGCCGCTCGCCAACGAGAGGCCGAGCTCCAGCGACAGCTTGCGGCTATGGAGGAGGAAGAGTCGTCATCAGATGATGACGATGGTCCGCAGCAAATCACGCCGCAGGCATCTACCCCTACTCTCGGTAGCAGCCAGCTGGGTAGCCAAGAACTGGAGCGGAAAGCTACACCACCGCCACCTGTTATGTCGCCTCCTTCGGTCGTCACTAGCCCGCCGTCTGAAACAGAGAGCCGTAACCCGTACCGTCGGATGTTGTCACATTCTGACGCTCCGGCAGCGCCTCCTGCCCCTGTACGGG
>JAOWAP010000009.1:2326088-2350418 GCA_028565235.1 Hypoxylon lenormandii
ATCTAAAAGGTTGCCGTTCTCTGCGCTCTTCTCCAGGCCGAGGAGCTCTCGGGCCTGCACGAGCTGGTCGTCGAGCTTCTTCAGGACCGGCGACTCCGGATTGAAGTCCCGACCTCCTTGTATAAAACCTAAAGGGGGGCCGCCATATATCCGTTAGCGATACCTAGCGCCTAGTCGCCGGGCGATGCGGCTAACACGAATCCGAACTTCTCGACTACCTGAATTTAATAATAGAAGGAGCGACTAACCCAAACCTCCGGCCTTTGTCACTTCGGTGGCGAGCCTCGGGTTCGTGACGAAGTCCATGGGCGCGCTGACTATCAGCGGGTACGAAGTGGTCGGAAACCAGGATTTCATCCGCGAGCCCGCCATTTTCGCTAGTTTAGTAGGGATGGCGTTCATGAAGCCTTCCGAAGCGAAGAAAGAGAATTTGTTTCAACCTCCTGACGGTGGAATTACCAAGGACTCCTTTATTGTTGATATTGTACTTGACGCGATGCCTGTCTCAGTAGGCTCAACAGCAATCAACACTTTGCGAGACAAGATAACCTTGCTCATTAATTACTAAGGACAAACATATTTGGATAACACGAAGATAACCTACAGACTACAGTCGCTATTAGTCACTTTGAAGCTGCGGAAACAGTACCTCCTCGGAGCTGGGTACGAGGTAAAAATTCCCCTCTCCCTTACCTCCCCACTCCCGGACACATGGGTATAGAATACTGTAACATGAGTTATCTTAGTAATTCCATCTATAGACCTCCGAGGTTTGCTATTTGATGCAAACCGCATCGAAATATTTAGATTAGTTGTTCTATAATGATATTGTAATTGACCATGCCATTCAAGATACTTGAAAGGTATATAAGGGGATGCAGCTGGAAATTGCATGTGGATGTATGCCCATCAATGTGTAACAGGTAACTTGGAGAAAGCGTTGCAGCTTGGCCTCCAGTAGATGATCTAATCACGTAATTCTCGGTAACACATAGGAGTAAGATATTTCTCCCGACAGCTTTAGAGCTGGCCAATCAAACTAGAGC
The DNA here is from genome assembly GCA_028565235.1 of Hypoxylon lenormandii. Classification (NCBI taxonomy): domain Eukaryota; kingdom Fungi; phylum Ascomycota; class Sordariomycetes; order Xylariales; family Hypoxylaceae; genus Hypoxylon; species Hypoxylon lenormandii. Next base: position 2,327,135 of record JAOWAP010000009.1, read on the forward strand.
ATGCAAGCCATATTCTCCTCATCGGGAAAATACCCCACCTATTTGCCCCGCATCCAAGTCGACATCGACAAAACTTTTCAAGATCCAGGGTCCAAGTGACATCATAAAGACTTGACTCTCGATTATTGGCTCTCATGATTAGGTAGCGAGAGAATGTTAACAGGTTGGGCACCATGAATATATACGAGTGACGAGCCACATCCAGTGGTGGTTATTAGGATTAGGATTCGTAGTATTGCTTTGTCAAAAACTTGCAAGTCGTTGGCTTATTACCATTGCTGGTAATCTATCTATCTACATCGAGTCGGAGATCGCCAACTACTGAAAACTGCTCCATTGACATAGCTGTCAAATCCCATCGCCGGCACACTCCTAATATTCCCTTTGAGGTTCATCAACCTTTGGTCTTGGCCTTTCGCAATCCACCCTGGTCTCCTTTGCCCCGTACTCGGCCTCGACAGAACCGGTACTATCACTTCATCGATTCTCTGCTCTGCTCTGCTGTGATCAAATGCTCCGAAACACTTTCGTCCTGAACCGAAACGCCTTTTATGTGACGCGAGTTACCCCGCGAATGGAAGAAGGAAAAACAAGATGCAGTCCTTGCCCGTGAGGTGTCGAGTCTTTCTCAACTGTATGCCACGCTCCAACGCCGATGCCAATGCCAATGCAATATTATCTTGAAAGTAAGGATTGGGAAGGAAAAAAGAAATAAATATGCACTCTTTTGTGCTTAACATCTTGACAATGCGAAGAAATCGATGCCGAGGCCATGTTGCCTAGTATGGATGATTAGGAGGTCGCTGATTAGCGTACGCAGGCAAGAACTCCGGAACGATGCCAGAGCGAAGGTCGTTCCGACGACCAAGGGGCTGGTAATGCATCTGGCTCGATCCTAGGTGATACTCGTTGAGCGGAATGGATGGAGGAGGGTTGAGAAGCGTGTTCACCCGCCGTACAGGCTTATAAGGGCTCGCTCGCTGCTGTAGATAGACTAGCGGCGAGTTCGAGATCGGAGTATGCGTCCCGTATGCTTCGGCCAATGGGGACGATCCAAACGGCGTCAGACTTGTGGGGCTATGTCGCTTAGTCGGTGTACCGTAATTGGGCTGCATTACTGGATACGATGGAGTTTGCGGTCCGCACGTTGCCATCACCGGACCCTGAGGCGTCCAAGCCGTCGTCGCCGTAGGATACACCGTCGACATTGCCCTCATTCCAGGTCCGAGAGGGGGCAACGACACTGCTTGCTGAGAAGGATATGTCGATGATGGGTATACCGGGGGAGGAATCGCCTGGCTGGTATCTAGCGTGAGGTGCGGCACAGACAAACGACCTGGCTCTGCACCCCCGTGAATTGGCCTGCTCGACGGCATCATCGTATTCATTGTGGGCTGACGAAGAGCCCTCTTTGGCGCGGGTTCGACCATATCTCCACCCTCCAGACTTCTCTTTCGTACTAGAGGGTGGCCGAGACTCGGCTTAACTGCCAGAGGGGAAACTGAGGGGGTAGCATGGTATCCGTTCCAGTTCTGGACCGCCGGGTTAGGGGAATAAGCCGCTGTAAGCGACGATGAGCCATAGTTGGTCGACGGTAGGATATTCGTCGGTGACGGCAACGGAGAAGTGAACCTTCCGTGCGTCGGTGACGACATGTTCATCGGCATAGGGGGGGCGTTTCGGCGTCTCGCTTCCATCGCCGCCCTTTCGCAATATTCGTGGAAACAGGCTAGCTTCTTCAACCAATCCTCCCACTCCTCCTTGGACGTCAACAGCCCATATCGCATATTACTCAAGAATTCCACCTCCATGGTATGAATCTCCTTCACTGGAATGGACGAAACTTCGGCCCACGTGTGGTTCGTATAAGTATTGTCGTCCAGGACTGCACATCTTATTAGCAAGCCAAAATACTCAAGCAGTTACAGGAATACCTACACTTATTGCCCAGCATAAGGGCGACAGTCAGAAGCCGATATTCGCTGCCAGGGCTGCCGTTCACCTTGGGATTCACCTTTTTGAGTCGATATACGAATAACAACGCTAATAAGATGACGTTTTGTGTCACCTGAGTTGTCGATAGCACCTTGTTGACCCATTGCTTGTAGGCCGTACAGGGCTGAGTGAACTGCGATAGCGGAGGAATTGGCTCGGACGGCGAACGCTCCTTGATGTGCTCCGCTCCCTGTATCGTGTCCATAGTCTCGAACCAGAAGAAGCACGTCATCTAAGAGAGCAATATTAGCTAGAGTATACGGCGGTCGAAGGGCTTCAACGAGTACCTACCAGCGCAGCAAAATCGTCCAAATTCCCCCCGCTGGGGCTGATACACGGAGGAAGCTGTAGGCTGTGTGTTACCATGGTCGAGTCTTTCTTCGAGATCGTGCCTTCCGAATGTGTGCTGAGGGTCCCGCTGGACCTTGGCGTTGCCGGTCTTGTCGAAGGTCTCGAAGAAGGGTGAGGCTGCTGAGAGGAAACCGGCTGGACGGTTTGCGGTTGTTGATACTGCGGTCGATGGGGCGGATGGGCTACTGGATACGGATTCACAGCATCGCAGAAGGCTCCCCCTGCCCGGCCTGTCGGGACCATGGCATTTGGTTGTCTCGCCATAGCTACATGGCTGTTATACGTGTTAGATAACACGGGATTCTGGTATGTTGCGTTCATATTGCTTTCGGTGGGCGGCGTGCGAAGACCGCCCTTGTAGAGGGGAGCTCCGTGGGCCTGCAGGTGGTCTTGTAGCTTGTCGAGAGTCGGGAGACGTTGGCGTGCTCGGGGAGCTATGGGATACGTTGGAGAGAGGAGGTACGGGCGAAAGTTCGAGGGCGCCACGACGGAAGACATGTGGGATCAATTCGGGTCGGCGTTTTCAGGAAGGGAGAGGGATCAAGAAACAAAGAAACGAATCGGATTGGGTTGACCCTTAATGAAGGTGAAGATGGCAAGGACGGCGGCGACGGCACGATGGTGCAACCGGAAGACTGCAAAGCTGGTGAAGTGACGGGTTCCTGACTGCCGTGTCCCATTCACCCAAGTGTTCGCTTTCTTCTTCTTCCACCACCACCAAACAGGAGTTGTGAATTTGGTTGGTTGAAGAGGTTGTTGGTACAGAGGAGTATGTTATTAAGTGACGGGTCATCTCTGATGAGCCATGTCGAAGGGGAGAGGATCTGGGAAGGCAGGACCGAAGGCAAACGTTGGGGGAGTTTGCTCGTTCCTGATTCCAGAAAATCCAGCTGGTGGGTTGCTGCTGTGGTGAGGTGGAGGACTTGGGATAATAGACTCGATATTCGAACAAGGTGCTGCCGTTGCTAGGTTGCTGCGTTGCTGCGCTGCTGCTGCGGTACCGCGTGGCTTGTAGGTTGCACAGGAAGACGGCCTGAGGTCAACTTATCTTATTATTTTTTATTATTAGGTTGTCCTCAAGTTTGTAGCCTCCTTTCCTGACTGGCTGACTGGCCGAACTGGCCCTTTTCACCTTTCTTCTTTTACTTCTTTCCCGGTATTCACACGTTCTTCGGCAGGGTTCTCCTAGCGTGTTGTAGGGTGTCGTACTATGTAGCTGGGCCTGGACGGGTGGATCCAAGGATAGGACTCAATTGAAACTTGGGGGTATCATGAAAGTAATAAGTAATATACAGACAAATGGGAAAGTCACGAATGTTCCAGGCAGGGTAGGTAAGGATTGTGGATTGTACGTGTACAGGTATGGGATTATGAATGAACGAAGGGCTTGCGCTTGTTTGTGTGCGTATGTATGTGCGTATGTACATACAATCTATGTAGGTACAATAAACTTAGACGGCGACAGCAGGTACCGCGGGTAGTAGTTAGTATGTAGAGTATGTAGTAGATGGCCGGATTAGGATTGGGATGGATTGCGGTCGTGTGTCCACGTTGATTGGATGGTTTCTCTTGACGAAGTCCATGCTATGGGCTATGGATGGCCACCGCGGTACCCTGTATGCCTGTGAGCGCGTGTGAATGGCCAAGCTGACCGTGGGGCTTTAGACTACCAGACTACCTGACTACCTTCCAAACTACCAGACTACCAGGAGACTACAGACCAGAGAAAGCCGTAGACCATCGGACTGTGGGTCCGTAGCTGCGTGGATACGGTTCGAAAATCGTCTAGGGCCAAGGCTTATTACATAGTACCTGAGGGGTCCAGGTTTTGGGTGTTGTATTGTATTATTGTACTAGGGGAGACTAACAGACTAGGAGTAATGGTAGGCTTTGGCTGGCTGGTAGGTTGTAGTGTAGTGTGAGTGTGAATGTGAGAGGCGTGGGTGCGTGCGTGGTGCTCGGTGCGTTGTGTATGGGTGCAGGTGGTATGTGTGGACTGGGGCTATCGTTTTGGTCCGTGTACGTACCGTAGCAGTAGCAGCAGTAGCAGCAGTAGCAGCAGTAGTCTCGAGTGGGTTTAAGGGTTGATAGTACTAATAGTATGTAAATTTTGAACAAGGCTCTCGAACAAGTGACGAGGGGGTGGGAAGATTTCTTGGATCTGATGTCTTGGGGGGGTTTTTTTTGGTCTTGCATTTTGGAGTATGGAACTAACTACATGGTACCATTAGGTCAGGAGCTAAGGAGTAAGGAAACGGAAGTAGAAGTAGTTAGCGGTAACAGGCAATTAGCAATTAGCAATTACCTTGGGTAGCACCTGAGCAGTTAATAGCATAGCAAATTCTATGTAAGTGAGTCCCGACTAGGTTCGTTGCCCAAGGGCTAAGGAGGGGTGTGTTACGGGAAAGTGGGAGAGTGATATTCAATCCTTATTCAATCCTCAGGTATCTCTTTCCGCCAAGCTCGTCGCAAAGATACTTCCGAGCAAGGTTTGTCTGAAGGAGGAATTCCGGGCGTGTGCATATCGTTTTGAATCGCCTAGGCAGGGAACGTACGGATGATAATTGGGAAGTTGGGTCTGGTCGCTCTGGTCGCTGGTCCGCTGGTCACCTCCTTGTCTTTGATTCTCTCGTTAATTGGAATGCACTGTGCATCTTACGGTGCATCGGCGCCTCGGTGCATCATGAGGAAGGGATACCTAACCTAACGCCAGTTACATTAGCTACAGTAATGGATTAATGGAATTAATGGATAGATGCAGTGAGGCCACTTGAGACCACTTGAGTGAGGGCATTGAGGCATGTATGTATGTAGGCTTCAAACGTGACATCAACTCGGTACACCTAAGGTATGATAAGTTAGAGGGTTCGGTTTTGAATGCTGGAATCCCGCAATACACTCTTGACTCTTAGACTATACGAAGCGACTATCTATGCGCCAATCATCCACTGTCTATTACACTCAAGCCTCACCACAGTACTGATGTGTCTGTTGCGAGCACTTCTAGGTTGAGACGGGATTGCGCCTAAGCCCTCCGTATTTAACGCATTTAAGAGAATTATCTGGTTATTGATGAGGCTTGATGCTTGAGACTAGCACCGATACAGCAAATAAGCCCTGAGACCACTTAACACACAAGATTTGGTAAGCGTGTATCAAAGTACATACTCATACTCAATAAACGCAACGAACGCGGCAGTATAATTAACGTATGCGGCAGAACTCCACAAATAGGTACTTGCAGCAATCTAACTGATATCGTCTTTTTTTGCCATCAGTTTTCCTTTTTTTTTTTCTCATTTAATTGCTCCCGGTTCGCTTAGACTGAAGTTGAAACGGAAGTTGGCAAGTGAAAGTGGAAAGATGACCGAAACGGAACCTTAACCTCATCCTGCACTGGTAAAAGGAATATCAAGGATGAATTCGGAAAACGTAATAAAGGGGGCTGATGGGCTTGCACGGGTTGCCAAGTTGGTAGGTAACGAAGGGGGGGAGAAAGGAGATGTCGCTAAGTAAGGGGTGTAGATAGAAGAAAATGAAGAAAATGAAGATGAGCATGGACATGGACATGAACAAGAACGTGTCCACAGAAATGCCCATAGCACATGAGATGGGCACTAAATGGCTTACACTATTTCCGCTTAGGTACTATTACCCCCCCTTAGTGAAGGGGCACAAGGGCATTTGCCAAAAGTCGAATGCAGAGTGGCTCTCCGCTTGCGACAGTCGCAACACTTTTCTAGATACCTCTATCTCCACACCCCTATTTTCCTTTTCGTATCCAATCAATCTCTCGCTTAGACGTGCGTGTGTTCGGGATCTTTAGGTTGACGATATGTATTTGTCCCATCCCATCGAAACACCCGCCGCTGGAACCCCCTCCTCACACTGTATTCTTTTAGTCACTCTGTCTCTGTCGTCAGATGCCTACATCCGTAACATTATCTTTGCGATATGATTGGAAGGTTGCCGTAGAGAGGCTTTCACCACATTTCACCACAGCGCAGCCATTTCGGAGAATCCCTATATCACAAGTTGCTTCTACGTACATATCTACACTCTACACTGCAATATTGCCTTCAACACCTATTATGCAAAGTATCTTGGGAACGAATCATCATAATAACAACCTCGTAGCTTTACGACGTACACTAGAAGAGCCAGCCCTCTTGAATACGACTAGACTGTTCGAGATCGATCGTCAATCAAGATTCAATCCGCAGCGCATGGGTTGCAAAGGGAGCCTAGTCACTCGTTTTCCTGGACTTATTAGACTGTGCCAAGGATGACATCCACGTACTGTATGCACTGCATCAAGGGGCAACGATGCCGGCTATCAATCTGAATACGGAATGCCTACAGTCAGGCAGTCAGAACACCAAGCACCGATCGATGGTGTATCACCCCCATACCTATCTCATACCTATCCTATTTTACCGTCAAGATCAGAGTCATGTGTACCTTAAAAATAAAGCAAAGTGAAGAGGTGGTAGGTATGCATTTGCACATCCTGATATGGACATATAGGAACATCATTGGTGGGGGTGCACTTTGAGAATGCTAGCAACTATGAGGCTTGTATTATGTCTCGTGATTGTTGATTAGAGGTTGCCGTCAATCAAAAGCATCACCAGGCAAATCCATACCCGAGATGGGTACGTACATGGCAGTGGTAGGTTTGCGTATACAATACGAATCCCCCTTTTTACGGTCAATATCTATGTCTACCACATTGTCAATCTCCACCTAAAATGAAGTACGGAATGAAACAAGTCAATAGGTAATATCACTGTCCTCATTTTCCGGTGGGAGGGGTTTGGATGATAAAAGCCGCGCTGTCTTGAATCAGTATCTATGTGTATGTGCCACCGCAACCTAATACATAACTTATGAAGGTATGAGAAGGTATTGAGGTATGATTGCATACCCAGGTAGTGGGCCACAACCTACAAACAATCTGATCAGTCGGATCAGTCGATGCGTAGGTGTTGTAGGTAGTACAGTACTGGAGCCCCCGTTCCAGCTCCAACTCCAGCTCCAGCTCCAGGGCTCTAACTCACGACGGAACTACCTAAGCACGGAGGACTCCGTCCTAGATTTTGTCCGAGCTAAAGCAGCGCTCCCGATGCAACACGGTTGAGTGCAATATGCAACTTATTTTCAAACACGACTTGTTGGGCTGGAAACGGGCATCTTTAAAGCGCCCGGGGGGGAAAAGAAGAAAGGGGAAGAAAGGAAAAAAGAGGCATTTTGCAGTGGTACCGACATCTTGGGAATGCCAAGGAAAAGGAACCATAATGGAAGCACCACACCAAAGCTCAGAGATTTCCCATGATTTGACGGAACAAGCCTGTTTCGCTAGAGGCACACCGGTGGACGGTGGACGGTCTTGTGGGCCAACTGCACTTCAGCCTGCATTCTGAATCCCTTTCGAACCCTTGACCTCTTTAAGCAGGGCATGTTGGCATTCTGCATTTTGGAAACGAGTTGCATCCGATTAATGTGGATGCCGAGTCGTGCCAGCGGCATGCAGAATTCCCAGCGGGATCCGAATACTTCAACCTTAGCTACATACATATACCCTTGATACCTTAACTTGCCGCCGGCGTGGTGAATGAGTGGCCTTCGCAGAGTGGAAAACTGGATAAACTGCGCCTAGCCGCACGGAGTCGTCAATCGTCTTCGACTTTTTTTCAGCTAACGACTTGGATAACGAAACGGCCACGGCGAATAGGAGAGGGCGTTAAGCTGCGTGGGAGGAATCAGTACCACGTAATGCTTACGGGCCTCTTTCTTAGTGCTAGCATTATCCAGGCTTGAAACCCGGACCGTCCTGGTGCAATGGATCGTCGAAAAAGGTCGTATGTAGCGCGCCCCCCAATAGACTTCCCAGAATGGATTTCCCTTCGCAAGGGACTGCGTTGGTGGTGGCATAGACGAGGCGGAGGTCTTAGCACTTTATACTATTCTAGCCCGCGTGCGGCTTGCATGCCCAGAGCCCGGCGTCGAGGGTGATATCAACGCCACCACTAGGAATACGGGAATGAGAATTTCGACGCTGCTAGGACAGGTTGATCGTACTATCGTGCCGGATGGAGGAAAAAGGAAAAACTTGTTGTCATACCGATATACATGTAAGTTTGTAGATATGGCAGATATGGCGGATATAGCAGATATGTCATGATGTATCAAGCTACGCGCCTACGTATGCGTCCGCAATCATCCCATCTCATACTGTACTTCTCTCTCTTTACCAATAGAACTTACATGTAGATAATAATCGATGTATTATATAAGCCGGAGACTATGCATACACTACTGGGTATGCAATAAGATGAACAACTCCGTTGAAACATCCTGGGGTATGGCAAATCCATTTATTATTACGGTATGACCTATGAGCTCTGGGTATCGACGGATCAAGATCCGTAATTATTTCTCTACCTATTTCTCTACCGTACATAACAGCCCATAGCACTATAGCCACGACGCCCCAACTCCCAATCAACTACTATGTACTAGGATTTTAGATTGGAAATCTTTTTCCACCCTTCCCCCATCCACCATCCCGCCAACACCATTTTTGCTCTACCTGTCTACGTGGAAACGAAACCCTCCATCAAGTCATATCGTTATTGGGTCGCTGCCAGCAAATACCCACACCAGAAATGAGTCCATAACGACCAGCTGCTGCTCGGCTCCTCCGCCATCCAGAGCGAATCCGCTTGTTACCTGACTATGACTCGAGAGAAAGAGCCTGCATGAGATGTCTCGGTGTCAGGATTCCATCAGTTCCATCAGGGGAGCACTGCAGTCGATCCCCAGTCCGAGTAGGAGAAAGCGGGCTTGCATGACTGCTTTTGATTGTCTTTCGTCCCCGTCATCACTTGTCTATCACTTTAGGACCTTAGGACCCAAGCACCAAGGACCAAATCGCGAGATTAGTCTGGCAGGCTGGCAGGGTTTGGTTCGCAAAGTTACGTGCATATCAATGACCGATGGATCTCGTCAGCTTGTCACAGTTCAAGTGGCTAGCGAAGCGATGAAAGGTGCACCGCAACAAGGAACCAAAGAAAAGGTGTCGTGCTTACACGCAGTCAAACATCTTTTATACCCACCACGGGCCAATCAACGGTGAGATGTATCATTAGATGTCTATGTCTTGTTGCAGTATGGCTAGTACATAGTATGGCCCAGCCTGCTGCCTTAACCAAGGCTTACCGACGACACCCATTTAAAGATGACCCGACTCATTGCATTTGATTGCATTTGCCCATGCGAATATCGTCGGAGATACACCACCCCAGACGGCTTATACAACCTTCGTTATACTAACGCTCTCTTGCCTCCTACATACATTACAAGAGTCGCAAGATCGACATACGATCGATCCTCTTTTCATCACCAATCTTTGTAAGCTATATTATTTTAATACAGTATTCTGCGCTTGATGTGGAAGGGCTGTTATTTTTATCAAATCCTTAAGCATCCAACCCCAATCAGATCCCCCCGGTCCCCCGTCTTCTCACCTTGGTTCGATAAGAAATCTCTCCAGGACGCCCAAGACGCCCACCATACGACTTGCATGGCAATTTTTACATATGTAGCATCTGTGTTAAGATGGACCTGATCCGAGATAGATACCATGCATATCAACCTGGCACCATTCCAGCGGTGAGGTTGATATGCCTCCATTTGATCATCGGTGCTCTGCGGTACAGACACCACAGTTTCATTTGACGCGTTTCTCCCTCTCCCTCTGCCACCCACGCTGTCCTGTACCCATGATGAGAGTTCGCGCTCACGGATAGAGGCCGCTTGCGACCTACTATAGTAGCTTTCCGACACCTGCTTTTAGAAATTTGTCCCTCACATGCACACCAACCGAGTACAACATCATACATCGTCGATATGTAGAACGACCATGTACACGGACTCACCCTTGCTTCCACTGTTTTTCCTCCCGCACTACTATGTACAATTCCTTTCATAGTACAGGATAGGTTTAGGAGTGTGCCTATCACCAGAATGACCGTGATCATTAACGTCAAGCGTCCATGCCGAGGCCAAGGTACCCAGTCGGGGTTCCATACTCCGTACGAAGAGAAGGTACCTAACGGATTGTACGCCAAGGTGCGTTACTGGGTAACCTGGGTAATAGGTCTAGCGTTCCATTCATTACGGGTGTAATCGACTCAACTCGTTTTACTATTCGCACTCCCTCAATGACTCCCCCTCTGACCGCATCTCGCCCGTTAACGTGGAGACCAACCAATGCGGGCATGGCTCTCGAGGATTCTAGTCCTAGCTATTACGGCGAGCTGCCGGTTTTAGCGGTCGGTCTCTATCGGGGATCTTCGGCCGGTGCTTCACGCCGACACGGCTGAGACCTTTACTTTTGCCTACTGCCTACTGTCTACCATACAGCCATCATGCGTCCCCAGTTCACGCTGATACATGGATCGGATAGCGATACGACTGCTCCCAAGTGGAACCTTTATGAGGAGCAGTTCAAAATACAATACATCTATTCCTTGATACACCGCATCCGAGCGATTATCACAAAGCCGTACCATCGTAGCACGGGCTTCGCCAAATCGCAACGCCTGAGAATCTGGCCCTTCCTTCTTCCTTGTCTGCCGGCGTTCATGTTAGGGGTCGTATGTATCTCGCTAATCATGCGTCATGGGTCATTCACCATACATACATCCCTATTGTCTCTAAGCCTTGGGCAAATGTGGCTTTAATATCTACGTACATGGTTCCATAGCCCTCTAATAATTGGTTCAAGCCCGCTGGATAGCTATGGAGAAGGCCGTCTTCTCAACAGACTAACGAAGACCGAATAAACTGGAACTTGATATTGACCATACAGACCTCTGGCGCCAAGTCGAAGCGCCTCGGGGTTTTCCCGTCTTATGTGAGGCAATACATACGACTTTGATATTGAGCAAGGCTCCTCGAAAGAATAGGACCAGTCTAGCTTCACCAACGTCAGCTAGTCATGCCCGCTCTATACGTGCATAACATAATATATGCCAACGCCCCAAGCCTAACAAACGAAATCAGGCACTGCACTAGTGTATATCTCGTTAGTTTCGCCCTAGCTGCAGCAATAGTTATATAGTGGTACTATGATCGGAGACTCATCATCGAAAGGATCTATAGGGAGTACCGCCGGTCACATCTCGCCCAAGTCAGAGTTTAATCAAATGAAACGCAGCCAATTTGTCGTCGTAGTGGCATTCCACTTAAAGGAATCAGGAGGTATTTCTGTGGCTGCACCGCGTGCAACTCCAGTGCCCTTTTCTTAACCATGCACACTACGGCCGGGAACCCTGCTGCTGATAGTATCGAATTTCTATGCCGCTGACATCCCATTGGCCGGAGGACACCTGTCAAGCCCGTCAATTTCTCAAAGGGAGCTGGACTTACGTCTTGTCGGCGCTCGGCTGCCACTTATGAGTTTATTACCATTTCTTTCTCCAATTCCTAGCTAGCCCGTACGTAACGATGTATCGGCACAGCCATCTTTAGCACGAGACTATTTTCGCCAGGCTGACAACCTTACCTAGGTGGTGTCTGTATGTGGGTACCTAGTAAGGGACTCGGGGACATACATATTCAACTTCACGGTGGAGATCGCAGCCCGTTCGAGACTGATGTAATGAGGTGTTTCGAAATCTGTTCGAGTCAGCGGTTTCTACCGTCGTGCCACACAACGACCCTAACCTTGCAGACGGCCGGATAGTTTACGATGGCGACCGAGCCCAGATTCCAACGGCTGTTAGAAGATTCCATGATGACAATCTTAGTAACTCTCTCTCGCCGGTTGAACATGATACAATCCCCGGGATACGATCGTGATTGGGCCGTTCCGCAGCAGCCGGATGGAATGCAACTCCTGTGACCGCAATCTTTCTTTTGCTTTTTTACTACCCTGCCAACCTTTGCTACAGTTATCTCAGTACAGTACGGATTTGCGGAATAACGTGCAAGGCTTCGGGCTCAGATCTCGGCTCAGCCTATGAGAGGGCACTTGTAAGATTCCCTTCTTCCTAGGGGAAGGCTATGAACACGGCATGAGCATATGTCAGTTATGCAAGACAACGAAAACACGAGGCTAGCGAAATAAATATCAATTAAAACAGTTTCTTATTACAACAGTATTTTGGCTAACCATCTTGTGTAGATGGAGCACGCCAAGGGGTGTATATAACAAGAAGGGCAACACGAAGGTGGCCCAAGTGATGACTGATAGACCCCCTAGCCTCCTGGCCTCAGAACCCCATCAGGGCCCGTTATCTGCCAATAATTCCAGGGAATAGCGTTCGCTCTATGGGCGCATAGAAGCACCCTCTCTCGGAATGGGATCTCTCCACCAAGGTGAGCCGAGTTTCTCTCCACCAAGACTTTTTCCGCATCCTCTGCGCGCAAAGTTTCGTATCCCAAGGCTCTTGCGTCAAATAATTTTATATTGGTATTAGTGTGCAAAAGAGCCGAGCGGAACGGGTCTTGGGTCTCTCCTCTAGCTAGTATCTCTCTTTCTCTTCCCTGCACAAAACTCGTTTCCGAAGCGCACATCATTCGTTGGTTCGTTTTTTTCCAACACACGAGACAGGGCACACACACACTCTACGTCTACAACATTGCATACCTAACCTACCTACATATGCTAGGTACATGACATCTTTCACAAGCGATTCTCAATCTCCTATTTAGATCTTCATACTCTAGCTCCGGCGGCGACGCAGCTTTGGAAGGGGGTGGGTGTCATACGTTTCCTTCAGCCTAGCTTGGATCCCCGATCCTAGACACCACACACGCGCGCACGCGCACGCATATACAGATTTTGTCGACACTGTTCTACTACGTGGTATGCTGAAGTATCCTGGGGCTGCCTGGACTAGGGAGGGAGGAGTTGACCTGCCGTATTCGAATTTACCAGGTAGATATTCAACTGCGCCCCATAAAGGTCAAGGTATTACGCACGAGAAGATCGTTTAAGCATTTCGGAAACGCACACGCGCCGCCGCTGTGCTGCTGCTGCTGAACTACCCAGGAACTGGAACTTGGAACCTGGAGACCTGACTGGGCTTGCTTGCCTGCTTGTTTGCCGGCTTTGCTGGTTCATATTATGTTAGATACTTTCAAACCCCGCCCCGACGGCTTCTGGTTTAAACCCTGAAATAGGGGAATCAAAGCCACTAATAATCGTCGTCACCCGCGTTATTATTAACCGCCTTCTCTTAGGGTAGGGGAATCTGGCATTTGTTCCGCGGTGATAGTTTGCCTCGCTTTTCTTCAACACCCCACCCCTTTTTTTCTTCTTTTCTGCCGTCCTCCATTAATGGTCTCCAAATAGCCTTTTTTACTTACTACATACATGCTACTACTACTACAACTACTTCTTTCTAGCGAGAGGGAGTTTGATGCCTGCCTTCTCGACTAACAGTAGTGGCGCTCCGGGGCGGGCTCCTCCTCGCGTCCTCACTGATCATCTTTCCCATTTGGTGTCCACTCCCGAACCGCCCAGCCCGAACTGGTCGTATGTCTGGTGAGCGGATCACAAAGCGGCTTCTCTCCTACCCCTCCTCTCCTTGGACGTTTAAGACGTTCGGGAACTTTGGGGTCCTTGAATCGCGCATCCTAGCTTTTTTTTTTTTTTCCAAACCCATCTACTACAAGTGCTTCGTCATCTTAGCTCAGCAGCTCACGCATCTTGTTTGGTGCTAACTACGGTCTACGGACCATCCTTTCCAGCGGTTGGCATCTCGCCGACCGGATATGACGGGATAGGGTAATAGGGGTTCATTGGGGGAATAGCGTCAACGATACCGCCTTTGACTCTAACCTAGGAGTCTGGATTGTTCCGTGATGTAGAAAAGAAGAAAAATTATATGTCGCCTGGTACCCGAACGCTACGCGAGGCGTTCCGATGTCTCTATTCTCCCTCCCCGTGATAATTAAATCCCGTGTCGTCGAAAGGGCAGCGAATCATCGTCACCCCCCTTTTTGGACAATCTACATAGAGTGCCCCCTCTACATGAATCCTTCTTAATAAGGTACCTCCCTCTGTAGTACCTTACCTTAGATGCAGGCACACCGAAGCTCGTGCGGCCAACATGCCCGCAGCGAATGACCTCTCCGATCAGCGTGTACATATCCCATTTCCCCTTTCCCCTTTTAATTGAAAATGCTCGACGCTAGGAGTTGGATCCGGCGATATGCTCATCCCGTGTTTGTTCCTATCGTCTCGTAACGTCAATCATTAACGGTATCGAGCCTCGCCCTGGACGACTACCAAGGTAGAGATGCTTGCCGGCTGCCTTGCATGAACAGGATGATAGTACTTCGCCGCGTCCTTATTATTTTTATTCCATCGGTAGTCAGCCATTGTCGTTTTTCCTTTTCCTTTTTAACAACCATGTAGGCGCCATCAACCAGCTCCTTTTCAGTCAATGACGTCGCCGCCTTGTCGTCTTTTTCGCGGAAAGACGTGTCAGCTTCCTTTGACCCCCGGGCTTGCGTCGCGAAACTCCCACAATACCACCTAACCATTCCCTTTGCAACGGGCGGCAAGAAACAACAGCTGTTCGCCATCTTACGTTGCCTAGTGTTTAGGTAAGTAAGTATCCATTCTACCATTCCACCGTGGTCAGCATGTGGGGATTAGATGTCTTTGAATGTCGAATTCCTCCTACCGACACGCTAGAGGTTAGCGGGCGCGCGCGCGGTGCAGCTGATTCCATCACATCCAACAACCCGTCCTATCGCGCCCAGCATACCAATAGAATACGAGGACATGTGGGTAGGTATACCCGCGCGTCGGGAAGCAACTCGAGCCGCTCAAGAGAACTTTACTACCTAACCTACGTATATGTATATGTAGGAGAGGCAAGTCTCGAGTGATACGAGCCTTGCGAGGGATCATGACGGTACCGTTGACTTCTCGTCATCAAATGCAAACCAACCTCCTTTTTCATTGGTCCCTCCCCTCCGTATTACCAAGATCTTTTAACCCCTTCCTCTCGCCACCTTCCTCTGTGTCACCCAGAAATAGGTTCTATCCTCACGTGGGCTGGCGGGGAACAGCATTTTCGACATCCGATCCATCCTTGGAGACTGTGTGTGTTCCTTCATCATCATCACACGCCTGATAGGGGAGGTCCAGCTTGGGCCGGATTGGTCGACCACTCCACGCATCGCATTGGGAAACCTCCTACTTACTACTTGGGATGGACATCTACCGATATCGTTGTCCTCGCTAGGACATGTACATATTGTATGTCCAACTGAAAAAAGAATAGGTGCCACAGCATTGGAGAGAGGGGTGTCAACGTCGCAGGTTACTATGGTTATCCGGGCGAGAATATGGCCGCCCCCAAGGTCGGAACTCGAAGCGTTTTCGACCGGGCGAAATCTAATCGGTAGGTCGCCGAGATAGATTCCATCCTCTCACGGCTGGTTCTTGCTCAGTTACCCCGTCGTAGGGGTACGGCATGATGATTGCGCAATAAAGATAAGATGGCGACATCAAAGGTTCTCGATGAGATCCCTATCTTAACCATTAGAGTGTCTCTTGGTTTAGGTACAGCGGAGTCTCTAGATATCCCCATTCTCTCTTTCTGCATCAACTATATAGCATCATATTTCGCATCATATTTTGCGTCGTAACTACCTAAGTGCCTACGATAGTAACTATACAGATAGTCTCTTAAACCTCTCACATCCACTTCCTGATTGTAATATGCCATGCAATATATGCACCTTAGCCGCAACACGCATCAATTCGCTGCTCTATTGGCAATGCAGCTTTGTGACATAAGCGCCGCGCGTCATAACACATCACATCGTGAGGTGGGTAAAGATATATCCGAGGCTGATGCGATCACGAGTATCACACAGGGCGGTTCTATGTCGATGGCTTGGGTCGCTCTGGCTCCGGAACATACGTCTATCAGACTCACTGCCAAGTGTCGATTGTGATACAGAGCATATGCCCTTAAATAATTCAATATTTAGAAGTAGTGCAGTGGAGAGGCTTTGTATTATACAGGAAGATTCGTGTTGTACGAGATGTCGCCCTGAAGAAAGATCCTTACGCTCTAAGTATACCAAACTTTGACTATATTTCCTGTCCATAGCTGATAGTATAAGGTAATTAGTAGTAGATGAAATCTACTGCCTCTTAGTAAACTATTTAAGCCAACATGTATCGTCAGTTCCATCAGCGCAGTTTCACCTCCAAAGCACGATACCGGGCAAGATGAATATGAGCATTATATTAAATACATTTTGAGCTTTTTATAAAATAAAACAAGACAGCAGTTAAGCTAATATGTCCTCCCGACCCGCCTGCAGTAGGCCGAGTAATCCTTGACTATTGCTATGGCGGTTTAAGTGAAGCCTTAAACATGTAAACGTGTTGCTGGTTTCTAGAAGTAATACTTGTTGCAATGGCGAAATAGTGTATGATAGCCATCCGTACCCTCTAACAACTCATACTACTACGCACGTAATAAGCTCGTTTTGATTTACGAGTTGGGCTTGAATATACCATCGAGCAACATACCACTAGCCGCGATGTAGCTGAGATATGAGTTGTTCTTTAATGTCGACAAACCTGTCATAACCATACAGCCGTGAACAGTCATATAGATATGGCGGAGTCGTAGCTTGCTAAATGTGTATTGATATCTACCTTGACGCTTATCACAGGTTCTCCATACTTATTTCGAGGCCAGAACCTTTCATCCTGTGGTTTAACTTGACTCAACGAAGATGGCTTGTTAGCTCTGCTCTCAATACAAAGCCCCTCAGACTGGTATATCTTTCCCGGAGTAAGAAGAGCATAGCTAATGTTCAACTAGGCAATATCCCTTTGGGTTCATAGTGGAAGCTGTAAAAAGCCTGTTTTTATGCTGAACCTAAGCCCTTCAAGTATTACCACATATACAGCTTCGCTATTGTTAAAAGCCTAGTTACCGCAGCAGCCACGAGATACTTCACATCGTAGTTACGTGACTTAGTTTGTAATTACGTCTAAATCCCAATACTAGCAGCGACTAGCTAGGCATTCATAACCAGAGCTAGTCTATAAAAGGGGCTGATATGAATGTCTTGATACGAAGTCATGACATCTCAACTCATCTTCAGAGCCAAGAACAACGGGAACCAAGACTAGAAGACAGTTAAATGCGAAATATTATATACCATTTGATATCTAAACCCAATATACGATGCCAAACCCCAGCCGAACCATACGGAATCAGCTCCTCTACATGGTGCTCCACTGCGCGTGACCAAGGCGAATCCGTCCCTAACCTCGAGATGCCATGTCCATAGGGCAGAAACACCAATTTTTTAAAAGTGCGCTCCAATATTATCTCCTGTCACAAGATATGCTACACTCCTGCCCGTCCTAAGCTGCGCCACCTGTCCGAAACGTCACCTCCATGAGATATGATTTATGAGTGTCGAAGAGTATGGGGCATGAGCAACGCGATGAAGATCTAGACCAAATACAAGTGTCGTTCCATCGTAATTTATCTTTTGGTACCAAGCAACGCTTTGGGAAAAGTGGCTCGAGTATCAAAGTATCCCTAATCGATGCTGTCCGAAATCGACACGGGTTTGCCAGATGAACATATCCTCATTTACGGACTGGCCCATCCACCGGCAACATCAACCCATTCAGCGAGGCAAGATCCCTCCTTGCCCTCAACATCCACAATGTCGGTATCGCAGCGGCAACGGCAACCAACACCGTTCTCCTTTTCGGGATCCCACTGATCCCAATACTCATCCTCTTCAATTCGCTTTCTCTCTTCAGTCGTTGTCTTCTCGAGATAAGGCTCACGTGGTAGCTGGCGAGCAGGAGCGTTTGCCGGACAGTGCTGAATGGTGGTGTGTCGGTAGCCAAAGTCGCGGAAGTAATGGATGTCGCGAGGACCCAGAAGAATACCAGCAGCAAGAGAATGGATAGGAGCATCACCCCACTGGCACAATGTTAGCAAAGGTCATGCATACCTGGAGAGCACTATAAGCCACTTACTCGTTCCATCCAGAAACCGCCACTGCGATCCATCATTTCGAAGAAAGCCTTGTACTCCTTACTGCGGAACCAGCTGAGCTTGGCGATCTCGAAGTTGGACCAGAAATGACACATGTTGTAACTCTCGCCCTCCATGGCTTCGGAATCAATCTCTGGCAAGTTCATCCGGCCGGGGTCACTCCGCATAATCTCCTCGGGCAATGGAGGCTTGAAGTTAGGATCACTCTCGGGTACCGGCTTCTCAGGCTTAGGCTCGACGAACATCTCCCACAGACCCTGAGACGTGATGTTGTTCAAACGTTTGTAGGCAGAAGCATAACGGAAAATGTTGGGCACAGTTTCTCTCAGCTCCTTGACGGCAATGGTGAATCCGTAAGTCTTGTTGTTTTCAATCATCTTGAGGAACGGGTCGCTGCGTCTGACGTTAGCAACTACGACACATTTGCATTATTAAAGATACTGATCTTACTAGGTAATGTCACAGAAGTACTTGATCTCGGGCTCCAATCGCCAGTACCACTCGTATTTGGCCAGAAGAGGGTGGTCATAGAAGAATCTGCATCCTATTAGTAATATTCAAAATTTGTCGCGTCTTCTCAATACTCACCCAGAATAAAAACGGCACATGGCATGGTAACTCTCTAGGCCACCGTACATGACAGCAGCATCGCCTTGCTTAGCAATACCCTCCTTGGCAACTTTCGGGTCGATCCATTCGGGGTAGTCCCACATGTCGGGGCCAACCTTGCCAAACTCGACGGGGGCGGACGTGTAGTTGCGAATGGTATTCTTGAAGGTCTGGTCGAAGTCGTCATTATTTAAGAAGACGTAAGGGTAATGGTACCATCGGTTGAAGTGTCGCTCGATGGACTTGACGGATTGTATAACACCTTCCAGCTCCTTGTTTCGAGCAAGGACGACGAATGCACCGTTTGCTCGCTTCGTTGTGGTATCAGGCTCCAGGCAGCCAGTGACGAACACCTTGTCGTGCTCTTCGCTAATTTTCCTATTCCGAAGCACGCGTCGGTTAGTAAAAACCAGATAGTTGAACTTGATCGCGCAGAAGACGTACCGAATAGCTGGAGGCGCACCAGCAGGCATTAATATCCGTCCTGGGGAACTGGGATGCCTGACAAACAGGACCAGGATAAGGACAACAACAATGCATGGGAATAGAACGACCACGCCCAGAGGGACAGATATACTAGAATTGCCTTTTAATCTGAGGGGTCTTCTGAAGAAGGCGAGTCGCGATGTCAGCCTGTTAAGCTGAGGTTTCTTCTCGCCGGATGTAGGAAGTTGGGAGGTGCCCATGGTGGTAGGAACACGCCTATAGGCGCGTCGAAGCAGATCCATAATGGAGCTTAGCGACGCCGAGGCTTCTATTGGCGCGTAGCCAGGATGTAGGTTTTGATTGTATCGTAATCGCCGTGAATATCTTATTCAGCCAGTCATAAATACCGATGTTCCCGCTGTCTATCCCTATATTCGCCGTAGTGAACCGCGCAGAGTAGCGAGCGACAGAAGGAAAAAGGACCCTTTTCGAGGTGTGATGATGGCGACGGCGTTCGCTGGAGAGGGTCTTAAGATAGGAAGGCTGCGCTGTTTAGCAGCGCAGATGATGGACGAGATAGGGGTCAATACGCATACGCGTCAGACACGCTCTATCTCGGGGGCGGTGTCACTCGACCGGCCAACGAGTTGGACTTTATCGTATCAATCTACTGAATCGAAAGGGACTGCATTTGGAACCGCCAGCAAAGTTGGGCGGGCGATGATTCCCAGACGATGATGGAGAAATGGGGTTCGGGTTCAAGGGAAAAGTGAATTGGGAAGAAGGTAATTACGAGATCAAAAATTTAGGATGAGACGAAGGGGGTTGAGGGTTGAAGGGTTACAGTAAGAAAAAAGAGGCTTAGGGCGCATTAGGACACTTTGAGACACTGTGTGCTGACCTTGGCAATTAAGGCTTGACAGGTGAATGGCGGCGAAATTATGGCTAGACCAAGACTCCGTGGCCAATCAGGTTGGGCATACGAAAAGGAGATTAGGTACCGAGGTACTGAAAAGGGGCTCTACCAAATGTGTTTAGGAGGCTGAGGTGTTGAGGCAAAGTCATTGCTGTAGGGGCTTATCGTCTCCACTTATATTTTAGGGTACCTACCAGCTCACTAACCAAGGTATGCACTAAAAGGTCGGGGACATAAAATTTATCGCCATGTGCTTCTCTTTTCTGTTAGATAACCTTGGAACTCAAAGATGACGATCCTTTGAGAGCCAAGATTTGAAGGGTACCCAATTACCTGGTATCACATTCTAGAGCATCGCTTGGCTAAGACCGTGATGGTAGCTAAAGGGCGAGTGTGGTTTCCAGAGTCACTTGAAAAGCTCCTCGGCTCCTTGTCGCTGCTCGCCGACTCTCGACTTCGACTTAGATGCATCAAGTAAAGGATTGCGATCGATTCGACTTTTACCCAGGCTGAATCAACATCAACATTTCAGTATTCTATTTTAATCGCATCTATCAGAGTCTTACGCTTTAATTTATTCTCGGCGTGGTTTGTGAAAGTAGAAGATTGGACAATACAGTTCTAGATCGAGTCCTTCACCTTTAGACACACCTCGACTCTCTATTCGACTATGTCGTCACATATCCTACTATATAGGAGGCACCTACATATGAACTGCCTGACATGTTAGCTCAAATCACGTTTGCCCATCATTCTTTTCTGGCAATCTTTCTACATCGTGGGAGATACATCTATCAAGAGGAATCCAGAATAGCCTCGGCTTAGTCGCGAGCACAGCGCAATGATGCCCCGGCAGCTTTTGACCCTCCGAGAGCATTGATATCCCACGCAATCCCCACGCCTCGAGAAGCTTCTCTACGCAAATAGGAAAACGTGTAATATAAAGAAATATCTCGCGCGGGAGCGTGTGTGTGTGAGTCGTCATAAGATCTGAGAGATAAGTAACCCGGCTCCCCTTATTAACTGCCACTACCTACTATAGGGGTTTGGTGTTACTATGAATAGACATTCAATATGGTGTTCTCCAAAATGTTTTGGTGAGGTGAGGTCACCGCGTTTAAAGCACCTTGTCTCTAAGGATATATCGAGGCTTACGACGCCGTCTTCCATACCCGTCTCTAGCACGCATTGTCGACGCACCTCTAATTTGACGGAGTGACGTCTAAGCTTCTTTCTCCTTTTTCTCGACCCGGTTATTCGTTACAATACTGAGGAGACTTGTCTCTTACATCTGCCGGCGACAGGTGAATGGCTGCGGGGACCCCAGGCGAGACGTGGACTTGGAGTTGCATTTGTCTTTCCGGTTAATTACATCAATAAATCATCCTGCCTCCGCAGACCAAAAACAAACAGCACCTTATTCTGTCGTCCTGGTTATCACGCCGTCTTATAGCTCTGGCGAACATGGTGTCATGGCTGCTATATAAGGAAATCCTGATCGACATTGCCTAAAAGAGGTCGACCTGTCGCCGGTCTACCCAATCAACCGCCGCCTCCCCTTGGACGACTACCTCGGGGTGGCACGCCCTATTAATTACTTGAAGACGCCAAGAATCCCAGTCCGTGGACTCTCCGCATCTCAGAAAGCTTTCTACGGCGTATGGCGTTGCATCATGAGCCATGAGTTAGGCGGAAAGCTGTCATACCGGCCGCTATATAACACCATGTCTCCCTCTGCAGCCCACCCCGTCCTGGCTCTTTCCAATGACTTCGCGCTCCGCCAAGTGATTGAGGTTGATCACTACATTTATATACGTGCCATAAATTAACATAGCAATATGCGTTTGTTGACAACGGCTACGGCAGTAGCTGCCCTGATGGGCCAAGGTGAGTGGCGGTTCCATCGCCTGTCTCGCAAAGAATCCACACTGACGACGGGATATCAGCTCTGTCGCAGACTGCTCCGACGTTCCCATTCCCAACCACCTGCTCCGGCGTGGCGGCGGCCCGATACCCGTTCACGCTCGATGCGGGCTGGCAAGCCACCAAGATCGTCGGCAGTCTTCGTCCGCCGCGAACCATCATCTTCGACCCGCTGGGCCACATGCTGGTGCTGCAGGCCACCATGGGTATCTCGGTCCACACCTTCGGCGCCGACGGATGCGTCAACAGCACCAAGACCCTCTTCCAGAGCTCCGGTCTCAACCACGGTCTCAGCCTTTCGCCCGACGGCAAGACCCTCTACGCCAGCTCCCAGACCACGGCCTGGTCGTGGGCGTACGACCCCGCCGCGATGACCGTCACCGGCCAGAAGACCATCATCAACAGCATGGGCCAGGGCATCCACTCGACGCGAACCATCGCCGTCTCCCCCAAGAACCCGAACCTGATTATCGTCTCCGTCGGCGCCGCTTCGAACTGGGACAACCCGACCATCGATCCGAACGTTGGCCGCGCCATCGTCAAGGTCTTCGACGTCAGTACGGCCCCCGCCAACGGTTACAGCTACAACACCCAGGGCAAAGTTCTGGGCTACGGTCTGCGTAACGAGGTCGCGCTCGCGTTCGACCCGAACGGCCACGTCTGGGGAGCCGAGAACAGCGGAGACGACTTCAGGAGGACAGTCAATGGCCAGGCGACCGACATTCACATTGACAACCCCGCAGAGGAACTGAACTACCGTAAGTTTCCTTAGAGAACCCACCTATCAAAACCCCTTTTCGTCATTATGAGTACCTAGGTACCTACTTAAGGGGTAAAAATCTATCACGTGCAAAGACTTATACACGATTTTTAGTTGGTGACCCGGCCGCTCCCCTCGAGAACAACTGGTTCGGCTACCCGACCTGCTTCACCGTCTGGGAGCCGTCCAACTTCCGGGACAACACGGCGCTCAAGACGGGCTCGCAGT
>JAOWAP010000009.1:2350518-2360727 GCA_028565235.1 Hypoxylon lenormandii
CTCGCCCTCCCTGACCATGAGCACCTGCTGGCGCCTGGCGGGTCTCGGCTGGGACCAGGCCGGCGAGAGGCTCTTCATCAGCTCCGACAACCAGGCCGAGGGCGAGATCTTTGTCCTGCGGAAGAAGGCTTAGACAAAAAGAAACATGGCAAGGCTACACGAAGAAGGGGGAGGGGGATCTGCGTCGAAGGAAATAAGATATAACGGAGTTCTCGTTACGATTTTCATCTCCCTCATTTTTGTACGCAAAGGATCAAATAGATCGCCAGACATTTGAATAAAGAGTTTAGCGATATGTGCTCTGTACACGTCCGTCCGTGTTGCCGTAGACGCATAAAGGTGGTCGCTTTCTAGGAAAAGAAGCCATGCCCAGTCGTGAAAGATCTGTGCTCTACATTTTGCTGTATGCTTTCGTCGGGCGTAGAGTTCACTTTGCCCAGGGAAACTCGTGTGTACTGTCTTCGCGTGCCGTCTTATCCGTGGCCAGATGAATAAGTGTCGGCCCCCTCTTCGCTGAGCGGATAGATTGAACCAATGGTAGAGAAAAAGGTAACCATAAATAGCCGGGCGCAATAGGGGTTGCGCGGTAGTAGTTTTCGGTATCGAGGGAACGTAGGCGTTCCAAGGCATCACAAAGCTTTGTTATATGATGTCGGTTCTGTAGCGGACATCTACATTGGTAGTTTTGGCTTGTATTATTGGTGATTTTCGCAATCCCTAGGGCTCTTCAGTCTCCATCGTCACCGAAGCTGAGCTTGATCTTCTTGGCTTTCTTCTTGCCCTGTTTCATGCTAGATTTTGCATCTTTCGAAGCCGAATCAATAGCACTTTTCTTCGTCGTCGATAGATCGTCGCCCTTTGATCGGTTTGTAGCTGCAGTCTTGCCTTCGTCCTCGTCGCCGCCGATAACTCGACCTGCTTTCCGCTTTTTCCCAGCCCCAATCCCGGCTACTCTCTCCCTTTCCCTCTCCTTCCGCTTGTTCGCCTCTTCACCCGTTCCGCCCTCCGCATTGTCACCATCCTCCGCTTCTGTAGGGGAATCGGCGTCCGCGCCCGGGAATGCGACAGTATTCCCCTCCTCGTCTACGACGAGCGGCGCGTCCTCGGCTTCCTCGCTCGCAGATCGTGGGCGCGCAGCTCGCCGGCGGGCGGCTAGGATGGGATCCGGTGAGTCGGAGTCGCGCTGCTGCTGCTGCTGGCCGCGGAGCCTGGCCAAGAACGGTGGTAGGTCGCTCGCATAGGCGAGGTTCTTGGAGGTTATCTTGGGCTCATGTTGAGCCATTTTCTTTTTCCTTTTCCTTTTCTTCCCGCCCGTCTGCAAGTATTTCACGTGGAGGAGACTCTGTTTCTTGCTGAGGACGATCCCAAGATTCGAGCGCGGAGGTCATGTGGTTGTTAAGTTGTTAATCCAACGTTGAATTTAGTGGAAGAGTTGATAAGGCCCAGTATTATCCGCCCATTATCGATAATGATGTCCCTTGTTTCGTGAGTTGGTGGGGCAGGTTTGGGAGTTTAACATTGAAAAGTAACTTCTTATGTATTAATTTGTTCATTGAAATCTCCTAATTTCATTCGCAATGCTATATTATTGTTTTAGGAAGTGTATTTCGGTCATGCTATCTTATAGGTGTGGGTCTACAACCTCGCCTCTGTAATCTTGTGTTGGTATTCGACCCCGAGCACTTAAAAGCAATCCATATAACCCCTATCTCCTGTTCGGTTATCGTATATGTGGCTTCCTACATACTACTTCTGCTAAGCAGTTCACCATGCCTTGCAGCTTTCCTGCAGGGGTTTGAGGATATTCTCACAGAATTGCTTGAGGAACTCCCGGTCGTCCCAGAAACGCAACCTGCCGGAGCATATCGCTAGGCACTGTTCGATGGCCGTGAGGTGGTGAGGTGGTAGGCGCTCGGAGGTCATCTCGAGCCACTGGATTGCTGCGATCCTTCTCTCTTCTTTCGAGTCGACGCCCGCCATCCCCGTCTTGGCCGTCCACATCTCGAGCGGCCTGTGGTGCCAGATCTCGAGAAGGAGAATGGCTAATTCTAGCAGTGCGGTCTTTGGGTCGGGCCCTTCCGAGGTATCTGACCACCTCGATGATTCTTCCATGGCTTGCTCGACGAACGGCCCGTGTATGGCCGCCTTGGTCTTACCCCCATCGTGTACGAGGAATTTGATTCCTTTACTACTAAATGGGAGGCTGAACCAGCATGTCTGTCGGAACTGAAGTATCGACGCGGCAATGTCCAACGCGAGGAGGGTTTGCTGCTTTGGAGTCATCCTTGCGTCCTCGTTTTTGACTCCATCCCGCAAGAACTTCTCCAGGGTCGTTGACGTGGAAAAGTGTCGCCGCGTCTCGCGCGGTCCTTCCAGTATGCTAAGGTCGCCTTTGGTGAGCTGAAGTTTGATGACGTGCCCTGATAGCCGTGCGTCGCATGCGTGTCGGCATATATCTGTCAATTTTGTCGGTTTATTGCCCCCTTCATTACCACCCTTCGGGATGGGATCAATAACGACTGCGGGAAACTTGACGATTGGGGTTTTTGTAGCCGTACCCTGGCGTGGGGCGCTGGCTTCTGCATCATCAGCCGACTGAGAAGCTTTGACGGAGGCCTCTTGCAAGTGATCTTCTAATTCGAAGACAAGGCTAAATGTTGTATCTTCTCTCGTCCTGTGTACGAGCTTCGGCTTTTCCCTCTGCAGAGCCATTCGGCTATCAAGCCGCATCAAGACCTTGTGCTTATCGTGACGCCTGCAGGTGCAGACCTTACACATAGCTGCGAATAGGGGCGTCGCATTGATCTGGACTTGTGCATATATCTTGACGAGTCTCTCTGCGGCGTGCGACGGCTGCCTCAATGCATACTCCTGTTGCGTCCTCATGCTGTTGATGATGGCCTTAAGCGAGAGTCGGTCTTCGCGGAGTTCCTCAACCAGCTCCTTCAGACTGGCCTTTTCGATTGTGAAAGTTACCCGCTCCTTGAAAGCGAACGACCCTTTCTGCGGCGGGTTAACCGCTAGGATAGCAGCCAGGTCATCCTTTGCGGCCTACGATGAATAATTAGCCATCGGCATACCTATCACGAATAGCATTAGACATGGCGGAGTAATACATTTGTAGGGCGGTGGATGTGTCCTAATTTTGCGGCAATGGCCTTGAGACACTTTTCATATCTTTCTAAGACGTCTGAGAAGGTGTCATAAAGCAGGCCGAGATACTCCTTGACTTCGGCTCCGTTCTTCGCGTTTCGCAATATAGACACGCACTCCTCTTCCGTCACGTCAAGTCGATCTACCACATGCTCTACCCCGGCACTTCGTAGTAGCTCGAGGATCTGGAGATAGAAGAAGGTCCTCTGAAGCTTTAGCCGGAAGATCAAGGTGTCGAGCTGTCCGCGCCATTTGACGAAAGAGGCGGCGACACCTTTACCCGCTTTATAGTGCTCCAAGGCTGAGATAACGAGAGGAATAGCACCTAGGACTACACCGGCGACCTCGAAGCCCGACATGGAGTCTTATATTAGCTTTGAAGCCGGCGTGATGGCGGACTGACGCTCTTGAAAGTTTTATCATCCAAGATGTTGCTGCGGCTGAAGACGGTTGGCGGCTTAGGAGTCCTACGAGACGAGGTTCGATAGGTCAAGTGATAATGCATCGTATCGGGTATGCTCTATTGGTTGCCTTCTTTTTCTAAAAATAATTTGCTACACAGACTCTTAGGGATCGAAATGCCGTACGAGCTTGAGAGCATCTACTTATAAACTAAATAAAAGGAGATCTAAGTAATGCCTAACAACACCTCGTTGACGACACTCAGGTCCAGGTCCCAGATTAACTTTTATCAACAAGTCAAGGGTTTTGGTACCAAATGGAATCAGTTGAGCTTTATGATGTTGGAACTAAGGTTTTCAGCGCATTTGGAGGACTGCTCAACCTCGATAATTCCAATCAGTTCACTAGACGTCGTCACTTAGCTAGCGAAGCGCAAAGATTCCGGCTATGGGCACACAGTCTAGGTCTACATCAACGGGGACACGCATCCCTCGATTACCGGGTGCGAGACGCTATCGTCGTCAAAAACCGGCTAGCCGAAGTCCTTCTAGAATTGCAAGGGCATCTTGAGAACTTATTAGCCATTGCCAAGGGCGAGCGGCGCCCTTACGAGCAGGACGCCGACCCTGATATCGACGAAGATGACGACGGTGCAGGCTCCATCAGTAGCGATGCCGAGTCTCATGCTAGCAAACAAAGTCATCTGAACGACGATGATTCCGTTCATGAGGTTGACTTCCG
This sequence comes from Hypoxylon lenormandii, assembly GCA_028565235.1. Taxonomy (NCBI): domain Eukaryota; kingdom Fungi; phylum Ascomycota; class Sordariomycetes; order Xylariales; family Hypoxylaceae; genus Hypoxylon; species Hypoxylon lenormandii. Next base: position 2,354,815 of record JAOWAP010000009.1, read on the forward strand.
CCTTCAGAGCCTAACAGAAAGCCTAGACGCACTGTATAGTCTGGCGACGAAGATTAGGAACCCGCGTAATCGCCCGCAGCGTACGAACAACCAGCTTTATAAGCGTGTACCTGCCGAGGTTCGATCTTCATTTATTGAAGAGCGCGAAGCAGGCGAGGTCGCTGTCATAGCTTGGACACATCGTCATCAGCTTATCGAGGAAATCAGTCCCCAGGAGGCTGTTGATTTGCAGCTCACCCTAGAAGAACTGATCGATCGGTACGCTACTAGGTCTAACTGGCTTGTTCGTAGGACGGGTATTGCCAATGCCCGCCGCAAGCAGCAATTTGTCTACTGGAGGGACCACGCTCTTCGACTGAGCTGGGTCCCCCCTATTCACAGCAAATCTACCGCATCAGCCGTGGAACATTCCACGGAAGATATAGGGGACGAGTCGGTCGCCGTCCAGCAGAGACAGCTTGCTCCCAATGTGGCAGTTTTAGGACAAGCAGCGTTAGCCGCGGCGCCATCTTTGGCAACTTCAGCGACGAAACTGGAAGCAGACTTTGTGAAACCGGACGACTTGAGTTCGGTCATTTCACACCAGAGTGGCGTGTCGACGGTCATGAATATTAAGGGCGAGAAGCTCGAATGGCCGATGCCGCCTACACAGATAGCGATCAATGGTTACTTCACCTGTCCCTATTGTAAGATATTATGTCCTGAGCGGTACTTGGCTAAAAATGCCTGGCAGTAAGTATTAACATGCGTATATGACTAAAGCGTCTGCTAACCTATTTTCTATAGCGTACACCTCATCCATGATTTACAGCCTTACCACTGCACGTATAAAGATTGTTCAGATCCCCATCGACTCTACGGAACGAGGCAAGAGTGGATCGACCATGAAAACCAACATTCTCGTAGGTGGCATTGTCAAGCGCATGGAGAAGAGTTCGAAACACAACCCAGCTACGTAGAGCACTTGAAGATATCTCATCCCGACGTCACGCCGGAGTATTTTTCTCCTGAGCTCATTGCCGCCGTTGTTGGACCCTCTCTGAAACCTCGCGACTGTCCGTTTTGCCCCACGGCCTTCTCCGAAACCGTCGAGATGCAGAAGCATATCATATTTCATCTTGAACGATTCGCGCTTCTCGCCCTACCCCCATTAATCAGGGGCGGCTCGAGTGAAGAAGATAGCTCGGGTCGCCCGTCGGATAGCCACGAGGTGCAACACCACGGCCGCCAAAGCTCGCTCCTAGGGGATTTTAATGTCATGGCTGACTGGTCGTTGACGGATATATACCGTCGCCCCAACACACAGAGTTATCACGGCCAAAGCCTCACTCAAAGGAATCTACATCAGTTACCTACCTTCAGCAGCGGCGCCACTAGCTCGTCTATGATATGGGCCTGGCTCGAGTGTGCTTCGGGTGACCTGTTGACCGGCGAGGCCAGCGTAGAGTGGCCTAACGAATACAACCTGGCCGCGGAACGCGGCGATGGACTCTTTGTGTCGCGGCGGGATTTGGCGGACCAAGCTTTCCTAGACCGGATGGATCCGGGCGTGCCGCCGGATACGGTAACAGAATACATGCGCATCTATCAAGAAGCAGGCGGGGATCAAGAGAAGATTCTCCAGATTATTCGGGACGAAGGGCTCGAAGATCGTATGCGATACTGGATACCCGTCACGCGGAGATTATCTACCGCCCGAACGCTCACCAAAGAGCTATCGACGACAGACGTCCACGCTCCCAAGCCCCAGCCACCAAAGGAGTCCTCATTCCGGGACTTGGGAGACGCCACCTCTCCCCTAATGCGTACTCACAACGAACCTTCCGGTTCGAGCAGTCACCTATGGAGCCCTCAATCCGGACGTACGCGCGACGATCCTTCCAGCTCGAGCAACCCCCAGGATACAACACCGTCATTGCTATGGTCAGACATAATCCCTAGGCCGCGGTCACCCAAGGCATTATGGCAGTCAAGTGGCACCCTTGAACTAGCGGGTCCGTCAGGGCGTCCGCACCACAGACCGCGCAGAAGTGGCAGATGATAGATATAGGACTCGTTTAACTAGTACATGTTAACTTATATAAATGGCATGGCTTACGGGACTTCCTGACGTTTTAAAATCAAAGATGAAGTTTGCTTGAACATCTAGCGAATTATGCATACCTATGTAGCACCCTCACCCGAGATTCTCTTGACAGCCGATAATAGAAAACCTCGCTATATATCGACCTCCGTCACAGAACATACGAAGACAACCTGAGTTTATCTGTCAAGTATACAAGATATGAATTCGATACGTAATATTAAGATGTTCGTAAAAATTCATGTGCTTCTTCTAACCCGCCTAGTATATACAGCGTATATCTAATATTATCAACATCCGTAGCCACTGTCGTGAAATTCGGGCACCTCCCTTTTGTGAACGCGCAGAAAAGACAGCGGACCAATCGCCGTCAGCACAGTACCAATACCAAAGGCATTGGATAAGCTAGTCGATCTACATCTCCAGCAAGAAACCCATATAAGCAATGTTATCCCATCAAGTCCAAGACGCCTCGCAAATGCAATAACCTGCCGCCTGCCCGATTTCAAACCACCTCGAAACAGACTACTTCTTCCTTTTCGTCTCCATCTTTGTCGCTTTGCGAAGATTCCACAATACCCGGCAACTAGTAGCGGGACATTCGGTTTCCTGAAGGAGACGACGAGTGATCGTAGGAGCTAGGATGATAGGGGTCGTCCGTATAAATAGTCGTACGGCGCTCCTCTTCGGGTAGAAGCTCTTTCACTTCCCAGTTGTTCATCCGAGTACCGACAGAGAATTCGAGGTCCTCCTTGGTGATCGAATCCCAATACTAGAAATCAAGATTAGAATAGGTTATCAACTAGAGATGGAGACGGCTTGGACCTACCTTGTAAACCATCATAACCGCGAGTAGGTTGCAAGTCGTCGCGAAAAATAGCCCATCGACATAGTGGCTCGTCGCCTGGCAGATCGTGGAGCTGAGGGCATATAGGATGACCTGGCCGACGATGAAAAAGAAGAGGCCAAAGGCAATATCTCCCAACGGCCAGCGGTCTTCCAGGGTCCGGGCTACGAGCAGAATCTGCAATGCAACGTAGATGACGAGTTGCACGCCATTTAAAAGGTAGAGGACGGTGAACAATCCCACCGTGTTCGCCGGACCCATGCCTGCCCATGACTTAAATGTAGCTAGCGATACGAGGAACGATACGACGAAGGCGGCGAAGGAACTGAGTCGGAGCATCCATATCGACAACGGAGTGCCATCCTCGTAGAGCTGGAAGCCGACAAACCCGTTGATCAGTAGAGAGGTAATCATGGCGGACGTCAGACCGGACTGTATCGCGACGAAGTAGGGGTAGGGATCGGAGCCGGGAGGGACTACGCCGGCGTCGACGCAGAGGGAGATGAACGAGAGTAGCATGTAAAAGTAGAAGAAGGCGAGTATCTCCTTGCGGCCTGTGAACGCACGCGGGTTAGAATAGGTCACGACGAACCACCTGATAGAAACTGGTAGACGAATTACATACCGACAGCGGTGAATTTCCCTCGGATGTGTAAGATCATGACGACGGTCATGATCAGGGCAATGATGTGCATGAAGCTAGATGCGCCCTGGAATATGATGGTATTGGCGAGCTCGATATTTCGGGCGAAGCAATCGGTCTCGATGCCGACGCCGCTCGAGATGGAGGTGATAGGACCGACGGAAGGACATAACGGCAGAGGTGCCGTATGGCAGATGTCGGTGAAGTCCCCGAAGCCGCCCATCTTGTCAGCGATGATGGGTGACTAGACAGTCTAATCTCTTGAGTTGTTGGTGAGAGGAGAGCGAATGACGAGATCGAACCGGCGGGGTCGATGGCACGAGAGACCAAGCTACGAGTAGCGGTCGTGATGTGCGACAACGACTAAAGTAACCGAACGCAGACGGCGGCGGACGACAAACGACGGACACCGGATGGATGAGACGACGAGACGATTCGGGTCGGAGAGGAAACGAAAGTACGTAAAAGCGCGTTACGGGTATGGATTAGTATTAATTAGCGGTACAATGGGAAAATGGAGCGAATGACTATGTTATTTTGGGTAACGAATTGTATTTGCACTATGACATGGTCAAGGTTGGGCCGGTGCGTTTTGGCTTTCGTTGCTCGGCCAAACGTCTATTCGGGGGCTGGAGAAGAAGAAGGTTGGGCTTAGTGAGGTTAGTGAGGTTGGCGTTGCTATGGAAAAGCAAGAAAAAAAAGGGTGTGAGACAAAACGGACCCACCTACCCGCCAAGTTTCGTTTCTTTACCTGCGGCCAGGCCAGATAGAGCGAATGAACAGGCCTAAAGAGCCTGAGAGCTCGTATTTGCTGGCGGCAGGGGTCAAGAACCTAGGCGCTTAACCCTTTTTGATTAAATGAGCGACGAAACAACGCTAACTCTCTTTAGAATAGTTAGCAAATCAGGCTTAGCTAATATCATATGCAGTCCGGCAGTCATATACCGATATCGAATTATGACGAGGGGCAGCGCTAGAGTGCCAAAAACACCACATAATCCCTAGAACATATCACGATTGAATCATTTCAGAAAACCCTATCAGATGAATCACTCTTGACATATGTAACATACTAAACGTGAGCGTATCAACCCAACAGCGAGCGTATCGCTCTATTATGGACTTACACTACGTCTCAGTCCGGTCGCCAACTCATCCTACCTGCTTACCATCCTTCACATCTCATACTTGGGGTATTGGGGTTCGCTCCCGTCATCGTGTCTTCATTCTTGAGCCAATAGCCAATTACCATCCGGGGTGAAGTCGAACACCGTCGATCGTTTCGATGAAGGTTTCGATCTACCCATAGGCTGATATCATTCGTGAGGGGTCAGTTCTAGATCACATGGGCTGACACTCTTTGTTTGTGTATATAGAGAGGGTGCTCAAGTGAACTTGTTCTCAGTAATAACTTGAATCATTCCACTCAGACATCCTCCTTGATGAATCTTGAGACTTGAGTTCGAAAAGACATTATAGGGGCTCGACCAATACAACCTACAACAGAATCATTCGCATATAAACACCCAAGATGTCGAAAGCGTTTACAGCCGCCAAGGAGAAGTACCAGGCTGTGATCGACGACGCCGGGAGAGGCGACTTCGTCTGTGAGCACACGCGCCGCGCTTCCATAGATGGCTAACCCGACATGCTGATTTCCCGCCCGCCAGGCCGGACAAACCGCATCGGCACCACTCGCCACCCGTCCAGCGGTGACTGCCATGCCACCAACATTGTTCATCACCCCCAGCAGAGACGGAGGAGTAGCACGAGCATGAAGGACAAGATCAAGGATATGATGAATCGGCCGGCTTATTAAGCCGCGTGCATTTCCCCGGAGCGGGGACGACGGATGACGGGACATAAGGGATTGGTGGTATTAACTGTTATGTCTACCTATTGCTTATGTTGACACAAGAATGACTGTGTTACTGCCTTCCATTATTTTTCCAAACCTGATATGTGCTAGGGCTGTACGGTATAAGTGACCAAGCCGACGCCCCTTTCCATTTACTCCATCTCGCGTAATATCCAGCGCGTTCCATCAGTACAAGATAAGCCCGAGGCATGGGGTCACAATATGTCTCTCACTTGACATAATTCGTCCCCTCAAGAATGGAAAGAGTCGAATCCGCTATTTTATATCCGAACGCCGCTCCTGCGGCACTGACCCTCCGTCCAGCTCGTGATACCGCGTCGAGGTAGACCCGTCAAGCTCCGAAACGGTGTTGAGGTTCATGGGTTGATGTGGCTGCTGTTGCTGCTGTTGCTGCTGTTGCTGCTGGCTAGTACCCCCAGCCCATTGACCACTCGGGATGCGGGCGCCGGTCGTCGTGTAAG
>JAOWAP010000009.1:2360827-2379446 GCA_028565235.1 Hypoxylon lenormandii
CGCCGCCGTCCAGAGCGTGTTCCAGGCCGTGCGGAAGTGCGCGTGGAAGAGATCCATATGCTCCGCTAGCCTGTTGTAGGCGCGGAACTCGGCGCCCTTCAGCGGCGGGAGCTTCTTTTCTTCCTTTGCTTCTTGCTTGCAAGGCTCGTCACCCTGGTCCTTCGAGGTTGATTCTTTCGGGGCGCTGGACGATGCTACCGAGTTACTGGATTCGGAGGGCGAATCTACAGGCGGGGTCGCCGAGGATGCGGTGGACGACATGCTGGCGGCGCAAGAATGGGTTCGGCGCGCAAGGCTATATCGTGACGGCACTGAACGAGTCGAAATAACACGTTTATTGGGGAGCACTTGTTGGGAACAAGTTGCGAGTAGAGGCGATCGCAGTAACGTGGGAACGGGTTGCGGGGCTAGACGGTTTGCGACAAGGTGAATTCCAGCACCTATACTTGTGCGTCGCAGGATCATGAGATGGTCTTTCAGTAGTATAAGTCGGTTAGCCAATTCCTCGACATCGCGGCACTTGATATGGACACCATTGTTGGGTGGGCGTTGATTTTTATATCTAGTGCAAGGTATCTTGAACATCTACATCACATGTTGCTAAGAAGAAACTAGCGGCCTGTTCAATCAATAAGTCAGCGATTAGAAAGCACCCATTTTCTGCTCGCCTAACCCTAGCTAAATCGCCGCTGACGCTGTTAAGAAATCTGGTTTAGACTTGATGCGATTGGATGATCGAGTCCCATATTACTGTATTACTGTATCTACTGTATCTTATCAGTATCGATATGCGGGATGTGAATTTAGGAAATGATATTCTCCAATGGGTGTAAACGCGAGTTCTTCATCTCTGAGCCTTTCGCACACGAGTCACGGGGCTATCATTGTTACGGATCCCCTCTAGACCAAAAATATATATCAGCGCTGACGAATAGACCAGTTTTATATGTAGGTATTCAGTATGATCCAACGTGTTTACACGTTCAAGTCATAATCTCATCAAGACGATCCCTTGATTAGGGTCTCTCCTGAGATGTAATAGACAGTCTAGCTTGCAATATCAAACATCACAGCATAGGATTTTCCCGAGAATAAGAAACCAAAGCAGTTATCAGAAGTCATGCAATTCAATCGTCCATGGTTTAGATGAGGCCGATTATTTAGCTATTGCTACACGGCCAATCGTAGGCAAACCTCGCCACCAGCAACACTGCCAGTCCCATCCCGAGGTGTTTTCATTAAAAATCAAACCCAACCGTATGCTGTCAACAGAGACGAGAGAGAAACGACCAAGACGGGAGATACCCGCAATCCCGGCTCGTCGTCTAGCCTCGGACAGCCCCGCCCAGTACACCACCAGTGAATTGCGTGCCACCGGCTTGTCTTTGGCCAGTTCCGCCACCCCTCGCACCGCCCCGGCCTCCTCGCTGTCCTCCACCTCGTCCACGCTGGTTTTGTCCTCCTCTTCGGTCGAACGCATTAGCCGTTCCTTGCGTGCGCTGCTCGAGGGTACGCTCGTTCGTCTCGATGAGCTGCGCCGACTTGTCCGATAGTGTGAGCGCTAAGCTCTGGAGGCGAGACAGCTCCACGCCCTTTCGGAAGATGATCGTCGACGCCACCTGGTCGAGAGCGGCCGCCAGCTCCTCGTGGCTGATCATCTTGCTAATGATGGCAGATACCTTGCGGTCTTCAAGCTCGAACATAGACGAGAGGGTTGACACGGCGAGAGTGTCGTAGAAAGGAGCATACGTAAAGAGATATGTTCTCAGGCCTTCTTCTTGGATCTGCTTGGACAGCATGGCCTTGATCTCATCCGTGTTGGTCATCAAGTCCCAGATCTTGATGCTGTGGATGAAGTTGGTGGCCTTCTTCCATTCGCCCGCAGCCAGGGCACGAGACGCTTGCATGACATGGTCGCGAGTGTTCTCCGGAGGTCCGGTGAAGATTTGTCTCTCGTGGTACTCTAGCATGCGTCGGTAAGTCTTGCTGATGATTCGCTTCTTGATGTCCGGAGATGAACCGGTCTGCGCGAGCAAGGGGATCTCGAGGAGCATGCTGCAAGTCAGGTAGACACACTCTAGGAGCTCGAGGTTGATATGCATGTGGAAGGGTAGCTGTCTCTGCTTTTCCAGTCTCTCTTGCTCGGGAGAAACTTGGGCATATCGCTGGATCATTACACCCTGCGCCAACAGCTCCTTCTGTCGACCGCTACCGCAGATCTCCTGCAGCGTGTTTTGCGCCTCATACACCAGACCTTTTCGGAAGGCGCATAGACCAACTTGGACAAGGGTTCGGTTGTAGAGGATTTGTGTCTGAACGTCGAAGCTGTTAATCGTCTCCTGCAAGTGGGACATGAGCATCATGTCACGAGCTTTGTAGTACTCGTCGTGAAGGGCGAGGAAGTAGATCTGGCAGAGCATGGCGCGAGCTCGGATAATGCCTTCGCTGTTGGTGAAGAGATAGTTGCAGAGGACATTGAGGAGATTAGTAGCGTCCTCGATGCTGCCTCTGGGGGTGATGGTCGAATCGACCTCGGAAGGTACTGGCTTCCAGGCATCGGTCTCGAGGAGCTTAACAACCTGTGCAGGTTTGAAATAGACGTGCTCTAATCTTCGCATCACTATGCGGTTCAAGCTGTCCTGGGGAGTCTGCAGAGACGAATCCTTAGCAAGGGTCTCGTAGTAGAGAAGGCCACGGAAGATGACTTTGTATAAGGAGCCCTCGTCAGTTAGTCGCTCGATATACTCCGAAGTGTGAGGGTCGATGCTCTGTAGTGATCTGGTGAGTTCATCGTCGAGTCGCTCGATGTAGGATACAATGCTTCCGGGGATCTTGATGTACTTCTCGCCCGGCTGCAGCGTAGGCGGCTTCTCGTCGTCGTCCCATTCATCGGCGTTTTCAATCACCACATACTCCGGGTTAGACTCGAGGACCTCGAACATGATCGAGATCTCCTTCTCGGCAGCCTTCCAGTGCTCGAGAGGCATGGACGCCGATCCACCAGAGCTAAGGTCGAACCGTGCAGAGACTAGAGTCAAGAGGACCTTGATTCGTTGGTAGGGGGTAACAGCAACCTCGTGAAGTTTCTCCATGGTCTTGATCTGTTCGAGGCGATCTGTGTTCTTCTTTCCCCGAGACTCCAGTATGCCTCGTAGATGCTTAAAAATGCTCTCGGGGGTGAATATGAGTGTCTTCCCACCCTTGCCAACGGTGGCAAACCCTTCTTGGTCATCGTCGACCTGATCGGCATACACCTCAGCCTTGGTCTTCTTGATGGGCTTCGGGACGGGCGTCTCGTCCTCCTCTTCCGAAGCGAGGAAGTCGAGGGGGTCTTCTCTATACGAATCGACTTGCGGCTGATAGTCCTGCTTGAGCTTCTTGATCTTTTGCTTGACAGCATTGAGACCGCGGGCGCTCGTCGCGTTCATCTTCTTGGGGGTAACCTTCTGTTTCGAGATGGTCTCGTTCATGGCATCCTCCAATTCGACGAGGGCCTTGATGTAGAGCTTCGGTGTTCGGCCACGCTCCGAAATCTTGGAAGCCTGCCTGTTGAGCTTGTCGAATTCTAAATAGTAGTTGTCAGCCTGATAATGTGCTGCGTCCCCGTCGCGACGAGCTAAACCTACCGACAGAAATGGCACCCCAATCACCAATCTTTTGGCGCTTCTCGATCGTATCAATCGTGGACTCGAGCTCGGCTATTTGCTTGTCCTTGGCGCTCTTCAGGGTCTTGGGAGCATCATCGTCGCTCTCTTCGCTCTCCGAATCATCGCCACGCAAGAAACGCGCAGCACCGGATTTCTTGCCACCTTCCTCGTCGCTGCTGGATCCTTCCTCGGACTCATCCTCATCTTCATCCTCGTCTTCCTCCTCTGACTCCTCTTGCTCGCTTTCCTTTTCCTCCTCCTCCTCGGAGTAGAGCTCCTCCTCTTCGGAGCTGCTCTCGGACGAGCTATCGTCGCCGCTGCGGAAGAATCGAGACATGTTGGCTTTTGGTACTCTAGCCTTGAGTGGGTTGTGTTGAGATGATTAGGTACAGGCCTTGGTGTTATGATTCGGCGGAGTTTGGTTTGGAGGGGCAAAAGTGAAATTAGGAAAAAAAGGTGCACACAGTTTTTTGAAAAATCACAACGAATTTTTGGTGTGGGGTTGAGGGGTGAACCGATAGGCAGGCAGGTGACTCAGCTTTTCAAGAAGGTCTGTGCTTTTTAGCTCGCTTTATTGCTTCTCCACCTATATATGCATCTATATACTCTTAAGTGCATACCCACTTAACGAATTCTAGAATCCGACAACGAACACATGGTACAGACGCTGGTATATTTTTACAATGGTGATCTATATAGTACTTTTGATGCCTCATGTGTCGTTTTGAGATATACTTACCTCGTAGGTCTCCATCTACATGTAGCTACATAGTGAATGGACGACAGTCTAGAAAGACATACCATACATGGATCTACAACGGAACAAACAGCACTGGGAATATTATGTAGGAATGTAAAGAAAAAAGATCTATAGTAGAGATATGTGCCTAGTGTCAGGAAGCTTGATGCTGCTAGACTTGTGGAAACCCGAAATGGATAGACACTTATTGATGATGTAGGCAAGAAAAAAATCAAGCGAAATTCTATGTTGGTATCATATGTAGACTCCTAATAACTCCGCGTTGCCCATTGATTTGAATACCAACGAGTGGCTTAGGAAAGGTGTCATAAGCCAATTAAAATGGTGATAGGCCATACCCTGTTGCCTTCCGAGTACTGCAGAATGCCACCTCCATGGCCGAAGAGAGCGAGAGATGCGACAGATCTACTAATCGAGGTCTAGCCAGTCGGGGTGGTCTTTGGCCCTCCAAGGCTTTATGCCCACCGGGTTTGCATCGTGACTTTTCTTGGCCCGGTTCAAGACCTTCTTGCTCTCTTCACTGTTGTATAAGGCACTAAAGTCCTTAATCTGACCGCCTGCGACGCCAATGGACTTCAAGAAGCGCTCGTACATCTCGTCAGCTGCTGCTTGTTAGTAATGCATTGACCAGTGATGACCTCAGGTATAGAATATTTTATTATACATACAAGAGACGCTGTTCGGCATCGTGTCAAGCATATGCTGGAGCGTTGTGCGTAGCTCTCGACACTATTGTCCAAAGAGGTGTCAGTTGCCAGCAACCAGCACGGTCCTGGTCTGAGCTTGCAAACCCTTAAGAAAAGATCAGTAGGGATTTGTATCGCGTACCTTGATGTGCAAGAGATTCAATTGCTTCATACTTAATTCCAGTTGTTCCTCGTCCGATATCTCTTCCTTGACTCGACCTGAGGTAGCAGCACCGGCTTTCTTCATCTGCGGAATATTGGAAGCCATCTCTCCTGCTCTCCTCCCACTCTGGCTTTCGCTTTCGTTTTCCAATATCAAATCTTCCTAAATTCGTCGACAAAAGTTCAGTTGACCAAGTTCGATCAAGGAAGCAAGCGTCACGGCAGATACTATTAATATGTCTGTGCCTGAGAAACAAACGTGGAGATATCCGGTTGAGCCTCTCGAGGCTGCAGGTGTCGATCCTCAGGTTTCAGTCCAACCTTATCAGCCACAGCTGCAGCCACAACTGCAGCCTCAGTTTCAGCATCAGCCCCAGTTTCTGGGTATGTACGGGTGGCTGCAGAACGATCGCCGGTCTCCAAGCAACTACCCGGTCTCCACTGGCTGTGGATACCAGCCTTCTAAGGTAAGCAAATTGTTTTTTTTTTTTGCCCGTTTTGTTTGGTCTTTCTTCCCTTGGTCCATCCTTATATACATATATGTACGGTAGCTACCCGAGTATATGCATATATACCCTTGAAATTGTGCACCAACCACCTCTAGCACATCGGCTTTGTCACCCCGTCACCCCCAAATCTTCCCTCTTTTCTCACTGTCCGCACTCTCACTCCCGCCTGTTTTTTCCCCTTGTCCACTTGCATCGGCACCCACCGCGTATCACAATCATTTCGCACGGTTTGCTTTTGACACCACAAGTGCCCAAGTAATCCCAACTCACACGGTGACGGGAACTTACAGGAGGTACAGGTCCAAGTTCCGGATTATCTTTATACCTATTCGGACCACCGTGCGACTTTCTCCCACAGTTCGCGAGATTCCCTCACCGTGCTACCACAATCACGTCCCGATAGCGCGTCCAGTACAGTGGGAGTCGTCAACGACACGACGCACCCAGCTTCGCCAGCAGGCCACCCCACTGAAGCTGAGGCACCGGTCAAACCTGAGAACAACACGATCTACCCTTCTCCTCCCGTACTATACCAACCACAATACCCGGGTTTTCGCCAAACCGCCAACATTTCGTTCCAACAGGGCCCCCACCACCCTGCGGTCGCCGCGGGTGTAGTGGTCAACGGCAACTCGAGCGCCTTGAATACCCCGCGCCAGGCCCAGACCACTGCTCCAGCGACCCCGGTGAATAGCATGCCATCTGTTGAAGTCGCCTCCGTCGCTCCCCCCGGATCTCTCAGGTCTCCTCCCGACAATGTCTATATGAACTTCGATGCGCTTATAGCTGCCGTACAGTCCATTGCCAAGGATCAGGGCTTCGGCATAGTCAAGCTGCGCGCCAGCAACTATCGTGACCAGAAACCTACACGATACGACCTCGTATGCGACCGTGGCGGCGTTAAGTACAGCAGTACAGCCAAGAAGCGGAATCCGAGCACCCGTAAGGTTGACTGCCCTTGGAAGGCAAAGGCGGTCTGCGAGGTCCAGCTGGGCAATCGATGGCGATTCCAGGTACAATGCCACGAGCACAACCACGAGCCGCGGCTGGCGACGGCAGCTCCGGGGCAAGAGAATACCCCTATGGCGCAGAGCATACGAAGTCTGACCAATAAGATGGATCGTATGAGCCACGAGATGGCCCAAGGTTTCGCTCGCATCGAGCAACGCTTGGAAGGTATCGAGAAGCGGCTCGATGCTATGGAGGGACAGATAAATACCGTGGAGACGCGAATGTCCGGCATGGAAACTAGGGGAGCTGGCATGGACGTCCCCATGGATAACATGGGCATGGGGGAGCCTATGCTAGACGGCACCGTCATGTAGGAAATGGAACTCCTTCGGGAAATGGGTCGCCGGTCTCCGAGCCGGTCTCCGACTTGACCACATTCAAGCAACGAGAGAAACGCCACTACTCACTTTCCAGCGGTGTTCGGAAGCGACACAAGGGTTCATTATATCGGCGTTTATAGGGAACGGACCTAATTGTGTGTATGTTTGCACTGCACAACGATGCGATGCATATCGGTGGCACTTTGACTACTACCACTATAGCGAGGAGGGAAAAGCGGTTTCAGTTTTACACATCTCATGACATCCAAGGCGTATGGAAAATAAGTGTGCACAGTTGCTAATTCTTCTTCGGCGGCTCCAGGTCCGGTAAGTAAGAGAGAGAGAGGGGGGGGAGGATTCGTCACTCTTCGCCCAAATATATTCAGCAGCAGCGATTTCTTTTTGACATCCACACCAGGTCAGGTCAGTTCCGTGTTCAAAATTCGGACAATCGGACACCCTCGTCTTTGTGGGCTGCTTTCCCCCTTTCCGGGTTGACAAAAGCAAGAGCGGAGAACATCAGATTTTGTGGTTTCGCTAGCATCGCCGCCAGGCGGAGGTTGCGGTTCTAAGTACTACTTATAGCGATTTCTATAGGAACCACAGCGAAAAATGTATATGTTTAAACCAAGACGTGATGGGCGTGTATGATGTCTACCAACCTACCTCGTTAGTAAGACTTTCTACGAAGCTATGAATATTCCGTGTCATTCAAGACGCTAACCCTATAGTTCTATCCGTCCTCAACGAATCCCTTATATTGTTCACTGGTAATAAATTCTATTTCTTATCTATTCTCAGTCCCTGACCGCGAAATCTGCAAAATCCGCTGTCTGTGATGAGAAGCCTCGAAGCAAGTCCAAATTTTGACCAACTTTCATATATATCTTTCACTTGAGCATACCTCCTAGTCTGCTTAGATCCAAGCAGCGTTGAGAGGCACTCATAACATACGTCGTATTAAAGCACGACGCGCAATTCAATGCCTTCATGGGCGATATAACGGCCGATCTCACGCGTCGACGTGGCAGCTCCAATGCGACTAATAGCAAATGGGGGAACCAAACTCGCCATGAAACGGTTGTTGCCCACAAGTTTTATGGGCTTTCGCGACGGGTGGGATCCAATATCCACTTCCCTTATGTGACAAGCCCTAGGCCATGTTGAAGAACGACCAAGATCTGATCAGCCCATTGACGAGAATCCATTATCGGGCTTTACTGGAATGGTTTAAGAGACGGCACTATGTATTGCCAACATCAATGTGAGAATAGATGCCAAGATCGTCACTAGTCTGGAATACTCGACAAGCAGTGGCCATACACAAGTACGCCCGTCCTGCAGGCGAGCAGGCGAGCGGTGTGCTGTAATCGGCTATCAGATGAGTTACCGTAGAAGTTACATCGTTCGTAGAAAAGCCCCATCCACCCAGAGTCGCAGGCATTCGAAGGGATTGATCTACCAATACGAAGCACATTGTCACGACAATGTGGATATCTTTCGGTCAAAACCCTTGGAACCCAATAATTCCCCGTGGCATTAAACTGATAAAGAGGGGACCACACCTTTCTCCTACGAAATGTACACCTCGACTACCATTCTTATCGTTTCAATAGTCAGTGACATCAATCTGCGTTTGAAGTTCAATCATGCATCGCATGATAATCCCGATGGTGAAGAGGTCGTATGTATGAAGTCAGAGATGAGGCGAACTCCTCGTGCCATTGCCGATGCTTTCGGTCACGAGCAGCCTTATCGTAGCACTCTCTGTCTAGGATGTTTCACCCTCCGAGTAGAATGGGTCTTGGACCAGGTCTGCCAGGTCTGACAGGTACGGGATCACCACTGATACCCTTGAAGACCCGCCGAAGGGGAACCGATACCCCAGCAGCCGATGCATTTTCCTAGCGAGCACATGGGTCAATGCGTAGGAAATTTCCGTCGCTTGCGGAGCGGCAAGATAGCTCTGCCGGTGCTACATATGATTTGCCTCGTTGTCACCGCCTACCGCCTACATGCAGTGAAGTTGAAAGGGACCAACCGGAGTCGGCTTCTTTTCCAGATGGCACCATTGTCTAGTACTTACGTAGGTTCGGATCGTCTGCATAACCAGGTCGATGACATTAACTTTCTAACGGTGCCGCTCTCTAAGCGTTTTCAAGGAAACCTCGTTACTTATCCGTTCAACTAATGCATTGTCGTACTGGTTGTAAATGAGCCCCTTCTCTTGCCTGCCGGGCACCTAGTACGACTTATAGCGATATCGCCGGTCTTATAGGGCCATCACGACAGGGCTGCAGGGCAGGTGAAGGGAACTGCTGGATTATGTAAACCCTTCTCTAGCTAGTAATTTTTGCTTCTCTATTTTTTGACAATTGATGAATGGTACCGATCCGTCGTCGATTCTCCGTTACCGTCTGAAGCTTTGTCCCCCCTAAGCTCGACTCCGTTCGAATGTCCTCCGGACGTTATGACGGTCATCTTCCCCATCGAGACGCAAGATCAGAAGGCCATCGTAGCCTGCGGGATAGTCTTTAGCTTTGTGCCGGCGGTAGTCGTTGGTCTTCGGGTCTTGGCTCGGCGGAAGGCCAATAGACTACTTGACACGAGTGACTATTTGATCATCACGTCGGGTGTATGTTCTATAAACTCGTAGAGGAACCTCTGAAGAAGTTACCTTCCGCCACGGTCGCTAACGGTTTCTTCTAGATTTCCGCCGTCATATATCAAGGCGTGACCATCTCATGTTCGTATTCACCTTGGGCTACCGGGATTTCGTGTCATCGACAACTAACGGTTATGGCGTCTCGTAGCGGTTCTCGCGGGCGGAGTAGGGTTTCACGTCGACGATATCAAAAACAGGTTCGGAGTTGAATCAGGTGCCAAAACGTTCCTTAAGGTGTGTTCTTCTAAAAACCTGCGATTAGCGCGTACTATCTCTGACACGGGTGGGCGACACATAGCATTTAGTCGCCATTCAAGTATTTTGGGCGGTTACCCTTAGCCTCTGCAGGATATCCATCATCCACCTCTTCACCAACATATTCGTTGTCCAAAGTTTCGTCGTCGTAGCCAGGGCCACTTATGTGTTAATCGTGTTGTGGTATTGTCCCCTCGAACCCCCAACCTGAACGTGTGGACAAGGGCTAACAAACCACGACGTAAAGGGCGTTGGCTGCCATATTCAGCGCATTTCTAATATGCCAGCCTTTCGAATTCAACTGGGATAAGTCGATCGAAGGAGGAGTATGCGGGAACCCTATGGTGTCGTGGATTCTTACGGGCGTCTTGAACATGATCTCCGACCTGATCATTCTAATCATGCCGATGCCGTACGTGATGGGGCTAGAGTTGGCATTGCCGAAGCGGCTAGTCCTGGCAGCAACCTTCGGAATAGGTATATTGTGAGTACCGTGCGACTTGGCTTTACGATATATGTCTCGAAGTTCTCTAACAAGGAACTTCTTCACAGGACCTGTGTCGTCAGCATCATACGTGTCGTGATGATGACTCAGATCGACTTCGAGGACATCACGTATACCATCCCGCACACAGTCCTGTTCAGCGCATTAGAGCCTTGCGTCGCCGTTACGCTAGCCTGCGTGATTATTCTGCGCCCCCTCTTCGGGGGGCAGTATTCGCCTGACGGCACGGCAACTTTCAACTCTCCCTCCGTCGTCGCCCTGTCGAAGAAAGTCAGCAGCCGGCACTTCAAGCAGCTCAACGACGACTCCGAGACGCGGCTCCGCCCAGAGGATGTTGGATATCGGGCAACCGCCGCCAAATCACCGGAGCCGTTCAAGGGATTCGGCAGTATAGGGGACATTGGCCTAGAAATGGGTTCCATCTCGATAAAGCACGAATGGACCGTGGAGGAAGAGCCCCGCAGGATGAATTTGGGTGCGCAGAACGATACAAGCTAGATGTTGGTATAGCCGTGGAGTAAAAACCCACTCGCTTCCCCTTAAGACATGCTGAGATCTATGTAAGACGCAATCAAACTAGATAATTGCTGGCTGCTAAATCGAAAGCTTCCCAATAAGATGTTCCAGGAAGATTCACGACGATCCAGATAACTGATTAATACCAATCAAGTCTAGAATGGCTGCTTAGACACTGCTGATAACTTCTGCTTACCTTGGTAATGAGGAATGAAGAATTAGGGATGAAGTAGAGTGACCCGAGTGGTTAGAGATGATCATTGTCTATTCATCTCAACTTATCTAGCGCGTATCATTTAGCTAGGCGATGTTCTTGCTTGCAAATAGAACCATATACCAAGCATAAGCCGCTCACATATTTGCGAACAAATACTTCATTCCCTCCCATGCCTCGGTACCGCTTGCCAGAATCTGGTCGGCAGGTAGTGTGAACCCGTTCCGACCAGTGTCTCGGAGCTCAATGGCCCATCTTGAGAGTGTCTGAGTTAGCACCCATCTAGCATCGATTTAGTTGGAAGCGACATGTCATTTCACTCACCCTAGCTCGGCCTTGTTCACGTCGGTCACATAATCATTACTACCCCCGGCAGTAGCGTATAGGGTAGAGCAGATTGGACCGTAGGTGAATTTTGTGCCGTACGGCTTTGCAATGGCGGAGGCTACTCCTCTGGAGAGCGTGGTTTGCTTGGCCTGGTTCGCGGCTACCGCAGAGCACGAGTAGCCGTAAGGTCTGCGAGGTCTAAGTTAGCGCTCAAATCCTAGGTAGTCATGGGCATTTCTCATGCGCGGAGAAAATGTAAGAGCAGACGCGACCTTGGGGAGATTGCGAATTCTAGTAAGACGGGGCTATTGGAGATTCGGACTTACGTCAAGATATATTGTCCGTAGCTGTGCCAGTCAATATATAGTTTTATCCCTTTCGAGGCAGCGAGCTGATCACCCAATGCTATGAACATGTCAGCAAGCTTCATTAAGTTAATCCTAAAACAGAGGTATTACTTCGGATTCCGGTATTCTCAGGGGTGTCACCAGCAGCGACACCACGGTAACTAAGACGCGTAATTAGTATCTACCCTCTTTGGCATGCTCCGTGAAACGATCACGCGTATGTGATTTTCTGGATTTTGAGCATGGGTGTACGGAGAGGCCATTGTCTTTGCCTCGAATTGGATACTCACGTTTCTGCACAGTCAGCGAATCAACTTTGACTAGGAGCACATTACGGGCAGCATAAACAGAATGTCAACTCACCTGATCCCGGGCTGGTAGAGGATCCTTCACCATCCCATTTGTATGGCCAGTTTCGGTTGACATCCGTACCAACAGCGGTGGTACTGGACCGTGTCTGGCGGTTCTTACGCCACAGACGGTTCGTCGTCTGCGTGTAGATAAAGCCTGTTAGGGATTAGCTTAGGTTCAAGCCGTTGGAACCGCTGCAACTCACCGTCGGGGTTAACAATAGGCAAGATGTAGAAGTCGTACTTGTCGAGGAAGCTCTTGACGGTCGTGTCGTTGTTATAGTTGGCAACCAGTTGGTAGGTGAGGTACTCAACAACCTAAGTACATTTTCACGTTAGCTCAAAGGTCGCCTAGGTCTCTACCTCGCAATCTGAGGTTTACCTTGGATGAGATCCATTCACGAGCGTGGACGTTGCCGTGGAAGTACACAGCAGGCTTGGAGCCCTTCCCTCCGCTTCCCCAGAGGTGAATTCCCTGGATGGCACGATTCTCGAAGGATTTACCCGCGGTAATCAGCTCCGAGTTGGACGAAAATGACGACTGGATGTCCTTTAAAAACGTCAGGTGGTCGGCGTAGGCGTGGTACGCACTGAACCACGACAGGCTCGGAAGAGCAGCCGCGCTCAGGTCCAATTCTAAATATTTGTTAGATCGCCTTCATTAGGGACGTAGGTCGTTCCGGGTCCAACCCACCAGGGTATTCGGCTAGATCTCCTTCGAGAGCAATGTCGACTCCGAGATCGTCACTCAGCACTTGAGAAGTCAAGTTCAGGGCGTCAAACGCGGACAGGCTCTCGGGTGGGATTGCAACATCGAAGTGCTCCTCATCCACATGACCGTGGTTGTGGGTGAGGTCAATGGCTTCAAGCGATTCTAGCTGTGCCTCGAAGGTCGTCACGTCGCTTCCCGGCGCTACACGGAAAATCTTGTAGCCATCGTACACGACCTTACCCCGCCTGTCAAGTCGTAACGCAACCGTGAGAGGCGCGACAAGGAGCAGAGACCGAAGGAACTTCATGATGGCGATTGCGAGTTGGGGCCAACTTTCGATAGAGATCCTAAACTCGGTGTGCGGGTGGATGCTTTATATATCTAAAGTTATGGTGACCCAAGAGTCGGTTAGAATGACGGCGCGCGATCTGTCGTGATGCCGTCGTGACGGGTGAGCCATGCATCTACCCGATTGGGCAGGTCACCCTGGCACGACCGCTGTAGATCTAGAACGACAAACTTTAGCCTAGCTCGTGTAAGGAACAAGATGCGCAGTTGACAGTCGGTTGTAGAAGGTCCCAAGACCAAGGGGATCCCCTCGAGCTGTACCCAGTACGGAATACATCCAGCCCATTTAGCCTATCGATGCTTGTAGAACGTAGCACGTAGCCACGGGAACGTCGAATGGACTGACATCTTTGGCTTAGATCATTGGTAAATACCACCGGTCTTGTTTATTTCGCATGGCAGGCCGAGCCACTTGTATAATCGTCCTTGATTAATTATTGGACCACAGAGCTGCGCTACAGATTCGAACTTCCTCATCCGAGCATCTTCTCGACGTTCCCAATCCCCCCGCATAAGATGCGCTCAAGTACCCGAGTACCCACCACCCCTGCTCGGCATTGGTACCCTGTCTCATCTAGCTTCCTACTGGAGGTAGTACGTCAAGGATGCTAACAAGCTTAATTATATAAACGAGATCGAGACTCTTATGTTGCGATAAGATACCGGCATCACGTAATATATTAAACTCCAGACTGGCTTGCCTAATCCAGGAGTTGACATCGTCTCCTGGCATCATAGAACACATGTGTTCTCCGCTCTCCGGATGCGACGCGGTGCGATATCATGACAGCCGGGCCCCGGGCTGGCTGGACCTTCATCTCATGCCTAACGCGGCTTAGACGTAGAATTCTGGGTCTATGAGAATAGATGGCGGGAATTGTAAGGTAGCTTCCTGCCCCTATTCCAGCTATAAGGCTATAGGGCTAGGTCGACTTAGACTAGTACTATATGTGAACGACAGATGATTAGCAAGCCCTCAACATACCTCGGCTCAGTCTGTGTTAAAACTATAAATGTGTTGGTACTTAATCCTAATAAGATACCGTCACGCGAACGGTTAGGCGAAGGCATTGAAGAAGCTCGACCTAGCTATATGAAATGGGTAAACAACTACGAGAAATAGTGGCAGAGCGTCGAAGTTGGAGTAATGTCGATGATTAGATCGAAGTGGACAGCAAGTAAATATAGTAGGAGTCATAATACCTTGGGTGCTTAGGTATCATAGATCTAGCTGCAAGGACGGTAAGGAAGCCTATACTTTACCTGTTCCTACCGGTGGAAGGTCAAATATTCCGGTTAGAGGAGGTTGAACTCTTTATACTGATCGTGACGGGGAGCGGCGTAGTAGAAGTCATCAACACATTATGAATTCGGTCTGATGAGCGCGAATAGTATGTGACTGAACGAAGTTAGTATTACTCTATGCCCAGGTCATGTTCTCCGAATAACAATGGACACTCGGGGCGTTGTAGGCTACTCTACCTACCCATGTATAATATCCCAGTGTATTCACCTGAGAGTTTAACACAGGTACGTCTCTGAGTAGCTATGAAGACCTCGTATATGAGTTGGGTCTCTTGTGCAATGTCTCTTATGGATCTGTACGGTGGTATAGTATAGTGGAACAGCTAGAAGTCATTTACGTCGTGGGTAGAATCTGGTCAAATTAGACTTCCATTCTTCGTTGACAAGCCATTTTGGCCCAAGATAAAGACTTCTCACGTATATAGGTACCTAGGTAGGTACCCATGAGGTCGACCAATACGGTCTACCCCTATTTATGCTGCGAACTCGGACCGCAGCTCAATTTTGTAGGTACCTAGTCTCCAGCAGACGTTGGTTTAGTTGGAATAATCTTGGATGACTTAGCTCTACTCTCCTTCAAAATAAAGTGATATGGAACTCAACTGGTTTTTATCTAAAGCTCATAGGTACAGAGGTATTCATTGTCAGGGATCTAGTCCTAGGACCCTAGATAGGGGTGAACCCGGATAGGGAGTGAAACAGGAGCACAATTTGTTGGAAGCTCCTCGCGCAACAACGGCATCGTTATCGTACCAGAAAATTCGCATCGTGATAATTATAGTAAGTTCGGATGCGTCGACGTTTATAATATAGGTACCTACCTAGTCAGACTTAATTACGCTCAAGAACTTTGAATGGACCATCAAGATATGACATCGAATATTCCGCTGCGGGGTGACTAACAACGTTAATTGCTGGTCTAATGATAATTAATGCCTCTCTGCATAAAGTCGCTCCTAGATCTATACATATTAGTTAATTGAGCGGATATGTGGCTGTGTATAACTTATGAAGCTCGCTTCAAAGCGCTGGAGGCATTTAAGAGACGAAATGAAGTTCCAAGGTTGGTAGGATTGAATTGGTTGTCATTTGGTAGGGACCTAGAAACGGATCAATGATGTTCTGCAGGGGTTTCTTCAGCTCTGCAGTGCTCAGCCGGGTCGCTAAGGAGCTGACGGCTGGGCAGCCAACCAGCAGTTGTCTCAGGTGGGCGCCTATGAGAAAAAAAGAAAAAAGAAGTCGACATGATCTCCAATCCCAGCGAGAATCGTTTCCTTTGCGACGCGCACTGTTTCATCAACCTCGTTCGATTCCCGAGCTTCCCGCAGTGACGATCCTCCTTTTTCACCCCCTCGATGTTGAAAGACGTTGAAATAAACTACTGTCCTATCTTTCTGTTCAACTTCGCGGCGCGTGGGGAAACGAAACGCGGAGATATCCAAGGCGCCGAGGGAATCGCCATGAAACTTGACAGAAACCCGTCATTTAATAAGGGGACTCGGCGAGGTCCTTGATATCGCTTTTCCTTTCCCCCTTGGTTATTCATATGCAATCGTGAGCGGTATGAAATCTTATCACGATGTTTCGCGGTGTATTTATATAGTTCTTATACACCCCAGTGAGGCCATTCGATGTTCGTGCTCTCACTAGTAACGGTAATGTTCTTGGGTTCTTGATCGAATCATTCTATTCATTCTCTTTCGATTCTCAGCCCTGCAGCGCAGGACTTTTCATTCCTTCGGTGTTTGCGTTGCTCTACTTCCTTTCGTTGGCTGTAATAGACAATATTGTATTCGTATCTTGCGAACATTTTGGATATTTATTAGCAAATCACTCTCTTAAGCCGGTCACGATGCGATCGTCCCTTTTTGTTTTTCTTGGCTTGCAGTCATTTGTGACCGCATCGCCCATTGAGCTTTCACGCTTACTTCGAAGAGCCGTGACGGAACTTAACCAGGAAGCCTTCGATGAGGCGCAGCAACCTGATAACACAGCGACAAAGGCTTTTTCCGGGACGCAAATACGGGTAATACTTCCTATCTGGTACCTTTCGAAGTTAAATGTGTGCCCATATTAATCAAGGGTACTATAGACATCGGATGGGCGATGTTTGTTTGTCGATGAGCTCTCGGGAGACTTCCGAGCAAACCTCACACCGATTCAAGTGGCCGAATGCGACTCTACTGACGGCCAGGGATGGGATGTTATCACGGCTGGCAAGCATAATAATGCCCAGGGCTCGATGCTCGTTGTTAGCACTCTGGTAGGTATGCCTCTTCCACCTAAAGTCTCACGATCTAAAACTTGTTAGACAAATGCATGCTTTAACTTTGATCCGCGACGCGCGAGTGGCAATCAGGTCATCTTATTCAGCTGTGGAGGCCGAGCGGACGGTGGAGGTGCAGTCACTGATTCTCAGCTGTTTCCTTTCGACGGCAGCAGTGGGCCACTCTCATTCTCGCCTAATAACGACCTCCAGTCGTGCTTCACTGTCAAGGGGGACGTTGTTGACGTTGCGCCCTGCGATGCTGGGGATACGAACCAAGTCTTTACATTCGACGGCGCCTCCGGGGCTGGTAGCGGCAGTCCTACTCAGACCAGTGCGGCTACGACTCAAACCGAAGCTGATGTGACTGCAACTTTCACCGCGACAGTTACAGCGCAGGACCCAGGCCAAGCACCGACCACAACCGCCACTGACGTCGCTTCCTCTTCCCCGGCCGCCACTGACGTAGGCACGGGAGGAATCCCTAACCCAACAGAAGCTGTCCCTGTATCTCGCGCCGGCGGCGTTCTACAGCCAACAGCAGTAGCGGAGTCGCAACAGCGAGACGACACGGCCACTCGTGCTTTCACATCCGTCAGCATACAGGCGCCGAACGGCGAGTGTCTGTTCATCGATCCGACTGCAGGAGACTTCCGAGAGAATCTGATCCCGGTCTCCTTGGTGACATGTGCCGGAACGCCCAACGAGAAGTTCGACATCATCACGGCAGGGAAGCACAACAACGCCGACAACTCGGCTTTGATCGTCAGCAGCCTAGTAAGTCACGCCACTGGCACCCACAGCTTCATCTACACTTTTCTTGATTTATTCTAACCGCGTCTTAGACAAATGGATGCATCAGTTTTGACGGACGGCGCCCGGCGGGTGATACTGTGACCCTTTTCTCTTGTGGAGGAAGAGCTGCGGGAGGTTTGTAACATTCTCTAATTTACAAGTGTGGTCTTATGCTAAAACAGAGGCAGAGGGCGAGACGAACAACGGCCAATTGGTCCCTTTTACTGGTGGGACGAGTTTAGTCTTCGCACCCGAGAGCGAGCGTAATGCTACTTGCATTGTGTCTGGGGACGGCCGGCTAGATTCTGCCCCGTGTGCTAATGACGGCTCGCAGGTCTTCACTATTCTAACGTAGAAGGCTTACTTGCCATGGTTAAGTCAGGGTAGGTGGCTCTCTACGAGTCTAGGGGGTCTAGCCAGCGTTCAGACAAGGCTCTTGTTCGTTCATATTCATGTTCATGTTCATATTGTATTATTCACATCCTTAGAACCCATACTGAAAAGGAGAATTGCATTTCTTGATTGGACAGTGCCAACTTGCATCTGGTTTTGAATCATGTATCATATCATACATACCAGCACCCCGCAACCTCCAACTTCTACAGCATGATAACAAGAGCCACATCGATCCTATCACACTGCGGAACACATGCCGCACGGCACAATTAAGATTTGACATACTATGTCAGATCATAAACTGCAAGCCGCCTTGCGTCATCACAAGTGACGCGTCGTCTTGAATGGACTCTCCTTGACCAGCCACTTCTCCATCGTCAACATCCCGGGGTGATCCTTGCGGCGAGCCCTCACGTCGGCCTTGTACCCGTCGCTCGCGAACCAGCGGATCATCAGGGACACCTCGGTAACCATGTACGTCAGCGCGCTCCCGAGGAACCAGTAGCTCACCGGGGCCGGCGAC
>JAOWAP010000010.1:10046-26484 GCA_028565235.1 Hypoxylon lenormandii
CTCGTACAGCGTCGCGTACGGGTCGTGGTCCCAGTCGTGGTCGCGGTCGTTCTTCTTGACGTCCTCGTCGCTCATGACCACCACGTCCATGTGGCTCCACCAGAAGTACTGCCAGTCGCGGTCCAGCGCCAGGTGCAGGTAGAAGTTCTGCAGCTGCGAGAAGCTCAGCAGCGTCGGCGTCGCCAGCACCTTGACCCCCAGGATCCCCAGCGCCGTGTGGTTGAGGAAGAAGGGGTTCTGCAGCTCCAGCTCCTGCTGCCGGTTCGCCAGGAACGTGCCCGTGTTCTCCACCACGTGGATGTCCTCCGGCGGCCACCCGGCCGCGATGTAGCTACTCACGCATTGGAGCAGCAACGGCCAATTCGTCGTGAAGCCGATCAGGAGCGGGGTGGATTCGTCGACGCGCGGATTGGGCGGTACGTTGTTCTCGGGGACGGGCGGCGGGAAGTCGTCGTATGTTATCCAGGCGAAGTGGTCTGCGATCGGGGAGTACGGGACCGGGTCCGGCTTATATTTCTTAACATAAGCGATACCATCATTCCCGTCCCCCATCGGTGTTTGCGCATTCTTTTCACGAATTGCCTCCGCGGCGCCTGCGGCGCCTACTGGTCGCGGCTTGCCATTGGTGCCGACGAGCGGAACGCCTTCTTGGTCGTTCCCCAACCCGGTTGTACGAAAGCTCTTTATTTCAGGGATTAAAATATCGCTGACAGCCACGTTCAGAGGCTCGCGGATGACGTAGTAGACAAGCAGCGCAGCTAGCAGGACGGAAACATAGCGGGCGGCAGTCGGTAAGACCCTGTTCGATATCGTTCGCATCGTAACTATGTCCGGACCGTAGAGACTCCGTTGAGCATATTGGTCGGGGGTTGGCTTAGGAGCTCTTCTACCGGAGCTCTCTGAGTCGTGGCTCGCGATCGCGATCGCACGCTTGAATTTCGATATGAATAGCAGCGTAAGCAATATATGAACCTGGCTGCCCGGTTGGTAGATAAGGTAGCCAGCCTACGTTTTGTTTCAATTAAAGACACGTAGGATATATGGCATCAGGGGGGAAAATACCACATGAGTGACGAATACCCAAGAAAGACGGGAGTGAGTTGGAAAAGCAGGATGAGGCCGACTAAAACAAGGGACAGCCAGGAAGGACAGCTTCAGCCATCTGTACCACGTCCTGCACGTCCCATGCCCTTCGAAACAATCTGTTCAAACCCATCTTAGAAGCTCTTGGCTGCTACTGAAGGAGGGATCGCTACGTCCAAACTCTGCCAAGCCGGGAGATGGCCATCTGGTGGTTGTTATTCGCTGGTGGGAGCTGTGGGAGCTAGGATCGACTGCTTGGGGTTCAGCCAACTGCTTCGCTACTGTCCGGGATCCCTATTGACGGAATGATCCGCCCGTGAGCGGCCCCTGTCGCAGAGCTAGACAATCGCAAGATTTACCTAGTACTGGATTAATTCCGACCACCAATAAACAGGCTGAACTGAGAGGCTGATATGTCGGGCCATACTTGGATGTTTATCTTCGCGCAGCATCAGAGTATCAATCTGTGCAATATAAGGGTGTCTCGCTTCGCAGCCATTTTGTTGTCACGGTCGGCATGTGAATAGATCGAGTCTAAGATCTGCAGGAACAACAAGCTTTCGGAACATAGACTCAGTGCCCCTGATGTCCTGACGCCCTAGCTGCCCAGCTAAAAAGCTCCGTTAGTCTAACGTGTCTAATGTTTCAATAGGTAGGGAAACGAGCCACCCGTGTCATATGACGAGGATCAATAGATGATAACTTTTTCCTTGGTAAGACTGAAATTCCACCTCTTTTGAAGAGATCGATGCTAAACTAGGAGAAGTAGCAGCGACATAAAATGTATGTGCCCACTATAATGCAGCAAAGGTCGCGACAGATCCTCGCCTGTCATGGAAGGTGGACGATTAAACCACCTATCACCCACATTGTTCCTAAAAACACTGCGAACATCTCTCCGCACATGCATTCCATCATTTATCCGGACAGTCTGGATTGCGATGGAAGAACCTCCATGGTCCCATTACTGTAAAGTAGTAGGGTAGATACAGGATCACAAGCTTTGCTTAATTGGTGGGGTTTAATCTATGGGCCTCGAACATCGTGAGAGGACATACTACCTCCTACTACTCAATAGTGGCGGACTGGTTGCAATATGAAATACGGCAAATCTTAATTCCTCAAGTCCATTGTATGATTAAATTGCATATACTTAATTCAGATGAAAGAGAACAGAAAAGGATGTCTTGATGACACAGCTGAACAAATCAGCAGATACTCGACTATGAATTTGGGGCTCTCGTTGCCGAAATGTACGACTCTACAAGACTTCCACAAGCTGGGATATCGCCATCATCAATAGCCCTTTTGAAAGAAGAACAAAACACAACCCGCCTGCGCAGATAGATGACATTGACACAGCCAGTCATGTTTTGACGCCATTTCGCCCCCTCAAAATGATAGCCCAAACGCCAGCTTTTTTTCATCAAGATTCTCATTATCCTGCTGCACCAAGTCTGGTACCCCTTTATCTGAAAAGTGCTGGCCGAAATTATTCCTCATTTAGCCCACCCATAAAGAAGCCGTTCGGTTTGCTCGGTTTCTTTCCCAGCTTTAGCATGCTCAGCCTCTTTCGGACTGAGTTGAGCCCCGTCCCGCCGTCATTGGGTCTATCGAAGTCTCTTTCCAGGACATCGACAACCTCCCTACTCTTACGCGGCCGGTCTAGCGCCCAATCGGGCGTGGTTGAGTCCACGATGCCGTTAGGATAGGGCTGAGCATACGGATTGCCACTCTTATTAGTATCGTTCGATTGTGTGCGGAAGATGCTCCTGCGATTCGAATTATCCTTGCCCTTGCTGACTTGGCTGTTTGAATCGCTGTCTCCTTTCGACTGCTTCAAGCTCGATGTTTCGCCGTTGGATTGTTGCGATTCCTTCTTCTTGCCCCCTAGAAAACTGAGACGCGTACCTCGTTGTTTCATAGAGATGGGATGAACTGCTGACGCTTCCTCGACTACGCCGTTGGGGTTTGCCATCGATGCGCTAATTTTAGCTTCCGGGGATAGATTCTCGATTACTGGGGATGATCGTTGCCAAGTTGGCGACGGCGCGGTCGACGCAATTTCGCGGCTAGGTTGAGTAGGCGCAAAAATTGCAATCTCCGGTGCGAATGTGGTCAAGAAATCTAAGTCCTGTTAGTTATGCTAAACGAGATGAGCCACCATTACTTACGCCTATACGAGTCCTCGTATCCTTTCAGAAGGATAGGGTTAGAGCTACGAGCAAAGCTAGTTAAACATCTCTTGATCATAATCGCGTGGTCGACCAGCGCCATCTTGATTGCGTTCTCTTGCTGATCTAGCTCCGGTTCCTCCTCCTCGTCAGACTGAGGAATAGGGAGAAGCTGGCGGTAGCAGGCAACGCTACTTTCCGAAACGGGGTTGACCGAGATGCTAATAGCATCTGCCATTAGCTGCGCAATCTCTTCGTCGTCATCTTCAGCCAGTCTCTTCTCAACTGCTGTCATTTCTTGCGTCTTGCGGACAATTCGCTCAAGGGCCGTCTCTTTAGCACTTAATCGTTCGGTATGGATATCGACAATTTCGCTGCGTCGTAGTATCGTGGGGAATGGCTCAGCTGTAGTGTAGACCGTCTTCTCAGCATAATGAGTATCGACAGGGCCATTAGTACTACGCTTGGAGGACACGGAGAACATCTGGGCATGGGCTGAAAGAAGATAATCTCGAATCGGCTGCCCAACTCTATAGCGCTGGAATACTTGGTGGTTGTGGTCGCGATGAGGAGTCAGTGACGAAATCACCAAGTATTGTCCTTCAACCTCGCTATCAACATCGCTGGAAGTGAGGATCTGAGCAGCCGGGTACTGTTCCTGCATACGATCTGTGAAGGCTGATGTGCGATCGGTGGGTGAACCCTCGTAAACAAAGGACTTGTCGCGCAGATTGATCGGGAACCCAAGACCCTTATAAATAACTTTGAAGTATTTCGGTACCAATTTATCGCCCTTCGCTAGCTTTTCGTAGATGGTCGCAATAGCTCTCTCGGTCCTTGCGAGCTTTGAGAAGTCGAAGATGTTGTTCTCGTACTGAACTTGAAGTTCTTTGTAAGCTGCAAGGGCGCTGCTCCATGCTTCACCGTCCTCGAAATGTTTGATCATATCGAAATAAATGCGCTCCTTTCGCTCGAATTGCGATTGCTCTGGTAGGTCTGGATCTTGCAAGGCAGGCGTTATCTTAGTGGGATCCCAATCGTACAGCTCGGCGTGCAGGCGGAGCGCAAGCCCGGCTTCGGTATGATTTCTGGCATCATATTGCAGTGCTGCTAATTGATGGACGTATCTGACGAAGATCTCTTCTTTCTGCATGTCTCGAAGGAACTCCATTAGCTGCAGGCGATTGATTAGGTGGGAGGCTTCGCTCGTAATGTCTCCGCTGTGCACGGCGACGAGAAGATCTAGAAACTCGGCAATTGTTTCGATTAGACCCCTCAAAGCCGAATATAGAGGATCGCCTGCGACTTGCGATAGCGGCTCGAATCGCTCGAGAAGCTCGCTAATAAAAAGCTTCTGCAAGATACTCTCTGTCATAGTCCTGTCCTTGAAAAAGCCATCGAGGCAATCAATCATCTCGGTCTGGATGACAGATAAGTCCTCACTCAACGTCCATTCGCTGACAATCATGGTCTGTAGGACTTCAACAGCCATCCTTCTTAGGCCTTCGTGAACGCTTAAGCAAAGTTCAACTATGGGTCCCACAAGAGTAGGGACATATTGGACCTGGTAACCGCCCATTTTTGTTAACCCGTACCGCGTTCGTTCGTCGGGGCTGGTCTCCCAGCCAATCGCTTCCCATGTTCGCCTTAGTAATTCCGCACCGTGTTCTCGAACATCACCAGCTATCTTCCAAACAGCCCTTCGTTTCTGCTCTGAGAAGGTTTCCAGGGCCAAGTGGCCACTACCAACGAGCTTGAGGAGTGTGCTGAAGAACATCCGCCACAGCTCAGTATCGAAGTCTTCAGCCTCGTCGGGGTGGGGTAGAAATGATTCGAGCAGAATACTTGCAAGATACTGCAGCGTCCTCATAGTAGACTTATGGTGGTATATGTATACACTAAGCCAACTCGACGGGAAAGCCTCGCCCTGTAGGATGCTCATGTACACGTCGAGTGTATTCTTTAGCAGATTTGTTAGGTCATCCGCTGCGAGCTCGAGCTGCATCCCATTCGGCGAGTTTGAAAGAGCTGACAAGATAGCTGACAGCTCAATCAATGCCTCATCAAATTGTACAGCCTCATCAAGTATTGGTTTGCTAGGAAAGGGATACGTTGTGGGGAAGAGTAGCGAAAACCGATTCTTGGGTTTCAGCTCCGTAGCTTGAATGGACAAGTATGATCCTACTATCTTTGGTATGTAGTCGGGGATTTCCGAGTTAAGACGGTCGACCTGGCTAGCTAGTACCGAACAACAGAGGCGAACTTGCTCTTTCCATTGCTCTGTAACGTCCTCTGTCCGGCCCCAATGTGGTGCGATCCATCTAACCGTATTGGCGCTGAGAGCAGCTCTTTGCTCTGGGCCAGAGAAGAGGTCTAACTTGGAGTAATTAATTATTAGCACAAGCTTGTATAACACAAGCTTGCCTTTGACAAGAGCACAGGAATCCATAAAGTCAATGGCGATGTGAAGAATTTCTTCGGTCGTAAGTAAGCCAGTAAGCTCGGGTAGCCAGGTGTGGAAATGTTGTACTGCTAATGTCTGGCTTCCAACTAGGACTGGTGCAGTGCTTCGCATCATCGAGTCGAGAGCCTTGAAGATGCTCTGAAGATGGCGAGTGAAGCCGGCAGTGCTGCCTGTTATGCCAATTCCGGCTTCTTTAACCTTCTGCTGACCTCTGGCATGCGTAATAAACTTGAGAATATGTCGTACAACTTTGAGAGTCGCTCGCAACTTTCGAGCAGTCTCAGATTCTGTCGGTTTTGTGAGAAGCCTTGTGAAGGACCGCACAAGGCAGGGCGTCGCAAAAGGATAGTTGAACTTGCTTTCGGCATAATGATCAACCAGGGGACCCAAATTAAACCGACGATCATGGACTATGCCGAGAACTCGAACGAGGGCTGTAAAAACAAGGTCCTCATACTCGTCATTACCTTGGTATTCAACCAAGATACCAAAGAGGGCATCCAGAACATCGCTCAGTAGCTTCACCACTTCAATCTCGGGCACGAATATGAGTTGCTTCAACAGCGAGGGGATCTCATCCCTAGGTCCTTCTTTCCATTTCAACAAGCCGAGAATTATTCGGTCCTGAGAAAATCTTGTGCTACAAAGATATGTCTCGATCCGAAGTGTCGCAAGTGGGCCAGTAACCTCGCTAGAGTCACTACGAGCACTCCATGGGAGAGATAGATAACCACCCCTTCCGGTGTGAACAGGTTGTGCGGATTGCGTGTATTCGTCCAACTTATATAGAAGCAGAGAATGCAAGCCATCACCCAAGAAGGCTTGCTGGTCCCAAAGAGGCATGTAAGCGATTGCGAACGGGGTCCCGGGGAGGTCCGAAACAGTGAACACAACATGCGCCATACTGACGTCTGCAGGTAGCAGTGAAAGCCGAAGAGTCTGATCCCAATGCTCGCCGCGCTCAACTGCAAATGACCGCCACGTTGTCAGGGCCTCTGAATTTGAAGAAGGATATATGCATTCTTCAATTCGTTCTCCCGACTGGCGCCGGACTTCCAAAGAGACCATTAAATTTCCACCGTGCATATTGCTAGATATACTCGTAGCACTAGCCCCAAACCGCGAAAGCAGGTTTTGTCTAGATAGGAGAGCTTCTGTGAGGGTCACATAGATGTCTGATCGCGGTTTCGTCGGAGCGCCTGAAAAGCCCATCTTGTTGGTTTTGCTGATACCGGATAGTAGCGTAGGGGTTGCCTTGATGAGCCCGTCTGCGTCGGGACTGTTGAAAGACTTCAAGTGTATTTGCAACCGTTCTGCTCTCCTCGACTTCTCGTAGTGGCCTGACTTGCTTTCTAGGAGGTCACGCACAAGGCCATCCCATCCTTCGGTGCTATCGTACTTTTCGGCAGTGAACCTTGCAGATGGTGACCAAACTGTTACTACATGCTCCGTTTCTTCATCTTGCTTCATGATCGAATTAAGACTCAGCACACCCATGCCCACCATTCTTTCCGCAAACATCTGCGTTGGCTGGAGTCCATCTATGGAAGGACGTGGAGCCCTCGAACCAGCAGTGCTTGGAGGGACTGCTCCGTCTCTACTCTCGAGATTGTCTGTTTTCGGCCGGTCTTCTGGCTGCTCGGATAAAGCATCAAGTTTTGTCCCTCCTCTAGAAAATGCGGATCTAGTAGTCCCCCACATCAAGCTTCTCCTAGAAGGCTTGTTGCCGCTGGAAGATGGGGGCTTTTCCTTAGAAAAGGGTGTGGAGAAAGGTGTACTGGGTTGACCAAATGAACCTGATCTGGATACGGGTTTGCCCATAACAATCTGCTGTGGTGAGCGGACCTTGACAATTAGGTACAATTCCGAGTCAGCAGACGGCCCGTCGCCAATGTCGGCGGATGTGAGGTCGGTGAAGAGAGTACGCATCTGGGGATTCCTAGTCAAATAGCCCATTGTCCCTCCAGACGGTACCTCTATGATATAGCTTTCCGATAGTGTCGTCAGGGTTCCCCCAACTGACTTGCTGACGAGGTATAGCACCAAGGTTGTGGGTTCATTCGAAGAGCCAGCAAAACTCCTTATATCGACCATAAGGTGATGCAACGCCGACAATTCAACTTGCGGCTGGGGAGGCTCATCCAATAAACTCATTACCGATTGCAGCTTGGTAATCTCCACAACCGAGTCGTCGCCAGTCAAAACTCTGCCACGCTCATTGGGATCGCGCACAATAACCTCTCCTCCACAGAGCTTGTTCCCCCTGACCAGATCCCAGACTGTCTTTTCGCGCAGGGCATTATACTCGCGAGTCGTAAGGAGATTATGGAGGAATTGACGCCTTGACAGATCCAATGTCTGGATCAGCTGGGAGACTTTATCAAGCTTGGTATACTGCCGCGTCAGCAGTAGCTCGTGGAAGTTCGTCGAGTGCCATTCGCGTAGACACGATGCGATTTCGTCTACCAGGGGTTCCATTGTAGATGTGGGTGTCTCGTCGCCTAACCTGAGCATCGGCACTGGCGCGGCTGGCTTGGGAGCACCTGGTTCACGTATTCTCAGTTCAGGAATTCGACTGATCGTGCCGGGTATCATTGTGCCATTCGGTCTATGTGGCCTGTGTCCGCTCTCTATTTCTCGCAGGTATGATTTCCTCATGCTGGGTGCCACTCCACTCTTACCAGAGTCGCTCCCAATATGTGGCGCGTCATCATCTATCTGGTAGTTGCTGCTGTTGTCTGAGTTGTCGTCCCCGTCACCTAGCACCTCGCGTATCTCGACACATGTCCGCGGGAAGATACCTGAGAAGACGCGGGCTTCGAGCGGCTGACCCCTGACAGACGTTAAGCCGGCCAGAAGCGAGGGCGGCGCCAGCAAGTATCCCCGCAGCCATTGGCCATCAGCCGTCTCTTCGATAATGTATAGGTCATCGCCAATCTCTAAGGGTAGTTCATTCTCGTTCTTGGTCTCGAAGGGATAGGTCGCGACAGCGAAGGCGATACGAGGCAGAGGTTGCCAGGGCATTGGAGCGGTCGGTCGCACCGTTGCTGCGGGTCGGTCAACCGCATGAGGCGGCAGGGAAATGTGTGTAATTTGGACTGGCTTCTCGCGCGGGTACGTACGGACAGCGGGAGAACTTGAGCTAGATGGAAGGCTTCTGTTGTTTCGCAAAGGACGGGCGACCAGTGAACGAAGCGTTAGCTCGTCGTAAATTAGGCAGACTTAAAGAACAGGTAATTTGATGGATTGATTGGTCTGTATCATAGGGCCGGGTGTTTGTGCGTTTGTTCGTTGGTATTTTGGATTTTGGATTTAGGGAACGGTTGTCGCAAAATCGTGATGTGGCTAGTCGTAGTCGCACGGGCCGGGGGGAGGAGAAGTTCAAGTTACGGAAAGAATGGATCGAAGACGGGAAAGATCAGAAGACAGTCGAAAGAGAGGGGTATCAAGAATCAAACAAATGGAAGTGCGGCTCGAGAAGGAAAGTAAGTGCTCGGATAGTGAAGTTTACAGTTAAGACGAAAACCAAGCAGAAGGTTAAAAGGAGGGCATTCACAATAGGGTATTAAGAATTATCTCTCGTATAAGCAATGAAGAACTTTGATATCCAAAGTTTTTTGACAGGGGGGTTTTTTTGTCGACTATCCTCCCAATTCACGAAACCGACCAACCGAACCAACCGACCCCTTCTGGTTGCACCCACCAATCTCTCAGGTTCAGGTAGGATTAGGTCTGTTAGGTACATGTATAGAAAAAGATAGCGTCAAGATACGCCAACTAGAAATCACAATTAGGGAGGATCCAGGGGTAATTGCTGTATTGTACCACTAGTACGTCGCAAAATTCAAAAACACTAAAGGGAACTTCTCAGCTATGCCAATTCCAGTTAAGCGGCTGCAGATAGCGTCGTATCTAGGCTACTTAGCAGGTACCTAAGCTTCCTTTTTGGCCTGGATCAGGGTCAGTGCGCCATGCACCCCAAGCAAGGGAAATCCACATGGCACATTAAATGGCGGCGCTGGCGGGAGGGGGATCGTCGTAAGCCAATTCTCCAACAAATGTAGCACTACGCACCTAGCACCTAGGTACCTTAGGTAAGTAGCACTATGTAATCACACTAACAGGACTAAAATCCACCTTGACATGTGCCAAATGTCTGCAGTACCACATCTAATCTGTGAGCTTCATTTATCAGAGCTACACACAACCTTGGAACAAGAATACAGACTTGGCAAACCACTTGATCCTAACCTCCTTTTATTCGTCACCTCACGACCCTATTCTATTTTACTCTCTTCATACCTCATGTAGGTACATATAATCTCTGTCCTCATCCTTGTCGCTTCTTCAGGTAACAATGACAGCATCAAGGGAGCACCATTTAGCTTTCAGACCGACACCTTTTACCGGAATGGACTTCTCAAACACACACCGATACCGATAACACCTAAACAAGGCGAATGATAGACCATAACTCAAGCATATCATTCAGGAGTATTTCAGTTCACAACTATTTCGATTCAGAATGCCTCTTCAACATCTAAGCCGCCCCCTCTCGATCAAGGCAATATGAATCTAGTTCAAGATCCATATCTTTCTTTTCATCCTTCTCATTCAAGCAGAATTCATCTATCGTCGATTTGCTACTTGCCTGACCATCGTCCAGGAGCTAGGAGATCGGCTCCTTGAGTGACATAAGCACAACTCTCTGCTGCCATGTCATATCATTATTAATCAGATGATCAATCTTTGATGTTGTCATTCAGCTTGATTTAAGCCTGCCTAGTCCAGGGAAGAATAGTTACTTACATGCAAGCTTCCACTTACGAACACCTTGGCTCAGTACGGTTTCGCTTCATCTAGAAGAGAATCGCATCTTCCCGAATCTGTCAAATAGTTGAACAACACATATGTTAGAAGCCAGGACGATTATCGGTACTCTGCTACTTTCCCGGCTCTCCTAAAGAGATAATTCATGAAGGGCAACTCGGTAAAGACTTAAAAGGCGATGCCAAAAATACAACAGCGAATTGGCTCTTTGACTAGTGCGAATCATTAAATAACCCGCCAGGTCAGTTCGATTGAGTTTCTGTTGCTCGTATCCAATAGGCAATAAACTTTACCGGGATCTTATGTATGCCGATAGGTGCATAATAAGACGAAGAAGAAAAAGATGACGACGATAGATATCGGGACGTACTGCAGATGGCCTCAACTCCCTGCATTAGTAAGTATCGTCATAAGAGAGGACCGTTCAACTTCACGACCTAAAGTTGACATGGTAGAAAGGGAATGCTAAGTAGATGACCGTGTGTAGGCGCATCTCGCGATGCCACGACGCAAATGATACATGCAACTCAGTGTCAAGAATCATGAGGGGCTCCCAGCCAGAAGACTCGTTTTAAACCAGTGTCGTTCCAAGGAATCGTGGGCATTGCTATGTTAACGGCATAGACACCACTTGTCTTACTCTGATGGTTCCAAACATCCGAAGGCTTCCTTTGCTTCTACATGACATCAAGGGGGATGTATGTTGCTTCGAATGCCGCGCATTAAAGTTCACCATTTCTCTAATGTCAGTTCGGCGAACGCGAAGACGTCAGATGAACTTTATTGATAGCGAGGAACCGACAAGGTCACGATCGAACCTAGCCCATACTTCTAGTCGACAAACAACGGGATGCGCCTCTTCCAGAGAGTAGGCAGTTGTATATATCGTATAATATCTTAATGCTCATCAACACGGAAAACATAGGAAGCTCTTATTGGAGAGAGGGAGTGTGCCCATCCAATAACATATCAGAAAAGGAAAGCTTTTCCGAGTTCAAACCCCCCAGATCTCGGTCGCAACCAGGCCATCCCTCCCCGTGCCAGTGGACGCGTAGCCTGAGTCTGATCCCTTTTCGACGCATTCGGCGGAATTTCCAAAGTCAAATTGGAGATCATCAATCCACCGACGAAGGAAAATGGCACGTCAGAATCGAAATAATACGAGAGATCCAAGTCAGCCCCGTCAGTGTTTACGACAGATTGCTCACTGGCGGCAAGGAAGCTTGGTGAAGGCGCCCTCGGGGTTGCAGCAGGGGTCACAGTAGGTGACCGTTCGTCGCGTGGCGAGTCCTTGAAGAATTCGAGCAGTCCATCGCGGACAATGTCAGCAAGGCCAGTCAGCACGTCGGCCCCTACCTTCTCAAACGACCTCTCGACTTTCTTCTGTACAACTTTAGGCAGCTCCCTTTGGATCCGCTTCTTTACCCTTCGCCATTCCTCGGCCCTCTCAGTCAAACCAAAGGAGTCGTTGCCATCGTAGTCTTCGAAGGTGGTCAGCATCTTCACATGATAGCCCCTTTCAAATCAACTTACATGGACTTGGTAAGGCTTTCGGGTTTGCCTTCGGGAATAGAATCATATATATGTCTTTCCACCTTTGTTCATCAGTCATGCCAGGACAGTTCCTTTTCCGCACTTTCAGTTCTGTTTCGGTGGCTTCGTCGATGCCTTGTAGCACTGGGACTACCTCCAGCTTCTCGCAAAGCACGTCAGCTCGAAGATGTTCGGCTAAGTCTTTTGAATCCTCAAAAGGCTCATTGCATCTAGGACATGTGTGCTTAGGTAGTCGGTGTACACGATACAGGTGCTCCCTTTGCAAGCAGTTGTCAGCATCGCGATACTAGTTAGCATGTATGGGGTTCCTACTTCAGACGGTGTAGGGATGTCCAGCCAGGTCCAGTGCAGCTTCGATGCTTGCTGTGCGCTTTTGCATCATGCTTGAAAAAAGGACAGGCAAATTTCTGTTCTTGTTCATTGTCCGTCTTAGCACGCTTACTGCCGCCCCTATTTGGGTCACCTTCATCACCGCCAGCAGATGAGCTGTCCTGATCGTCTCCGCCTAATCGGCGTTTCGCTCGCGATGAGCGGCCTGATTGGCCTTGTCCAGAACTGCTATTTCCGGATCCGACGTCCCCGGAGCCCGAACCAGAGTTCCCGGATGCTTCAGATGCTTCATAAGCATCTAATGCAAGTTAGCGTCGCGTTTAACACTTAACGTTCTATATTAGGAAGAATGGAAGGACCAGAAGGAGCCGGGGAGTGAAATGCACAGAACATTACGACCTACTACGAATATGTCAGCACCTATACAAGGAAGCGGGACGATTTGCGCAAGCACAAAGGAAAATGGTGCGAGGCCGTCGCCAGGGGTATTATTATACTGACCAAGAGATGATCGCCAGCCTCTTATCAAACCATCTGTTGAACTGAGCCATTACCAGTGCAACAGCCTCCTGTTTCTTGATGGCCACGTATTGATCTGGCGTTAGTCTTCTCTCACCTTCGTGGCTGAGTTGACAATGACCGAGTCGTTGAGCAGCGCCTGCCTTTCTTTTGCTCTCCATTGATGAGTTCCCAGGCTTATACCCGTCGTTCTTTGAGTTCAAGTCTTCCGTACGTACTCTAACCTCAGCCAGACATTGCTCGGAGCCTTCGTTCAAAGACTCAGTAGCCTCAGCGTTGAGAAAGTCTCTAGCTTGTGCTCGTTCCGGACGGAGCACTGCCCTAGCTATCCCGCTCTGCTAAAATGAGGGTAAGAATAGTCTCAACTGCACTATTGTAAGAGCCTTACCGGGCCGCCGGCGGTTGTCGGTCCTGGTAGTTGTGACTTAGTAACGCTATTCTTCAATGAGGCCAACTTCTTGACCATGCTTCGCTTAAGCTGGTGCAGGCGACGGGTAGAGTTGATCTTCACCCACTTAGCAGCTAGGTCCGCTGAAGTTGCGTTCCAGGTATTGGCAGGGGAATTGAATGAGTTTGATTGATTGATGTGGACCAGTTGCAGCTGCGCTACAACAAGGCCGTGGCTAGGATCAGGCCGGTGCTGAGAATGGTAATGAGAGCGGCAGTGGGGAGGAATAGAGCTCGAGGGATTGAGGTCGTGAGCAGTTGATAAATCCCGAGGTCTTTGAAGCATGTCTCCTAAATATGGTACGAAGTCATCACGTTGATGACGATATGATGGGCGCTTCTAAGCAGCATTTATTGACAAGCGAATGATCAAGCTAAGATTGGTAACAGGAATTGTAGCAAACTGACTTGCTTCAGCCTTTTGACTTTGAATATTTCGATACTTCTCACAAAAGCAGAATGAACGAAGTTGAGATGAATCGAGATATTTCAAGCTCCCCCGATAAAAACGCCCGTATTTATGCCTCGCCAGTTTTGCGCAACAGCGCAAAACGAGGTGGAGATATGCGCAGGCTGACATTCTGCCAATCACACATGCAGCGACGTGCTCGATGCTGATTGCGTAGAATATCCTCGGGGACGCTATGCGTCGAGACTTATCCGGTATCGCGCATGTTACGCCTTCGCGCACTCGGCACCTGAGCACTCAGCCCATCGCGAAGTTCCTCCAACGTGCGCCCCCTGAGAAGCAGACCCAGCTGCGCGGAACGGAGTTGAGTCGAGATGGCCTATGCAGGCATGTTGAATCTCAAGAGCGATGATGATGACTCGAGCAGAGCCTCGACCTCGCCGTCGCGCTTCGGCGTGCGTTGGCTGTCGTCGTTGTCCATAAAATGGAGGCGAGAGGACCAAGCCGGTGTAGTAAACCATTACGAGCATCACGAACCACGATCATCAAGTCTGCCTTCTCTCCCAACGAACACTTACCTCGAGCCAGTACCAGGTCCACCGGCCGTCTGAGAACTAGATTTGAACTGTCATACTCTCATCAGCGCTCTGCTCATTCACACATTCGCTTCACCTCTTGACAGGAAACCACTAGGGTGCACAATGTCTCAAGCCACTGTCAAGTCAACCCAGGTATCTGGTGATCAGTAAGTAGGACCTTTGCAGACCGAAGTAGTATGCTGACTTGACGGCACGATAGAAGCCAGCCAGGGGAGCTGTCTGAGATGATGCGATTATATCTTGCTGGCGACCCTAGCACACCGACAGAGCGACTAGCCCAAGGCAATGTCATGTCTGATGAGGAAATCATGCTCAGTCTGAAGGAAAAGGAAACAGAGCTGGATGCATTGATGAGGCAAGCTAAGGGGGATGGCTCGCAGTCAGCTTAACCGGCTAACATGGTTTCGGGCACGCATGTTCGCTCATAATAATAATGGGAAAAGAGGAAAATAAAGACGAGAAAGATAATTATATGTAGAAGAAAAGGAAAGAGAAGATAGAGGAGAGGTTGCAGAGGTTAAAATAGACTCTGGGTCTGAGCGTACAGTAGTAGTTCTTCTTCACCGCCTTCTTCCACGAATCCCTTTGTGCATCCACGCCCTTTCTATTTATGGGTACCATCTTTATTCGCTTCTCATTTTGCAGTGGATGATTCAGACCAAGTCATTCAAACAACTCGAGCGACTCAGATAGATCCGCATGCAGCATTGTCTAGCCCCTCTCCATCGTGTCCAATTTCCTAACCAATGGGTTCAGATGCCCCACGGTGAGCGACGCGGACCATTGGAGGAACCGAACTTGAGAACGTATCGTCGGGCATCAATCAACACCGCGGCATACTCGACACTTGGCTTCAGTAACTCCTGTCCGTCATCGAAGTAGTTTGCTGCATGGGCCTATCAACGCGTTGCCGCTGGCCACTTGATCTAATAGCCGCTGCGCGACCCGGCCCTGACAGAAACAACCCATCCCACTCTTCCCTAAGAATGGTTGACATTCCAGTTTGATAGTATTCCAAACATGTAAGGGATGGCTAGTATACTACCGTAGGAATCCTTGCAGCGCACATGTAAGCGACCAGCATGTCCGAGTAGCTATCCCGCCTGAATTAGATCAACGACGTCGCATGTTACCCTACCGAGGGACGCGTATATCTACTACTATCATCGCATCATGCAGTAAATGCCACCTTCCGACCAAGCTGTATACCTACCATGTACCTAGGTACTCACTAGGCAACCATAGAACTTCGGTTCGCCAAGGGTGACGAAGCGCATAGTCTTGTAAGATCCAGTAGAGAGTCCTTGGCAGCTCAACTACTATGGAAGAGCATCCCCAGGGGGGGTCAGGAAGCTCTGGAGTAAAAAACTAGCATCCTTACCCCTTCAACCCCCTAATCTTTGATATCTAGTCGATTGCGTCGGGTCAACGAAAAAGAGAGAGCCACGGGGAGAGGAAGATGTTCAACAGACTGTAGAGGAACAGTCCATTCTCTTGTGGCACGAAACTAAACGTCACTCGACAGACAAATAGCTGATATTTGCTCCTCAAAGCTTCCTCAAAACTGTGATCATATTGCTTCCCCCTTCCTCGTATATAGAGGCAGGTACCTAGTCAGTCATACTAATGGTACCAGAAGTTGTGGCTATTATACGATAGCCCTGCTATCTCGCAACGATTACATGGCTACCATGAAATTATAACGGAAGGATGCCTAGACGCGTGCCTCTGTTATCATTCTTCCTCACCTCCAGTCCTGCCTAGAACGTCATCGACCAGCCAGACCACGTGCTCAGTACTTACCTCCCAACTTCTCCAGATCCAACTCTTGGAGCGATACCGTAGACCCCCTTGACCCCTTTTTACCTTCGCCGCCAATGTTATCCTTGAGCCGACCACTATTCCCATAGCCCTTCTTCTTTCCTCCTACGATACTGACGCCCGGGCCACCACCTCCGGTGCCGCTCCAGCTGCCCCAGCTCTCCGACGTCTCGCGTGCGTACGACTCCGTTAGGTCGGACAGGTCTTT
>JAOWAP010000010.1:26584-49564 GCA_028565235.1 Hypoxylon lenormandii
TTGATATATAATACGTACTCTATATCCAACTAGCGCTACGTATATAAAGACTAGCTAGAAAGGGACGATATTCATGAGCTAGACTTTCTATGGCCTAAGCCTAGCTGAAACAAATTCTAATCTCGGGTTCGCTAACAAGCTAAATCCTCAGAGTACCTGAAACATACATACCTGGACGGACAAAAAAGGTTCGGTTAGTTCGGGAGCTGAAGAGACTAACTCGGGTTCAGACGAGATCGTCTTCTCTACCATTCCCTTTAGAAACCTGAGACTTTTAGATATTAGCCATTTTTGCATCTCGCGCCAGAGACTACCTACATAGTGGCCACCCTCACGATGCGAAGGCCGCCGACCCCAGAACCATGCAGGTCTCAACAGAATAAAACCCCAGGGGCTTTGCTACAGGACCCCTCTCGGCACCTTATCGAAGTAGCGTGTGAGATAAGCAGTCATAATCTTGCGTCGGATGTTTTTCCGCGGCTGCTTGCGATACTATTCGGAAAATAGCCGTGAACGACGAACCTCTTACGGAGAGCAAGTCCGTATCATTGCACGCTACCTCTGACTAGTCCCGCCCTTGAAATATGCCCACATACGCCATCAGTCGGAGGAATATGCATGCGCCTCACAAATGCAAAGGAACAGCAACAAGAGCCAACCCAGCTCCATCGGTGGAGCCTCCCTTCGATGAGGGGTTCTGAGGAGGTCACTGTAGCAATAGATTCAGCCGCCGATCTGCCCTGGATGTGGCCTTTTCGTGTGGACTCCTAACCCCCCATGCTCTCTCTTTGGATATGTACCTTAGATGGGCGAGGCTATCATGTTGGTCCAGACCTCGCCAGACTGCTGGTCGTTCCCGATGCGGGCAGCCGGTTGTCGAGCCTCGCCCGCTTTTAAACTGTTGGAAGATGGAGGCGCCAACAGCAAAACGCACCTCATGCAAAAGGTGCATGAAGGATCGATCACGGGATAGAGTCCACACTTTGCAACCGGATACCGCAAGCCGGCAACGTCGTAAATGCCTAGAGGCTTGGGGGAAAAGGTAATGATACGCAACATAAGAGAGGCGATTACGTACGTCTCTGGTTATGGGGAATAGCTATAGCGATATCGCTTATAAAAGCACCATATGCCGTAAGTTACTAAGTCCTTAAAAATATCATAGAACAGGGTCAGCCTAGACTTATCACCTGAGAATCAAGCATTAAATCAAGCCTACAGAAAGACTACGGACAAATCGAGGCGAATGAAACGATAAATTTTTATCAAGACTACCTAACATAGAATCCATACCGCAGATACGTAATAAGATATAGGTACATATCCTAATAGATATCCATACCTAACCTACCTGGTACGTATGTATGCAGTCAGACGTACATAGTAGGGGTCGGTCACCTTGGCGGAGTGGGGGACGCCTTTTTCCGGGGAGAGATTCCGAAGCGGACCCTAGGAACCCCCTTGTTCTCTGCTGCAAGCTCTTCTCAAGTTCGACCATCTTGGGACGGCCAAGTGGGATTCTAAACCAGCCCAGCCCCCCTCGGAATTCTTTTGCGTCTCTTTTCTGAAGGGTTACCAGCCCGACTTGGTATTAGTCTGGTCTCTTTGCAGCTATGTACTACGGAACATTATGGATGAGTTCCTTGTAAATAACATCCTCCCCGCCGGTACGCTTCCGAGAGACACTTATGCAGCGCCGTTTCTGTCATCAAGTCCGCTCCATGTCAACCCCGTGTGCTGCGACGCGATCCTCTGCTGTGCTGCAAGCTACCGATTTGATGTATGCACCTGCATATACTGATCAGCGAGTCGGAACTTTTTCTCTTTGTTGACGAGATGAGACGGACATGGAAAAGAGGAGAGAGAGGCCTTACCATACCCGCATTATTACTTATTCCCTGTGCCTACAAGACGTGAGATATTGCTGCAAGGTGAATCCCCTATCCCCTTCTCGTCTCTCTCACCTGAAGCGCCCCTTCCACTTCATCTACCCCTTATTGCCGTATCGCGGCAGATTCTTGTCTATCACCGGAGTCAAGACTCCCTCCACCCCTCTCCACCCAAGCGCATTCGGAGAAATATCATCTCATCCTATTGCAGTTCAAAACCCGCGGCAAACGCACTACGACGAAGGGAAAGCTTGCGGGAGACTGCAGGAGTTCGCAGTCATTAGGCGATCGCTAAGTTCTTGTATGTATAATACGATTAGTGAATCGCCTCCGCTACCAACTACCGGCGCGGGGAGGGGGTTATAACGGGCGAACAGTTATAGCGTTGCCGTTGCATTCAATTGATATCTTGTCCCAACTGCTGTGCGCTGGTTCGCTGCTATGTCGCAGAGAAAGGGTTCACCGACGCAGTGCGATTGGTAGCAATTCATAGTATTGGAGGTGTGTCTTGAAACTTTTCTAACCAACACGTTATCTGCCTATGCCTACGTGACCTATCGAAAAGAAAAGAAAAAGAAAAAAAATTGAAGAAAAAGGGGGAACGATTGATCCGGTTTCGCTTTCCTCTTTCTTCCGCGTTTCCGAGCAGAGGTTGAGAAGGGGAACAATATGGACCGCCCTGGAGAGGGACCGACGTGGGATTGCATATGCAGGTCCGAATTCAGGGGAACATGATGTATCGCCTCACCTTTTAAAGACTTCTCCCCACTCTACCTAACCTCGGGGACGTCCCAAAATCAGATGTAAAATGTGACGAAATCAATCCAGGCTGCATTACGCGATCAGAACAAGTCTAGTCGAGTGTGAGAGCGACAGGTCGCAACAATGTTTTGGAGTCAAGTTGGCAGGTTGGGCACAACTCAACCCAACTTAGCACGATAATACTCACTCTTAAGAGTGATGAATACGGACCCTCTGCAGATTCGCCGTCATTGTTGGAGTTTTTTTCTTCCTTATGTATGTATGTC
This sequence comes from Hypoxylon lenormandii, assembly GCA_028565235.1. Classification (NCBI taxonomy): domain Eukaryota; kingdom Fungi; phylum Ascomycota; class Sordariomycetes; order Xylariales; family Hypoxylaceae; genus Hypoxylon; species Hypoxylon lenormandii. The sequence continues at coordinate 29,502 of JAOWAP010000010.1, forward strand.
TTGTCTCACCACACTACATATTACCGTCTCGAGGGTGTGCACGTTCGGGTTCTTCAGGATCGACTCCTTAGAGCGTCTGTTCGCCACGCCAGTTTGTCTCTCACCCGCAGCTTCGAAGGGTCGCGAAAACCCCAACACTCGTGATCTCTAAGTATTATAAAGATATCTACTACTTTAGAAATAATGTAGAAGCTTGGATGTTGGATTCAAACCACACCGCTCTTTAAACCCGAGAAGCCTCAGGTTCTGCAGGTCGCATCTACATATGTACGTCGAACTACCCAGGGGTCGTTGCGAACAGACATCTCTAGGCGGTGGCGTGTAGGCTATGTGAAACGCGAAAGCGACCACCTGCATGGAGATTACTTGCCAGTTTTTGAATGGCGATGGTCTTTTTGAGATTCTCTATGGATCTTTAGTTGAAAGTTCTCTTGTGTCTATTCCCTTTGCCAGCAGTCGTCGCAGCGTCGGCATGGGACACGGGGCAGGTGAATGTGCTCAGACCTCGATTTCGGATATTGTGATTTTTCCAGTGCCTAACCCAAGAATTCGTGCTCCTAAGTCTGTGAATGTTCGAGTATTCCCGTGTCTTCATTCCTCCGCGCAGAGTAGATTTGCAACAACATATTGTCGAGTAGATGCCAGACTGTTACTTCTCGCTGCGATTCAGAACTAGATTGTCACCTTTTTCACTCATATTTGTAAGAGATTCGATAGTGCACTGATGTTCTAAGTGAGCGAGTCTTGGGCCCCTTAACGTACTACATCTTGTACGAAAACTCTAAAGCTATCTTCATTTCGTTCCACGACGTCGTTAAAGTTGTTATACCATTCTCAATAAGTCCCTCTCTAAACCGTTCATAGGCTCCAATTCTAACCTTTTAGTATTAATATGTAGACATCATTGCTCAAAGCTCGAAGACCCTTATACCATACTGCAACGCAGCTCTCCGTCTCCGATGCCAACAATCGCGTGGCACTACCCTCTTAGTGTCCACTGGGAACATCGAGGCGAAGTTCTGGGCCACTATCATCTTGAATCGTCGTCAAATTTCAAAGGCTACTCGAACTGCTCGACTAACATCGAGTGTAGTGTGGCAATCTAGTGTGACATGAGCAACCGCGTCAATTTGTCAAATCAGCCATCCGCGCTTAGGATGCAACAGCAGGTAGCAGGACCAACGAGCAGGCAAGCAAACTACATACAGCGCCAGTGGTTGGGTAGTGAGAACTACTAAACACTTGACAGGACCCGAATCTGTGGCCACCTCGGGCCGAGTTCGTCCCTTGCTTTTTGTTGATGCACAACTCTTATACGACACGAGAATACACTATCAACACTCAACCACTACCCAAGTTATAACAATCGTGTTCCTTTCATTCCCTAATATTCCATATTATATCCATCTGGGTACACTCGGACCAGATGGCGGTTGAAGGATACGTGAATATCTGGGGCATGAGATGTTATCATAGCATCAAGCATGGTCGCCAACCTCAGCTCAATAGTAGACTATCACCTCTACTTCGTATTATTATTGACTTACTCATAGATCATCGACTTGGAGTCTAGCTCTACAAAACCCCGTTCTATAACAAACAAGCGGTATCGAACATCATCCATAATTCACGGTGGCTATCCAATCAGCCGAGTCGTCGAGCACCCAAACCAACCATCCCTTTACACGATGTCGTTCTAGCTGCCTACCTAGGTAGACTAGTAATGTAAGGGGCAATACTCCAGAATAACATCGTTCGTACCAGCAGTGTGGTCCTACCCAGCGGGAAGGTTTACCTCCGAGACCATGTGTCACCTTCCTACGCGTCAAAACAAGCCCTGTCGTCGTTAAGTCACTGCATGTTTGTTTGTTTAACGTCCTTCTAAGCTTCTTCACGTGCAATCTGAAGCATGCGGGGTCTAGTACTGAACACTAAAGACGTTATGTGGTGGCTTCATCTACTGCAGGATCTCGATATCGTGGTGACAGAGACGCAAGGGAAACGCACGTGGCAGCGGTTGTGTTTGTACATTGTGAACGTTACATCTGATCTCGTAGGGCTATCATATTCTATCAGTGGTGGTCTCATAGACAATCTACAAACTAGCGGTAGTTATGTATAACAACACGGTTTTTGCCCCTGTTGCAACTCTACCTGTCCAAGTACCTATGATACACACTTCCGTAGCTCGATATCTAAATTCCTATAAAGCAAAAGGGATGCGTACACCCGCAGACTTGTTTGTGTTAGATATCTAGCCTAAGGTAGTTTTTGGCCTAGAAACATACCCCACGACTTGGTGCTTGGTATCTAGTAAACCACCCTCTATTACTCCCTTCATTATAATTTGCCCATCACGGTACCCAATATGAACAATACATATTGATCCTCACGACTTTCACCCTTAAATCCGCTTACATGCTCCCTAACACTGTTATTAGTGAGTCGCCTTTGGGTCCGCTAATGCTGCCGTTGGTGAGTAGTCTACACTCTTACATCTTTACTCCTTGCCCTTGAAATAAACGCCAGATAGAAAGGTTGTTCCTATTCTGCGTGACAAAGACTCTCTAAGCAGCAACACCCTTCCTGATTTAACCATCAATGTTTACGATTATCCAATTCTACGCCAACTCTCTAAGTCTAATATTTACCATTGTTTTCGATGCTCTCCACATCGACATCAATTTCCCCCTTACGACATAAAGCAAGGGAGCACCACATTGCCTTGCCACGAGTCCTTCCCTTGCTCGACCCGAGGGATTGGTTCTGCCGGCGGCACTGGGAGCACGTGTGGATATTGAGGCTGGAGGTGGAGAAATTAACCCGCACTTACAGAAGGGGGCCAGGTATGTAGCGTGCGTATAGTATACGGCTAGGGCACACGCCAGGCATCATCAAATTTTCGAATTTTCGTTCTCGCAACCAGTCCCAGCAGCGCGAACATGGTCAGTTACGAAGCGATTTGACGCCATTCGTATAGTCGAAACGACGGCTCTCGGAGGCCCCAATTATATAGTATACGTTCTGGATCATTGGACCCTGGACGAAATACTAGGGCCGGACGTTGGGCACCACATATCATGTAGGTAGGTAGTTATTTAGAGAGAGAGCTCCATGAACTAGATAGGTGAACATTCGCTCCCGGCATAATCATTTACTCTAGCTAGCTCCGGGGGAGGAAGGTTAGCCTGAGAGAATCCTGCAATAATCGTGTTGATGCGCGCTACATGGGGCGGCGCCGCGAAACACGGTCCGCTAGAACGCGGCCCAGCAACTTTAGCTTGGGACTTTTTTTCTTTTCGGGATTTGGCGGCTGGGCCCTCCTCTGTTACTTGACACTGGGATCACTACGCTCCTTTCATGCCCTCGAATAGAACGTCCAAATACCTACCAGGAAATATGAGGTCGATCCGGAACCGCCGCAAAGAGGAAAAGGATCCAGCTGTCAAATTTCGCACTGACCCGTTAAGGAGGTCGTGTAACCCAGCCGCCCCTAAACGTGAACCTTGAGCGCTCGAGGGCTTAATACCCTCACTTAAGATATATACAGCGGCACGTTCCATGGGTTTCCTCGTTGCTGGCCCGTCCTACTGGGCCGGCCCATCCGTCTTGTGCGGTGCTAACGAGATTGGAAACCTTACTTGTCGTCTATGGTTCTTTATGCGAGGAGGAGATGCTCACCGCAAAGCAAACCACGGGACGACCTATATGTCGTTCAGGGGTCCTTTCCCACCAGAACGGGTCCAAGGTGCCGTCGAAAGGGGGCTGCAGAAGGGAGTGGAACATACGTCAAGACCAAATATTCGGTTATTTCCGTTCATGGATATCCCAGAGTATGTCAGCACGCGAGCAGGAGACTATTTCCGTCGCTCTAGAGTATCAGGCACCCCTTGGTAATCTACAAGGCACTCATGCCAAATCTACCATGGTATCGCTTCACGTCCTTGCATGAATTGGTAGTGCCTAGGTATCTAGGCAGGTAGGTAAATATAGCATGTAGTTGGTCGTGAGATATCTGCGACTCGAGTTGCTCCCTAGCACTGTAGATGATTCACCAAGTAGAGTAATAGAACACACTAACACATACGATCACAGGAACCGGAGTACTCGGAATTCCGTCTGCTCTGCGATCAACACGTTCGCTGGGTACCAGTAATGGATCTCGCCGTTGGGCAGCCAGTTTCCCACCCGTTTCGTCGTACTCTAGTACTTCGTAGCGAGCTATGTCTGTGCGGGTGGTGCAGTGTATTAGCCGAACTCTCGATAGGCATGGATAGCTGTCTATCATAGATTGTACTTACAAGTACTTGGTCTTGCACTACGTATCGAAAGTGAGAGCGTTAATAAGGAGGTAAGAATACTATTGAACGTAAGAATACCATGAATACCATTAAAGATAAGAATACTATTTAAGATGAGAACGTCATTAAAGGTGAGAATGTTACAGAAGACGAGAACGCTAGGTGCTGAAGACGAGAGCAACCAATATTAGTAAGTATCTTCTAGAGAAACCAAGAGTGACCGTGACCTTGCTGCCGGTGAAGACACGTTGTGAATTTGTTGCCATTCTTTTTCAAGTCCATGGAACCTCCGATTTAGCAATGGACTCTATTTTATAGGTTAAGACAAGAATCATCTCCTTACATAGTACCTTACAAGTAGAAAGTCTACCTGGTAGCCTACGTACCTTGAGGAGTCACAACTTTAGCAGAGCCATAAAGTCAAGTAACTCCTCAAGTCTCTCTAAAGGCCGTAGCCCTAAGCTTAGATACTAGGATTAGGAAACCGGATTTTAAGTGGTAGATATAATGCCTCTAGGTATTGAATGTTGAATAGAAGACGATGGCGTGGCTCACCGAATAGGGGTGTAGGTTGGCAAAAAGGGGAAGTAAAAACAGTGATCGACTCGAGTAAAACCCAAGAGTGAGAAGAATGGGTGCCTATCCATTACTCTCTGAGTCTTTGTCTAGGACTTCACTATTTTAAACATAGAGGTAGATCAAGAGGAAACCACACAGCGGGAAACCAAGTATGCTCGATCTAATAGCGATATTAAATATCTAGGCTCAAGATATCTAATCCCACGCCAATATAGCGGCGACAAGAGAAGGATAGGCGTCACAGGAGACTGTATCTGCTACCTGAAAGCGTATCATAAGCTGACTTTTGGCTCGCCCAGATGTCGAGTCACCTCGTCACCAAGATATAAAGTGATGAGCAATACTGTAGTCTAAGCACATTACTGACATCGATACGCACGAAACAATGGTGTGTTGAGAACGGGCTCCTCCATATTTGCGGCGGGAAAAAAAAACACAAAGACGAATAGTTTTCTTCCTAGCCTTACAATTGGTACACGCTTTTTATTTTTTTCCCTGTCAAACACACCTATTGTACTACACATCACTGCAAGACGATGTCTGTCCTTCGACCCGCTGGTTGATAGAGTAGTTGTAATGAGTGCCATAAGCACACCTGCGAGTCCATCCCACATCTGCGGGCTTGTCTCTTCTTCCGTAACATCCAGTAAACTACTTTATAAGTAAACCTTTTGAATGCCTCCCGCTCATCCCACGCGTGGTTGACTACCTACGCTGCGGATTATCTTGCGTCCGTGGTGGTGGCCACCTAACCCCAACCCCAATCCCAACGCATCACTCCTTTGCCTTGTAAGCGCGTTATCATCGGTCATCCCTAACTAGGTCTACTCGTCAAGTTATGCGAGGATAGATACCGTATCGGAATAAAGAAATTATAGATCAGCTATCAGCCTCTCTATCGGAATCTTTTTGGGAGACCTTGGTTGGAGTAAGTCCACCAGGTGCCGGTGGAACGGGCGGCGGCGCCGGTCGTCCGTCACTCTCGCCAGTAGTAGGTGGCGATAACTCGCCCGGAGCCGGTGGTTTGGCAGATGAGGGGATAGTCATCGGGCCCATTGGAACCGCAATGCGGTTGGGCAATGATTCACCACGGATGACCTTCTCAACCTCCTCTTTATTTAGAGTCTCGTACTGAACTAGTGCCTTGGCCAGCAGGTCGAGCTCTTTACGATGATCCGTCAAGAGTTTTCGGGCGCGCTCGTACGCTTCGTTGAGCGTACGTTGGACCTCTGACTCGACACGGGCTTTCGTCTCACTGCTCAAGGTGTCGTAACGGCTTCGGTATTCCATGTTGCCGAGCTTGGAAGACATACCCAAACTCGCAACCATGTCGAATGCGACAGCAGTTGCCATTTGAAGATCCTATATCAAATTCATTAGTATGATTTATCTTCGGCGTGCGCTGGGGATTGATAAAAGGGTCCTCACCGATGAGGCTCCGCCAGTAACCTGGTTCACGCCATAGACGATCTCCTCCGCAAGCTTACCCCCTAGGCACATATCTATCCGAGCTAGATAATTGCTAATGGTATACGAATACTTGTCCATTTCCGGAAGGGATGCCGTATGACCCAATGAGTGGGCACGAGGAAGAACGGTGACCTTGTACAAGCTTGAGCCGGAACCCTTAGTTAATAGACTGACTAGGGCGTGGCCAGCTTCGTGATATGCCGTCATCTCCTTCTCTTCAGCGCTGATGACCATGGTTTTTCGCTCGGCGCCCATAATAACCCTGTCCTTGGCCCAATCAAAGTCTTCCTTCCTGACGAACGAGGCCTTCGCTTTGCTGGCGTGGATAGCAGCCTGATTGACAATGTTCTCGAGCTCGGCACCGGAGAGACCACTAGTACCTAAAGCGATCGCCTGAAGATCGACATCCTGCCCAGACTTGATCTTTTTCGAGTGGTACTTCAGGATCGCGAGGCGGCCACGGACATCGGGCAGGTCGACAACGACGTGACGATCAAAACGGCCAGGGCGCGTAAGAGCCTTGTCGAGCAACTCGGGGAAGTTGGTCGCGCCAATGATGATGACACTGCTGGATTGGTCGAACCCATCAAGTTCGGTCAGAAGCTGATTCAGGGTTTGCTTGACGTAAGCCGCGTCGCGTGAGCTTCGGCGGCCTCCAATGGCATCCAGTTCATCGATGAAAACAATGGCAGGCGACTTCGACTTGGCAGCGGCAAACAAATCCCTGACTCGCTTCGCACCGACTCCAACGTAGACTTCGTCGAATTCGCTACCGGACATATAGAAGAATGGAACGCCAGCTTCACCAGCGACGGCTCGGGCGAGAAGGGTCTTTCCAGTACCGGGAGGGCCAACGAGTAGAATACCTTTGGGCAGCTTGCCACCGAGGTGGGAGAACTTCTCGGGATTGCGCAGGAACTCTACCATTTCTTGTAGTTCTTCCTTGGCCTCGTCGGCGCCGTGGACATCCGAAAAACGAGTCTTCTGGTGTTCAGCCTTGACTTCGCTGTCAACTTTAGCTCCGGGCCGTTTCAAGACACTTAGTGCCTCAATGAGCATAGTCACGACGACCAAGCTGAGGTAGGTGATAAGAATGAACCACAAAAGAAACTTGACCCATCGGAAGACACTACCACCAAGCGTTTCGTCGACGACGACGTGGAGCGGACCGTCCTTCGCGCCGGTAGCCTGACCGCTCTTAGAGACGGCCAGGTTGCCTCCGCGAGATCGGGCAGCCAGGGCCTGAGTTACAGCTTGGATTTGCGTGGGCGACAAATCACCAGGTAGGTTCTTAACCGTTTGGCTGATATCCTCGCCCTGAAGTCCCTGCGGTCCGTTCTGGGTCAACATGCTTAACGCTTTCTGGTACGCCTCGGTAGCGGCAGGATTCGACGCAAAACGACCAGACTGGTATCTCTCGATGATGATGGCGGGCATATTTGCTCTCAGGAGAGCCTGATAAAATGCGTTCTGGGCAGTGGCGCTGGTCGGGTTCCGGTTGGCAGATTCTTCCATATGAGCAAGCAGATTCCTGGACAGCCCACCAGACTGGAAAAACCTTCGTTGGGGCATGACCATCTTCGTCAACGAATTCGGGAATACACGCGGAGTAGTCGACGTAGAGAGGAATCGCATGGGAAGATGCTGCGGGTACAGGCGATGCACCACCGGATTCGATGCGAGGAGGGCAGTCCGCTGCATGCTTGAGATGGACGAACGGATATCGAAGGGAGTGGCGATGTTCTTCACAGAGGCGGTGGGTACGAGACGAGCATCGTGTTGAGAATCTCGAAGGAACTCGGGAAGGTCGAATTTCGCAAGCTCTTGAGATGGTTTGGGCTGAACATGCGTTGCCTGCGAACTTGATTCGACTTTCTGGGTTCGAGGCAATTTCGGGTCCAACAGCGGCAGCGACGGTGAACGGAACGACACCTTGAGGGCCATCATGATGGAAGGCCACAGATCCGTTGTCGCCGCCGCGATGTTCGGAAGAGCCACCGCTTGAAACGCCATGGCGAGTTGACTCGGAGGCGCCAGTTGTTGTGGTCAGTCAGACGTGGGTGGTTCGATTGCTGGCTATAGAATGTTGAAAGTAGATGGAAGAATGCGCAAGCACGACGATACTAAAGTAAAGAAATGAAAAAAAGGTACACCTCCAACCAATCACAGCATTAATGGAGAAAGAAAAGAATAAGAGCGATCGGCTTATAATTGGTGATTAGGGAGGAGGCCGCATTCTGCGAAACCGTTTTGGTGGTAGTGGTGGTGGTAAGTAGTAGCTAAGAACCTCGACGAAAATTGCGGCGAATCTTCTGAGGTTTGGCAGTTTTGGTTGACGTTGGCGATCGCCAGCTGCCCTGCTATTGCCCTGCCGCCGCCCTGTTCCCTACCATCTTACCAATCGGCCGGTTTTCGGCAAAAGTCAATCGCCGGTATATGCTTTATTGCATACTTGAGTCAGCAACTTGTTCAATCACGGTTATGAGGTTATGAAGTTATCGATAGGAGTACAAAGTAGCTACGTCACATTATAACCAGCGTAGAAGCTAACCTTGGAGTCTAGACGCGATTGGACACGCCATGAACTCCTTTGTGTATCTACCAGGTAGCTTAGGTACTCATCAAGTGCACGTTGAACCTGTACTAGAGAATTCATTCAATTCATCTACCTATGCATTCATTGCTAAGCCAGGTAGCTATGGATATGGAAGTTTACCCCCCTTTCCACTTCGAACAACTGCCCAGGGAGGCAGGGTAGTCCAATCAGTCATCCTTGGTCAACCCTCGGCGAATCGCAAGGACATTATCCACGATCACGGCATCAATCCCTTCCTTGACTTGTCGCTACATGGAAGAAATTCATATTAGCATCTGAATTGCAAAACAAGAAGAAGAAAATATGTTGGCAGCAAGCAAGCAACTTACCTGGACTAGAGTAGAATCGTTATTCTGCGTCCCGTAACTGACACACACCAAACCAGACTGCTTCACCACCTTGACCAATCGAGGGCTGTTCACAAACGGCTCCGCATTGCTCACGATGCCGAGGAGGTTCCACCGGCTGGCGAACCGGATAGCCTCCTGAAGACTGCTGGCTCGGATGTCGCTGACCTCCTCGGTCCCCGCGTCCGTTAGGAACAGGATGGGGATGCTCGGCTGCTTGAAGCTGAGGCAGAGGCAGATGTCGGGGTTGAAGCTGCTGAAGATGATGTGTCGGCTTTTGGCCATATCGTAGACCTTGTTGAGGACCGTGTCGCAGAACGAGTTGAGCTCAATCGCGTACGTATCCATGTCCTCCTTCTCGCTCTCGAGCAGCATGGGGTATTTCATCTCGATGTTGAATCCCACATTCTCGGGCACCTTCTTGAACAGCTCCTCTAGCGTGGCAAAAGGCGCCTGTACGAAGTTGCCTCGAGTATTCGCCTTGTAGCCTTTCTGTTTGAAGTGGAGTGTATACTTCATGCGCTCGTCAAGGTGGTTTTTGACACCCTGGGCCAAGTCCATGGAGAGAGACCTTTGTCTGGGTCCGGATTCTTTAACACCGTTGCCATTCGCATCGTTTCTCTTCCTCTCTGGCTCGTCTCTCCCAGACCTGATCTGCGACTCGTGGTTGATATGAAGGAATTGCTCCAACGTCAACGTATGCACCGGCGCATCAATACCTGTTTCGCTCACCAGGAAATCATGATAGATGATAGGGACATGGTCTTTAGTTAGCTGGACGTCGAACTCAACATAATGTGCCCCCAAGTTAGCTGCAGCAATAAATGACGACACCGTGTTTTCGCCGAGTTGGAGTGATTTGTTTCCGAGGAAGTTCTTGCCGAGGCCACGATGGCCGAAGACCATGGTCGACGATAGTTTCTTCCAGTACGTTTGTTGGGAGTTCACCTCCATGTTCGGGTGTGAAAAAGGTGTAATGACGAGAAAATTGAAGTTGACAGAGCCGATGACCTCGAGATTCGCGCCCATAATGGGTACGCAAACGTCGCCCTGAAGGTTCATTCGTTTCGCCCCAACCGATGGACGAACGGAGGACAACAAAGCTACCGCACGGCCAACCTTGTTCTTCTCGTTTCCGGAGTAAGTCGGCACGATGTCGAATAGTAATTTGACGTTCGAGGCGTCCGGAGTCTCGAATAGCATCGGTTCGGTGGATATATTTTCATGCACCGGTAGATCGAAGATGGTGGGCTCGCCTGAAGCGCCCTGCGCCGAAACCTTGATGGAAAGAGCTGTGTCGAGTTGATTCGCGTGTGCTTCCGCCAGGGGAACACGATCGAGCTTGACAGCCTCGATATTCCTCCGCATGTCCATCGAGCCCAAGCTCACCATTACAAGACTAGTATCTTTGAGATAGCGATGACCAAAGGATTTAATCGGTTCCGTGATTCGAGTGCTTCCGTCTGACCGGCGGTCTTCGAGGGAGGATGTATCCGGAGGGGACGGCGGTGCGGTTGGCGGCGTCTGCGTTTCCTCGACACCATTAGGTGTGGGAGAATCGACGATGTATTTCGGATTCGCAAGGAGCTTCGCGATCTCTAGATGACCTCGTAGAGCTGCATGTTCTTTAGGGGTCCATCCGAACGAGTCTGCCTTTCCAGCGTCTGCGCCAGCCTCCACCAGTAGTTTGGCCACGGGGAGATGTCCATCTACGGCGGATATGTGCAGGGGAGTCCACGCAAACGAATTCTCCGTTAATCCTAGGTTTGCCTTTTGCTCGGCGGAGCCCTCGAGGATAATCTTGGCACACTCTGTGTGTCCAAACCTGGCGGCAATGTGTAGCGCGGTCTCGCCCGTCTTGTCCTGCCAATTGATGTCCACGCCGGCTTCGACAAGCAGTTGTACGATGCACACGTAATTCGATTTCGTGGCTAATGCCAGTGCGGCGCTAGACTTGGGCACCGATTCCCTTCCAGCCCCCTCTTTGTGAATTAGACATTTCCAATTTTCGCCCTGTAGGAGGCATTGTGTAGTTAACGGGTGACCGCCGATGACCGCAAGATGAAGTGGCGCATTTCCTTCCTTGTCCTGCCACTTAGGGGCGTCGATACCATCCTCAACGTCAAACTGATCCCATTCTTGCATTTTTGCCATTATGACCTGGCAGAGAACGACGAAGCCAAATTGTGCTGCATAGTGTAAGGGGATGCGTCCCAGGCCATCTCTATTTATAAGAGCATTTCGCTGCTCTCCCTGAAGGCAATCAAGAAGGTAGCACAAGATCTGTACCGTGTCATCTTCCTTGCTCAACAGTTTAGAGTCAGAGGTGTTGTTTTCTGATCTCGTCGAGGCTGACCCATTTGTTTGGGTGGGCGCAATGTAGTGACTGTTGTAGTGAGAATTAATGGGGAGAGACACTGCGTTGGGTTCTAGGTCACCTCCTAACGATGATTTGCTTCGTCCAATATGGATGACGAGGCGATGGATACAATTGCGTTCGTTAAAATCGTCAGGCTCGTCCAAATTCTTGATTTGCTGCAAAAGGTACGCAATACACGCCCTTGCCCGGGCCGTAATGGAACGCTGAAGGAGATTGAGCAGAAATTCCTGAGAGGACTGCTCGAGGGTCACCAAGTTCTCACTAGCCAAGCTACTCTGCAGCGTCGCACTGTCATCCTTGCGAATTGCGGCGTCCAGCTTGTCGAGAACACCCTGGGGAACACTCAGCATGGCCTTCGCTGTCGCTCTTCCAAGCGAACGCGCTGAACGCGTAGACTTCTCCGACATGGCATCATCGAGATTCTGGGCATCTCCTAACGCCGATAGCCATTTGTTGATCTCGTTGATCAACCTCACAGTAGTAGTATCTTTGGCGAACGGTTTAGGATCGACCTTAGTCGTGATGTATCGTTGCTGAGTTGTCGTGTTGGGCACTTTCTTGTCTAGCTTCTTCGTGATCTTGACGAAACCTCTACGGTTGATCTCGCCGAACCACTGGAGGTTTCTCAGCTGGTTGCGAAGTTCGAGTAAAGCTCCCATGAGCTCCTCGCTCTCCTGGTCATCCAGTTCCGCAACCACGTCCGGATTCTGACCATATCTATCCTCGAGTAACTTGATGCGGCGATGGGCCTCGGCGAACTTTTTGTTATAAAAGGAGTCGACATCCTCAAGGTTACGATCCAGACCGAAAAAGAACTCTGTTGGGTTTAGGTTAGGGGATACAACCGGATTCGACACAGCGTCGAAGAAGGCAGCCCACCTGCTAGATCAACTTCTTCTCCCGCCTTGGCGGTTTTGGTAGCAGCCTTTATCAGCTTCTTGAGACCCTTGTAGTTGATGTACGACGATGCCCACTCGGGGACTTGGTTGCGAGGTAAACTAAAACGAGTCGTGAGTAGCTGCCAAGAGCGACATAAATTGCCTGATAGATTTTTGGAGTATCCTACTTTCTTCCGAACTTCATCTTGACGCTCTTCTTTACACAGATCTACACGAGAACGAGAAGATAGGGCGACAGCTGCAGGACGTGAGTTGAGAGATGTGTAGATAAGCCAAGTCGAAGCGAATATTCTACCATATAACGAAGGGTTCTAATTCCGTAGCTATGAGAAGCTACTCGTTCAATTCAGGTTTATTAGCATGGGGCCTTGCATTTAGCTTCTGGCGGGAATTCTTACATTGGCGCGGAGTTCTAAGGTCTAAGGTGTAACAGCCGTCTAGAATTGAGGGGACAGTGGACAAAGATATAAATCTAAAATATCGGCACGGCGACTACGATAAGTTCAGGATCGGATGAACGGTGATGTAACGGGCGGATATCACGGATAGCCAGTGGACTGAGTCTCTTCTTGTCGAAGGCAGATATTCGGCGCCATTGATAGGAGTAGAAAGCGTGGGAATGGGACGGAAACCACTCTCGTCAAATAAGTAGCGGAGAGTGAAAAGGAAGAAAGAAAAGATGACAGGCAGGGATGGAAACTGGAGCTGCTTATTTGACTTTTACGGCCTATGAAGCAAAGCATGTCATTGAACATTGGCCACCAGACCACCCGTACCTATTTGTGGATGAGTCTGGGGACAAGCTTGGTCCTTGGAAGCACATGCTCCCCTAAAAGCCTCTTAGCTCCGTTGTCTAACCACCTGTGTAGGTTAAGGCCTGTCTGATACAACGACGTAGCAGAACGCAGTAAGCCTAAAATATCCCACAGCTGCTTGTAGTATGTAGGTAGAATCCATATAAGTCCCACTTGTTTTACTTCCCGGGCGGTGAGGTTGAAAGATTGAGTTTTCTCGTTGGTTCGTGGGCCAGTAGATCCTTACGGTGGAGAGACGTGATGTAGATGTGGGGATCTGATTGGCCACTCGGAAACGCATCCACAAAGAGCCAAGGGTAGATGGCATTTAACATCTGTTACATGTATCCAAGTACCTGAGTGCAACCACCAGCACCTATGTTAGGTAGACTTTACCTCCTTACATTGTGTGTATTAGTCAGTATCCTCTTATATGTGTGAGGCAGGACTTGCACCTTATACGCGGCGCCTGTACAGTGTCCTACGCAAATACGGCAGGTCTATCTACTCTTACCCATCTATCTATCCGGCAACTCTTCCAAATTTGTCCGAGTTGCGATCATACCTGTGCGGTAACACGAAATAAGTATCCTAATAGAACCGGCCTCGACCGCATACAAAATCAATCTCAACGCCTTAGGGTGTGGCAGTGTTACTGCTGCTATCATCTATCAAGTTCCACGGTGACCATTATTCACGCTTCCCTATCTTAATGTATTTCAAGATAATCCCGCACACCTGAGGTATAGTAGCCAACGAGGTATCGTAGATCGCTCGATATCATATATCACGCACCGACACACACACACACATAACCACCTTCTCAAGCTGACGGGGAGAAGCATTCCGGCTCCTACGATGCTCTCGGTCACGTAAATTCCGCCCTCTCCTTCGAATGGTCATTCCTTCAACATCCGGTATCGGGATTCCAGCTGCATAATCGCAGAGCTGGGGGGCAGGCAGCCTCAAATCGGCCAACGGCCACCTTATTAGTTATACATACATGTATATACAATATAGGTAGTCTAAGTGTACGGTAATTTGTATACAAGGGGATATAGGCCTGGCTTGACCTCCTTTAGGTCTTATGCCAAGGTTCTTCGGGTCCAATGAGACCCTTTTCGATTCTGCAAGGCATACCTCATTTTCACCCCACTACTAACTTGGATCCTCATCCTAACGCCGCGAAGGGAGGATGCAGCACGGATGGGCCCGCCGAGAGAAGCTTCGTAGGATTCGGTCTATATGCGTCCTCGAACGCGGTTGACGTTTCCTCGGTCTTTCTTTTTGCGGGGTTTTCCTGATCGCGTGATTCGGTAGTATTTGTTTGCTTGCTGTCTGCAGCTGTGGAAGCCTTGCAGATGGTTCTCCGCATGTGATATTCGACGAGCTTCGGGATTGACGTATTGTACCAATTGGGATATAGATACCTCACCCTCTTCTGCCTTTCGCGCCTGAGGTGCGCGAATAGAATTGCTCTAACCGTGTCTTCGATGTGTGCGAACTGTTGCTCTAGCTGCCTTATAGACTCGCTATGCGTATGGCCTTTAGGTCTAGGAGACGTGTATGAATTGGGCCTATAAAAGGTCACCAGAGAGAGTATCGCCATTTTTTCTGGGTTGCCAGAATTTTCAAAATTTCTGGCCAATGCAGAATTAGGCAGGTTTTGGAGAAGCTGTAGCCTGATGTCTTCCTCTGTCATTGGCCCTGGATAGATCTGTATATTTTGGAGCGCATAGCAGAGATCCTCGTGACGTAGCTGGTAATGAGGACTATGTGGTCCTTTCGATTCTAAAAATGATATATTGAAATCGTAGCCCGTCTTGATCTTGAGGATGATGGCATTGACCAAAGCAGTCGTGGTCTTTATTTTGGCCTTCAGATCCTGGTACATCCTATCGATCGAAAGTAGTTTACCCAAGCTACCGATGTGCGTGGATGTCTCAACGACTCTCTGTCCGTTGAGTTGAGCTGAGTCTAGGGCTGCAATTGCCCTATGAGGCCCGCTGCTCAACGAATTGTTCGAAGGGGTGTCGTCTAGCGTATCCAGGCGTAAATTTTCTGTTTCGTGCATCTCAAGCTCTAGTTGAATTTTGTGAATAAAATCCTTCATTTTCTGTGCCGCTCGACTGTGAATCTTAGCAACAGGGCCGAAATTATCTTCTAATGGAAGCCAGCACATATCAAGTACGTGAGAGAGGCCTCTCATTACTCGACGAGACGTTGCTATCGACTCTCGGTGGATAATGTTATGGACGAAGGCTGCAAATTCGCGTGGGTACTTAGTGAACCCTTTCACCAGCCGTCGTGCTGCGGCAAAATCGGCCGTTGCTAGACACGCGATGAAAAGCTTTTCGAGAGTTTGAGCGGTAACTGAATATCCGTTGCGCAGACAGGCTACGAATGTCATGCTAGCATTGCCAATTTCTCTGCAGTGTAGCCAGCTTTTGATTATATTGTCGAAAACTTCGTCGTTCCGTCGTGCTCGTTCCACAAAAGCGTGCTTACGCGAGGCGCAATTCTCCTCGGCCCATTCCAGCCAATCTGACGAATAAATAACTTTCTTGGGGACAATTCGAAAATGTAGGCCAGTCCCCTTGACCCCCCTCATTCGCGAGATGATGTCTCGAATACCATTTACTTCGTTGGTTCCCCGATAGTGACTGAGGAGGCATACGATTGTTTGTTGGGTGGCAGGCCAGGCGGTATTGTTAATGTAGGAATCGACCACCATCTGTGCCAGATCAGGGCGCTCAATACGATTGAACCCAGCGATAAGTGTGTTATAAGTATGAATAGTTGGAGGCGCACTGGATGTCAAAAGATTATAGCATATTTTAGCTACAATTTCTTTGGAACTGGCGGCCTGGTTGAAGATGCGCCGTATGGAATTCCCAAGAAGAGATCGAGTCCATGCAGCGTCGTCGGGCTCCATAGAAGGATGGTGGTAACTCGGATAATGCGGGCTTTGTAGGACGCCTTCAAGGTCTTCCCAGGCAATAACTTCCGTCCTTAGAGACTGCTCATCCACTTCTCCATCTTGACGCCGGGTGCTTTCACAAGATGCGCTCCGCTGTAGTAGCCGATTTACCAGCTCTACTACCATCGCCGTGGTCCTCTGGAGTTGTGATGCGGATTTCGGTTCTCGAAGAGTATAGCCTGGGTCTTGCTCTTCCGTAGCGATAGCAGCTTCAATATGCGTCCATTCTAACTGAGTCTCCATCCACGATGTTGACGGAAGTGGGCGACGAGTGATTTCAGACAGAGCGCCAAGTTCCCGCAGCAAGAAATTGGGAGTACCGGACCGTGTCCTGCTCAGATCACGAGGGCGACTTTCTGCAGCAACTTCGGCGCCGGCATCGTGACGGCTGTTCTCTCCACCTTGTTGGTCCGCTGATTCTTGGACGCCCAAGCTACACAACGCAGCTCTGGCCTTCTCCAACTTATCGTCGAGCTCCTTTTTCCTAACTTCCTTCCTATGCGCGTCTATAACGGTCGCCGTACCCAATATAGTCGTATAACAGGCGGTAAAGATATCAGCAGCGGTTACTTTCCGTCTCGGGGCGGCAGTCGTGGATCGCCGTACGATGGAGCGGCCGGAATGAAGGCAAAGTCGACATCGACATGAAGACTGCACTTGGGCAGCCCTCGCCCACAGCGAATGCATACCTAAGGCATATCGTCCAGATGAAGTAGTGCCCAATTGGCCGTTGTAAAGGCTCGTTTTTGATCTTGCCCGCGCTCGCCAATTGATTCGATGGTGTGATGGTTCGATATTGTGGATGGAGACTTGAAGAAAAAGTGTACCTAGGTACTTAGATTCAAGCCTCCCGAGGTCGACGCTATAAGGTTGCATCAGCCCTGGTTCCACATATGTAGGTCCTGGGGTAGTGATATCCCGATAGTTGCATATCGCTAGGACAAGATTCGATTAACAAACCGTAGGATATCGTAACTTTGAAGTCCAATCTACCTAGGTACCAATTCTATCAACCGCGAGAAGCAGTAGATAGTATATTCAGAACCTCTCTCCAAGGTCAAACATGTACGCGCTCACGTTAACGGCCGAATTAAACGGGTAGGTCAAGTTTAGTCGCCATGCGCTCTATTTCCACTTGGCTCATCGAGACCGCACAGGGTTACCAATCTGCGACCCAAGGATACCGCCGACAGCCCGTTTTGGTATACCTTCACAGTTCAGTGCACATCATGTCGAGAGACGCACGGAAACCCCATTTCCGTTAGCAGATTCGTAAGCTCTCTCTCTCTTCTCTCTGGCTCCTTCGGCCCATATATGTAGTAAAGGTAGCACGTTTCTAACTTTGCACCAGGAGACCAACGAGCTAAGTGGTAGCAGAGGAGAGGCGAACTTCGTATGGAAATGCAAGAACTGCAAGGTGTGTCTGCAAATAGATTCGCGATCGCTGTCATATGTGATAGGATATTCGGTTCCTAACGTTTGTTAAAACATAGCGAGAATCTTCCTGTTCTATCAAGACCACTCCTAAGGCCTACGAACAAACTGAGCCGCCGAAACAACAGCCGATTATCGAATTCGACTGCCGAGGCTTGGAGTTTACCTCCTTCTCTCCGGAGGTAGGTGAAGTTTTATATATATCCGTCGATTAAACTTTTATGGCTAATTATTGCACTAGGGAGAGTGGCTAGCAGACGGCTTAGAGTCTAACACCAAGTTCGAGGGAATCGACTCTCTAACGGAAGGCGAATGGTTTGATTATGATGAGAAGGCCGGTGATGAAGTCAGCATCAAGGACTTGAAGTGGGATATCAAAAGGGCTTGAGCTCCTATTACTCTACCTATACATAGGTAGGTAGGTACTCTTGAGAAATTCAAATTGATTCAAGTCTGAAATATTCTACCTAGGGCTATTGAGCATATCATATTGAAAATGCCTTCTTTTCAATGCTGCTTCTATGCCGTAATTATCACAAGCAATAATAGACTCGAGCAACTTCACCCCACCATGAATTTGTCTCCTGGTAGAGCGGGGCATTTCAACCCGCTAAAGAAATAACGTAACTTATGCATGAGTCTCGATCCCCGTTATAGTAAAGGCCCCGTCAAATAATTAAACTACAGTTAAAGCATCAAAGCATCAAAGCAGATCAAAAATTCAAAGGTCGGAGCCTCAAAAGTTATCAAAGCTCCACGCGACAGCACCACCAAACCAACACCTCTTTTACGAAACCTCGCCCACAGCCTAACATGAGTGTAAGCCGACCCTTTACGAATTCAAACTCTTGGAAATCTCCTTAGCTATTATATCCACTAACCCATGGTGTAGTTCGTACCCATCAACCCGCGGCCTATGCTGCAAGACCTGTATGTTTCTCCAAGCCCCAGCTTCTTCTGCGCGAACCTCCGGACCACCTACGACGGAAGAAATAATGTTTACACGAGACTGACCGAGGTAACAGCGTCAACAAGGACATCGTGGTACGGCTGAAGTGGGGCGAGACCGAGTACCACGGACGACTTGTCAGCTCCGACAGCTACATGAACATCCAGCTTACCAACGCCCAAGAATTCATCGAGCAGAAGTTCACGAGCGATCTTGGACAGATCCTGATCCGGTACGTCACAGTCTTAGCCCTGCTCCCACATTCCATAATGCTATTGAAAGGGTTGATGGAGCTATGAATGACTACTCTGTTAGACAATGATGATGAATTATGGACTAACGTGTTCAATATTTCTAGGTGCAACAATGTATTATGGATCAAGGCTGCCGACCATGGCGGTAACGATGTCAACATGGGCGGATAAGGCTTAGCTAAGGCAAGACACAATGGAAGCGGACGATCGTATACCCCTTGAGATGAAGCATGGTGTCTGACGGGAGAGGACATGGCATAATGCCACAAACAAAGAATTACGGTGGCAGGGAGATCTTGATCACAAGGCAGCATAAGTACCTGGGTACGCGAGGAAAACTCCCCAGCCCGGAAGAAAAGAGGGAAAATAAGGCGTCGGTCTGGTTAAGGTAGTTTTGTTCATTCATCGCGAAGACTAAGCTCAATCGCGAACTCGGTTATCTTGAGTAGTAGAGCCCCATCAGTAAAGAGCTATATAAAAATGCAAATGCTTTTCCCCCCAGATATCGCCCTCCCGCAAACTTCCCAGGCCCTTCCCAAGCCCTTCGTATCTAATCCATAGATGATCGTTTTAAATCACAGCAGGCATGCCACATTACGGCTGCTGCACAGATCCGAACCTCCGACCCTGACCCTCTGCGACGGGCCAACCCACATGAACGCCTCGACCATCCACTCGTACCACACCTTGGCGTCGTCCGTCTGCCTCCACATACTAACCTCCAGCTCGGTGTCGGGCGGGAAGTAGAGCGGTTCCTAGGAAGACTGTTAGCTTACCGCGTAATTACCAGATGACTCAAAGGTAAAAATACGTGGATAGGGGGAGAAAGAGGGGAAGAAGGCAACAATAGAAAAGAAAAAAGGCTAGCACAGAGCTGCTCGCCCGCGGGTTAAACGTACCTTTAGCGGGAAGAAGATAGGAAACCACGATATCATATCCTTGCTCTTCCGGTCGATGTTATCCGGCAGTATGCTCAACTCGACCTTTCCTCCATCTTCCACTCCCCCCTCCTCTTCCTCCTGCTCCTCGCCCGCGCCCGTCCCCGCGGACTCGTACAAGACCGACTCGAAGTAGCCCGCG
>JAOWAP010000010.1:61905-72755 GCA_028565235.1 Hypoxylon lenormandii
CAGGCCCTCGCCCGACTTCTTGCTCATGATGACGAAGTCGAGGGCCTCGAGGGCGTCCGACAGGTAGTCGGCGGTGCGCGTCAGATTTGACATGATGGCACGGTAGCCCTTCTTTCCTAAACGGATTAGCTGGTAGTATTGTCCAATGACTTGACTAGCGCCCTTGGAGAAGTTCAGCGTGAAGGAGGACTGGTCGGCGCCCAGGTAGTTGATGTTGAAGACGAGCTCCTGCGGGAGAAACTTGGCGTCTCTCCATATGACCCAGCCAACACCAGGGTAGACCAGACCGTACTATTTTGCAATTGTCAGTCTAGTTCAACGACAAGAGTAACGACGCTGAAAACCTGGTGCTTAAGGCTATATATATAATTTCACCTACCTTATGGCCAGAGACGTTGATCGAGACGACTTTCTCGCAACGAAAGTCCCACTCCTTTTCTGGAACTACAAAGGGGGCGACGAAACCACCGCTGGCAGCGTCGACGTGGATCGGGACATCGAGGCCTCTCTCGATTAGCAAATCGTTGACACCCTTTACGTCCTCGTATTCGCCGGTGTAGGTCGTGCCGAGGATGACGCAGATGCCGATCGTGTTCTCGTCCACCAGGTCGACGGTCTGCTGCGGGTCGATGACGAAGCGGTCGGGCGTGCAGTATACCAGCTTCTCGTCGATCTCAAAGTACCGCGTCGCCTTCTCCCAGCACACCTGGACGGCCGAGGACATGATGATGTTGGGGTGCTCGGTGGACTTTCCGGCGGCAATCTGCCTGTTCTTCCAGCGCCTCTTCATGGCCAGCACGGCCAGCATGATGGCCTCGGAGCTGCCGACGCAGGAGGTACCTACGGCGCCTTCGCCGTCGCTCGGCGCGTTGAAGAGGCGGGCGATCATGGAGACGCACCGGTTCTGGATGTCAGCCGACTGCGGATACTCCTCGTAGTCGATGAAGTTCTTGGAGAAGCTCTCCGTCATGAGTTTCTCGGCCTCTTCTTCCTGATCAACGGTGTCAGCTGCTGGCGGCTCCATAAGATGTAACGCCACATCGGGAGCTAGGCTTTGCCTTCAAGGGGTGCTACATACCATATAGGTGGTAACAAACGATGCAAGACTATTGAAGCAATTCAGGTTAGAATAAAATTGCCAGCTTGTTTACCCACATCCGCACTATCCATAGATAAGCAGTGAAAGCACTCAGGTAGAGAGCACCATCACGCCGTCAGGATAAAAATAGGTTATACCAATTTCAACTCACTTTAGCATGGGATTGCCATCTAAGCTCAGCTCGTCCTTGATCATACGATAGGCGATCTCTTTTGGCATCTCGTTCTCGGGCATCTCATGCTTGGGGAGGTCCTCGGCGGCAAACTTGGATCCGTAGACGCTGGTTGTGAAGCTGTCTTCATCGTTGCTGAGCTGCAGGCCGAGCTTCTTGACAGCCTCGGGCAAGTCGCTGGTCTCACCGTCGTTGGGCACCCTGGCTAGATGCACCATTATGAAGGTAGGGTAATAATGGGAGGACTGGTCAATGCTAGGCAGGTAGAATCGATGAGGTAGACTTTGGTTACACAAGTAGAGAACCTCGAAAGATGAAGTTGAAGCAGCTCCAAGCGGAAGAGAAGGGATAGAGTGTAGGTAAGTCTTCTTAAATACCTACCAGGTACCTAGACAGGTATCAAAATATGAGAATTCAGAATTCTCCAATTGCATAACCCCACGTTCTGCCTGAGCGCTCGTTTCTCTACAGGTCACGACTTACGACGGTTTAGGATGAGATGTGATGCATCACGCGGGGTATCTAGCGACCTGGTTGGTGGTTGCTGGTTTCGTTAGTGAAGCATCCCATGGTCCCACAGTATATGTAGTAGCTCACATACCTACATGATACATATGTAGCTACAAATTATCCGGTATGGTACGTAGGAGATCCAGTGAATCACACACGGTCCTGGACCTGAGCTTGAACCCTGATGAATGGGCAGCCAGCACACCGACATCAGACACAGTACAAGTGCATGACATGCATATTAACGGGGCGTGGCGGTGAATAAGATCGAATCCCACCACCATCCCCATTGTTCTCGTATAGTACTTAGGTCTAGGTATGTATCCAAAATCTGTGGTGACTAGGCACGATCAGATAGGACAAAGGATGCTGGCGCGCATTAAATTGGGTGTTAGCAGAAAACCCCTTACTGATCATTTTCTTTATGTTTTCCGAGTCTTATTTCTCAAGGGAGAGCTTAGGTGAGGTACATGTAGCAGAGGAAGAACGGGCTGGGCGGATAGATGAAGATGGAGCTGATGAGCTGACGGAATGGCAGGGATCAGGGTAGTATGGAATCTTCGGGTCTCCCCCAGTTCGAAACAAGTTGCCAAGGGTTGGCAAAAAAGCTTGGCAGAGATGGCGCGGGCTGGCGGGGTCGCTTGCTCAGCTACGTATGTGTGTACCTGCGTCAGCAAATAGGGGAGAAGCCTGTAATTGTGACTGAGCTTTTTGCATGTTTATCTCCAACCGCTGGCTTCGGCTACCTTGGTATATAAAACTCTCATTGATCTCTACATCCAATGCCTACCTACCTGGCACATGTATGATGTATGTATGTAAGTGCCACATGTACTGACGAATATGCATCGAGATCCGGCCGTGTGCTGCTGCTGTACAGAAGTGGGTGCCCTCGAATTCCACCAAGGGCGGGCCGTTGCGAGCTGCGACTGGTTATCGTCGACTTTGATTTCTTGCGTCAGCATAAACTACCGACGCTGCTGGTTTTTTATAATACGGCGCACCGAAAAGCTTGAATTATCAAAACTGTTACACCAGAAAACGTCCTACCGGAATCCACGTCATCTTGAATCCTTTTTCGACCTCGACCGCATCATCGCACCAAAAACCCGCACCTGGTGTTAGTAACTGCTGCAGTGCACACCTCACACTTCGTCTCACCCTCCTATATTCACCCTATGGCTATGTGCTCTCGGGATATGGATTTCTGTGAAACCTATCTAGATATTTTATTTCTCGAAATGGGTTTCAAGGTTCGATTCCATCTGCAATCTACGAGCGTCGAGGAATGATTTTAGCTGGATCGGTTTGATAGCCTCCTCGGCGTTCCTAGCTATGACGGGTGATACTTCTTATTTATTCCCCCTCAACTTATCGATGTTCAAAGCTTCTCTAACAGCGTATCACCTATTTAGACAGAGACCCAGGGTTAAGCTTGTTAAATACGTCCGTGGCATCAGGCGCAACGCGAAATTCTAACCCCTGATAGGAATCGCTAGTCCAACGCCCAAGTTTCTGCTCGGTTCATCTCAGACATATTCTTCCAGTCAATGAACTTTAGTACCTCAAAATTGCATTGGCCTTCAATGGGATAGCTTCAACAGATGGATGATTCATGGTTAGCTCTGCAGTGGTGGGATACCAACCAGGTTATATCCCAGTCTTATCCTCGTTCTCCTCAAAACGAATGCAGTAGCTCTCAAGCATCACGATGGCATTTAGCATTTAGTAGGAAACTACTGGAGGCATCTTAGGATGCTTAGCTGAAATCTCGAAGCTCTAATCTTAGATGTCGGGCCCTAAACCCTAAACTCAGCCTTGGGAGTATGAAATGAAAGTATAAAGGTAGGTAGGGATGTGTAGAGGCACGGACAGGACGGACTTGACATTGATTGCCGCAGCCGCAAGTCGCAAGTCCCAACAGCAATCAGCGCCTTCTACTTACAACTTTTCTTCTATATTTGCACTTACATGACGTTATTAGACGGACTCCTATACTACAAGACTTCCTGTCGGCTTTCCACTTAGCCATCTACAGGTAGTTTAGGTACCTATCTTAGGCAATGGGTGGCTAGCCGTACACCTTTCCACTCGCGTCTCGCATTACTTACAGTCTTATACCTGCTTTCTCTCTCAGGACTATCAACATCGACATTTTATCTTATTCTCTCTCTCGCTTTTACCATATCCATCTTCAGCCAGAGATGTCTCCATCGTTCTATTACATTCGTTACTAGCTATTCTATATCCTAGTCCTCATCTTATACCACCGCTGCAGCAGTGCGCAGCGGCGGCACAGCAGTAAATCATCACGATGGCCACACCAGAGGGCGAAGAACATGCGCCAAACAACGGAGAGTATGGGACCAATAACCAAACCAACCATACTAGTGAGAATGCCTCTATAGAAGACGACAATGACCCATATGAGCCGGCCCTAAGCCAACAGCCCCCTGTCCCACTTCCACCCGCTCCCTCACCAGCCCACCGATTACTACCTGTCATACCTAAAATTGAACTACCGGAGGCCGATGGAACTAGCAGCACTCTGCCTGCTGGTGGCAAACCTGGGGAAGATGGAGGGAGCGTCAAGGATGGAGCTGAGGATACCCAGTATACATTCTGGAGCACGCGAGCAAAATATTCAGACTCGAGGACCTTGGTGGAAATGGGGTCGTGGGGGAAACGAGAAAGGAAGATCCGAAAGCTGCCCGAAATCAGCATTCCGCCTCCTAGAAGTGAGCTTGGACCCCTCATACCGGCGCCGTCCCCTTGGTCCGATAAATCTTCACTCCCACCGCCGGAAAACCTCCACAGACCAAGTATACAGCTTCCACAAGCTCTACCCCCGCGAGGTCTACTGCCTTTACCAAGCAAACGACATAAACCAGTCCGATTGCCTCGCACGTTGCTACACGTTCCATTCCTTCCTGGTTGTCCGCTTGTACCGCCTCTCCCTGAGCCTCCAACTTCACTAGATCCAAATCCAAAGGTCCGTTCGAAAGACTCTGGGCATCCGCTAGAACCGCGTCTACCTGATCCTTCGTCTTCAGTAGATCCAGATAAAAGGCTCCGTTCGAAGCAACCTGAGCGGAAAGCGAAGATGTTACAGGAGCAAAAAAGGAAGCTTAATGAGCTTAGAAGGAAGAAAAAGTCAGAGCAGAGGAATAAAGATCACGGCTCCACCCCGATTCATCCCTCAACTATAGGTAAAGATGTATCCACGAACGAAATAGGCAATAGCAATGGATCTTCGGGCCTAGAGGCGACAAAAACCCCGGTTGCTTCGCCACCGAAATCTACAGCGAATGCCAAAGACTCTACAATAAAACCCACGAGCGGTGAAGAATCGGACAAAACTGTCCAGGTAGACTCTTCAAAACCAACGGAAGCTAGAGCTATGCAGCCAGGCCTCACAAAGTCTTTCGATCTCACTCTCTCGGAAACGTGGGAGCGTTTATGCAAAGTAGTAGATGACCTAGACCTAGGGAACGGAATCTTACAGTCTATGGCGGATGCGGAACCAGGTACCGAGGAGGCAAATATATCTTCAGAGTTGTTGCGTGGCTTGGCACAGAATCAACCTCTCGACTGGTCGCTCCTAGCTACTTTGGCCGCAACGGTCGACAGGGTAGGCAAAAGCAAGATAGACAACTCGGGCGAACAGGCGATCCCTATTAGTGAAGAGTCGCAAGTTCTATCCATGGAAAAGACGGATGAAAACGCCGGCAGGGAGACTACAGCCTGCGACTCATCCAGCAAAATGGACACAGATCCCAAGAATAAGGAAAGCGTCAAGGGACAAGACGCCACCGTGGTTAGTATCCAAGCGGTGACTACCGAGTCAGGGACAGTTAAGTTACCCGAAGAGCACTCGGCTCACGCCCCTGAACCTTTAGAGGACCGCTCTACCGAAGCAGACGCACCCGTTCCGGCTTCACCTCGACACGGCGGTACAGATCACTCGAATAAGACCAGTAGTAAAACCAAGAGTAGACAGGAAGTAGAAGAGACGACTGCGGCCGACATTAGCAGAAGGAAAGAAAAAATGGCCAAGGCAAAGGAAAGGAAGAAGAAGAAGGCTGCCGAGGAGTGGGAAAAGAAGAAGAAGGCAGAAGAGATCAAGCAGAGCATCAAGGAAAAGAGGAGGATCGAGCAAGAAAAGGCTGAACAGACCAAGACTATGCTGAAGAAGTCTGATGATGCACCCCAACATACGGATAGCGATGCAAAGGGCAAAGATGTTGAGCGACCTCTGCTTAAACAGGAACCTAAGCAAACAGACGAGAACCGCCCTAGCAAGGACGTTGAGAATAGCGCTCATGGCAAAGTACCTCGAGATAGTGAACAACCGATGCAGTCTACGACCCCAAAGAAACACCCCGATGAGGATAAAAGCCAAGTTCAGCAACCGGGAAAGGAGGAGGCCGCGACAACTAAGTGGAGAGTTATCAAGCGCGGAGAGGCGTTGGTTATTCGCAAGGATCTATGGGATCATCGACCTCCAAAGCCTGATTCCCAATCGCAGCGAAAGTCGCTCGACTCCAAGCCTCGACCCGGACCTCAGTCCAATTCCAAAGTTCAATCCGGCACCGAGCTACGGCTCCGTAAGACTCAGACAACCCAGACACAGCCTAGTCAGGGGCAAGCTGTCCGTCAACTCTCACATTCCGCGATTCAACCAACCAAGCCACAGTCTAGTCGTCAGGTGGAAGCTATTCTTCAGCTGCTACGTTCCGGGGCACCACCATCTCAGCCGCAGCCGAGTTCCCAGCGAGAAGCTGTTCCTCAACCATCGCGCTCTGAGATTCAGCCAACCCAGCCGCAGCCTAGTCGCCAGGAGCAAGCTACTGGCCAGCCATCGCATCCCGAGATTCTACCAGTACACCCGCAGCCCAGTCTTCAAGAGCAAGCTGATTATCAACCACCGCATCCAGAAATTCAGCCAACCGACCCGCAGCCGAGTCATCAGGAACAAGTTGTTCGTCAACCATCACATTCCGAGATAATGTCATCTCAGCCACAGCCTAGCATTCAGCAACAAGCTATTCCTCAGCTATCAGGCCCCGAGATCGAGCCAACCCGGCCACAACCTAAAATTCGAGTTAAACTTCCTCCTCAGCCTCAGGTAGTATCCCAGCCGGAGCATCAAGCACAGAGTCTTCCAGTATCACGGCCCGAGGATTCATCAACATCTCCTCTGCCACCAGGTGGTCCACTGCAAGAGGTGTCGCCAAAGCCCCCTGTACTAGAAGGGGAAAAGGGGCCCATGACAGACACACACAATGTCTCCAGCGAGTTGTACCAAAATCTTCAAAATGACTACCAACGTCTCCAAGACAGTTATCGCAACCTGTCTATTCAGAATAAAGACCTCCATGACCAAAATAAAGACCTTCATGACCAGAATAAGGACCTTTATACTCGAAACGTACAGTTATCCCATCAAGAAAAGGACGCCCTAATCGTAATCCATCAGCTCGAAAGTCATAATCTACATGTCCGAAGCGAATATGATGCTCTCTATGACAAGTACCAACGTCTCTTTTCCGACCAGCAGCAGCAGTGGCAGCAGACGGAAATGCAAGGGTTTGGCGATGTGAACAGGAATCCGAACCCCCCAGGGGTGGTTTACTCGCACGGCTTACCGTACTACCATGGCTCGACGAACCCCCCGATGCAGGGCAACTCGAATCCAGCTGGCCAGGTGGGGATGGAGTGGAATGCTGGAGGTCCCAGTTAGGAGCCGCCTTCTACATCAGCGCCATTGAATACGTCTGGGCCTTCGCAAGGAGAATACACGGAGCATCTTCAACCTCACGCAACTTATAGTGGCTATAATAATCAGCCTCGCCCACCTCGCCAAACTTACACGCAAGTTGCCGAAGGGTCGACGAGGTTCAAGGGAAAGCCCAAGGAAAGGTATAAAGAGTACAAAGGAAAGTCCAAAGAATTCATGAGAAAGCCCAAAGAGTTCATGGGAAAATCCAAGGAGTCCGAGGAAAAATCCAAGGAGTCTGAGGAAAAGTCCAAGGAGCCTGAAGAAAAGTCCAAGGAGCCTGAAGAAAAGTCCAAGGGAAAGCGTGCCGCAAGCCCGCTCGCTGTTGTGAAGGAAGAAGATGGAGATGAAGATGAAGATGAGAATCTGCGCAAATGGTACGTTTTCGGAATGTCTAGAGGCAAGAGGAGAGTTAGCGTCTGACGGAATAATTACCTACCTCCCTGGTACTACTTTTAACTATTGGATTATAGCGGGCGGATTCTAAAAGGTACATTCATTGTATGATAGAATTTGGAAGCGTGGATAGTTTGGTACCTTAGCGAATAGGATAAAATTTTTGTTGTTTTTGGTTTGTCATATCTGATGTTGGGTTTTATATGTTTCTCCTCCATCCCTATTATTTCATGAAAAGGGGGGTGAAGTTTGGTCTTAATTGGGGGCTAAACACCAGACCAGGTACGGTACCCCCGTACGTGTGGCTTAGGTACGTGTACCTATTGAGAGCCGGTGAGCGATGACAACTGATAACGATAAGAAACACGCTGCAAGCCAGAACCTAGGGAAGCCAGGGAGGGAACGAGATAGGGAAGAGCGCATGTGAGGAATGGAAAATGGGGAAGGATGGAATCCATAAATAATAATTGATTTTATTAATTTTTAGACGAGTTTACCATGTCTACTATTGCCTACATATGTACTATGCCTACCACGTACTAAACAATGTCATCGATTTGTATGCCTGCGTCCCCCATTGTCTCCATCGGCTCCATACGGCGAATCTTGCATAAATCATACTTGTATCCATCATCACGAACACATCACCACCCGTCCTTGTCTCGTCCTTGTCACTTTTCAACTTTCGCTTTTGAACTTCTTTAGCTTTTACAATACATACCACTCGTTTCTTACTCACGTTCACATGTCATTGCCACAAGACTATCCATCAGGTAAAGGCTCTGGCAGAGAATAAAAATACAGGAGGGAGGAAAAGGCCGGACGGATCATGATTCCTAGAAAGAGACAACATGGATCCCGAGTCATCTGCGCCCCTGGAGCGATCGACGTCACAGCTCTCCGCAGCCTCGGCCTCGGGAAAAGGACGAAGCCACTCGACGAGGGCAAAATCCAAGCCTAGGAAATTAATTTCGCAACCTTCTAGCTCGGCTTCCTCTATAGCCACGTCTGACAAGTCTCTCACCTCATTCCCGTCCTTCTCTCCCCAATCTCCGTCGCGACGTGAGTTGTCGCTCGCCACATCCGAATCCGATGCCGCCGCAGCCGCCCTACATGGCAAATCGACTGGAGTCTCAACCACACCCGCAACAGCGAGTACGAGTACGATGTCGACGACCATAGTCGATAATCTGACCTCGTCCGAAGCCCAGAGGACGCCGCGCAATGCGCTATTTGACGATGCTCCGTTAGCTACGCAGAAAATCCCGGGTGCTCTTCATCTTGCCGACGACGAACATATCGAACGTCTGATCGCCAAGAACGGTGCGGTTAACCTTGTGCGCCAGATCGCCGAAGACCTAGCACATCGCGACCAGCATATCGTCAGGTTAAAACGGAGGGCCGACGAAAGAGAAAGAGCGCTGCGAAAAATAATACTCGGGTGCGGATTGTCGAGCTTGGACCTCGAGACGAAGTTGCGGTCGGTCGAGGCAGAACTCCAGACACAAAACAAGATAAAACGTGCGCAGCACGGAGATGTTTCTGGAATGATAAGTAGCGCGATGCATGACTCTATGCCCTACGACGCACTGGGTCTTGGTGAGGGAAACGATGGCACTGTTAGAGCTAGCGGCCTGTCGACGCCCAAGGACAACGCCCCGGGTAGAGGTACTATGAAAGCGTGGAAAGACTATCTCTGGGGCGGCGGTGCGAGCAGAAAGGCCAGTAGGGCAGGCAGCATCAACGAGGACGTCGCAAAGACCGTCATCCGCGTGTCGACACCCGCCGACCGCCGGCCTACTATTCAGGAAGATCTCTTCATGCCGCTCGACGCCGAGTCTGGCCAAAACTCCAGTCGCGCTTCCAGCATCTACTCTACACACGCAAACAGGAAACCTTCGGGATCCTTTGCGAGCATGGCACTACAACTTGTTGCTGGGAAGGCATCTTCTGCCCGTGATTCTGATTCTGTGAGGGGAAGATCCAATTCTGCCGGTCAGGGCGGGTCTGTGCGATCTTCATCGAATGCTAGTACCAATACGGGCGCCTCAAACCGCGCTGTGTCGACGCAGGGAGGACCTAAAGCGCTCATGTCTATGCGACGGGCAACCCCGAAACCTGCAAACCTGGTGCAGCACTCGCGCCCCCGTGGGAGATTCGAGGGCGCGGCGGCAAACCCGGAGAGTCCGTCAGGGGCAAGATCGGATAACAACGGACCGGTTGAGATGGATACTATCTTCTCACCCGAAGGTCAGCCACCCGTCCTGTCACAACTCTACAATAATTACAACAGCAGCGAGTATTTGGTTGATCGCTACGGCTTCATCTACGATCAACGTAGGAAGAAAAGGCAGCGCGACGCAGCCCACGTCGCCCAGCAGATGAAGAGGGGGCACGAAATGCTTTCCGGCGGAAGATCCAATCTCTCCCCTAACCTGGTGGACGATGACACGAGCACGGTTCGAGATGCCAGGAGTAATTCTCGCCCGGAGAGCCCGACGTCGATTGAGGAGTCTAACGACCAAGGCAAGCCTAAACGATGGCAAGACTACCTCAAGATAGCTGCTTTCCCGACAGAACTCCTCTCGCACACCCCCTCCATTACAGCCCCGAGCATACAGGTGCTCGAGGGTAACGACCCCAAATCCCCAAGCCTGATCAACTCGGATGACCGCGGGTTCGTCCCGTCCGCAAGCACTACCACTTCGGCTCTAGATAGAGAAGCGAGCCCGAAGCCGGAGGAAGAGTCTCCCGCTGTGACACTCGTGCACGAAGATGCCGAGCCGGTGAAGCTGCTCCTCAAGCAGCTGACTGACGTCCACGACGCTCTGCAGCGAGAAAGGTCCGTCCGCTGGAACGAGTTTCTACGAAAGGTGCGCGCCGAGCGCAGATCG
>JAOWAP010000010.1:116558-138806 GCA_028565235.1 Hypoxylon lenormandii
AGAAAATCAATTTTTAAGCCTCAAGTTAGAATTTTAGTTCTGCTTACTCGTAGACAGACCTGAAGTATTCGTCAATTGACGTCGTTCTATGTTTTCTATTATGCTACAGGGCGATGCTGGAGATAGGATTAAAAGGCTGGGTCGAAATGAATCACTACCCATATTCACATCACAAATAAGACTAAACCATCAAAGACATGTTCCCACATAGACGCTATATTGGTATCGTCGATCTATTACAATCTTGATTGGCAGGCCATGTCCGTCCCACCGCGCAGAACAATGATCAAACAAAAAGTCGGTATTATGGAAAGAGTGAAAATAAAACGTCGCCATCATTCGCCCTGTTACATTACGTACATGTATGTATCCGTCAAAAATGAAGAATCCCAATCATACCCGGCGTAAGCTTCCACATCACATCCACACTATTGAGGGACTTCTACCTCTGTACCTTCAGTATCGGGTAGGCTTTCGGTCTCCGGCGATACCGGCGGGACCGAATCTTCGGCGAAAAGCTCCGTAAGCTCTTCAGCAACCGGTAGTGGAGCGCATTGCTTCGTGGCCTCGGCGGCGGCGACCTTGACCGTTTCGGTGGCAGTCTCTACCTCTGTTTGCGTGACTGTATGAACTACTCTGACAACTTTCTTCTCCGTGACGATTTCGGTTTCAGTTTCCTCCAACTGAGAGACAGAGGCGGTAGGGCTTTGGGGCTGGCATTCCGAGGCCGCGACTGTGTTGCACGGCTCGTACACGGTGGAACAACTAGTAGCGACGGAGCTCTCGTGGTCGACGATGGAATGCGGCAAAGAGTCTTCAGGCTCCTCGTGGCTTAGTGTAGCCGCGTTCAGCTTGCTCTCGGGCGTATCTTGCTGTAATTCCGCCTCGGGAGATTCTTCGTAAACGGGCTCGGCAAGCGTAGAGTCGGGCTCTTCCAGATGCTGCTGAGACGTCACTATTTGCGGCTCTTCTGGAGCCAAAGATTCAGACTGGGGTGCAATATTCTCAGGCGAGGAGAGCTGATCATCTTCTGGTGCACTTTCTCTAGGCACTTCAATAGGCATTTGCTGCTCGTGAACTGCTCTTGGGGCTTCTTGGAAATCCGACGAGGCTGCGATAGGTTCGGCCGACAGGGTATAATGCTGAGCCATCATGTCCGTAGGCTGGCCGCAACTAGATGTTACCACGAAAGGCTCTGCCGATGGAGTATTTGCCTGAACGGGAGGAGCCTGGGGGGCCTCGACAATTTGGGCACGGTGTACGACAGGGACGTCTCTCATCCTATGAATAACAGGCTCGTATACAGGCTCGCTGGGAGTAGATGTATTACGCAGAGCAAGCATGAGAACGAAGATGCTAAGGGTGAATATGACGACGTTTTTGCGGTCCTGCATCAGAACACGCACGGATTGCACTAGAAGTTCCGGGAGTGAAGCGTTCTGGTATGTGCGTTTGTGAGGCTCCTGCTCATAAGCCTTCTCCGGAGATGACTGCTGGGGCGGAGGTGGAGACGGAAATGGCGGCGGCACGTACGAGTCTTGCTGCGGATGAACTGACGGCTCCCTAGACGGGGGCTGCCGCGGAGAAGGAGGAGGCGGCGACTCTCCGTAGATCTCACGAAGCCGTTCTTCATCTCGCCAACGACGCTCTTCCTCAGATCTAGGCGATCGGATAGGTTCCTGGTCCGGTTGGAGCGAATCGTCGACGTGGGAGCGGGCGCGGGAATGGATAAAATCGGCCTGTTCCTTCTGGTGTTCTTCTTCCAGCTGTTGTGCAACCTCTTTGGCGATTTCCGCCTCCTCGTGATGCGTAAATTCGCGCTCCTGCTGACTCGCGGCAAGGCGGACCAGCTCCTCCTGCACGTCGAGCTCAACTATGGGTTCCAGCTCGGCATCTACACGCTCCATCTCTTTCCAGCAAGCCGCCCAGGCTCCGGCCTTCATAAGTCCATTACTGGCATAGACTTTGACTCGGAATATCTTGTCTGTACCGAGAGAATCATACCGGATCTCGCTCTTGCAGGTCCCGCACCAGTGGCGTCTGCTCGTATTCCTAGATCGTACCGAGCCCCATTCGTCCTCGCTCTCCTCGTCTTCGGTTAAGCATCCCTCGTTGGACGGGCCGATATAGTGGCCGCACTCTAAGATCCGAGCACGTCGACGGAAAGGGAGCTCTAACGCTTCTAGCAGACGCTCCTCCAGAACCTCATAGTCATTCTGAGGATGGCCTAGCAGTATACCTCTCTCGATGACGGTGTCTCCGATACGATCCTGCAGGATTCTCCAGGACTCTCGGAGCGTCTTTGCTCGGTCGCTCAGATCCTCCGTGTCCAAGTTGTTGAGCAAGTCACCCCACACCCATCGTAGAGGTAGGAGAGTAACATGCAGTAGCACAAGAGGTGCCTCCTTACGCGACTTGAAGCGCGGCGGTGTAGACATCCTCTTTGGGGAATACTGCGCAGAAGCAGTCGGCGTCCCTAGACGAGAAACGGTAGGGAGATGTCTCTTGGTCGACCGCGGAGAGCCGAGGACGGAAGATGGCGGCGAAGACATCTGCATTGCGCGAACATCCGAAGGAGTCCGGAAGGGCGGGCGCGGCGTGCCCCTAGCCGTAGGGATGAACTCTTCTTTCTCGTATTCCTTCTCGTACTGGGAAATATCCGAGATGCGAGGCGATCTGGTGGTTATGGTCGTCATGTTATCCAAGTCCTTGTGCGCTTTATTATGCTCGGGAATGCCGTCGTAGGATCCCATCGAGCTTCGCGGGCTCTTATCGCTGAACACATCTTCGTCTGTGGCTTCGTGGTGGGAGCTACTATCCCCACCGTCGTCGGCATGATGAATATGAGACTCGGGATAGTCGGGGTACGAGTGCTCTGATTGGCTTTGATCGGAAGTATTCGTCGTTCCTCCGCTCGATGTCGAGCTGTCCCCTACGTCATCGCCCTTGTCGCTGCCGTGGTTTGCAACGTGTTCGTGGCCTTGTGTTTGTTCTGCTTCTTCACCATCCGTCTCATTCACGTGGTCGTCCTCTATGCTCGGGCGTACCGTCGACTCCTGGCTATTGTCCTCTGCCATGTTTACTTTGTCGTCGCTCTCAGTCTCCACGGACGGTTGCGGTGGTTGTGATCTATTTGTCCCCGTGTTTCCTTGGCCGTTGGCTTCGGGTCCTTGTTCTGATAAAATATCGACGTCTACCGATTCAGTATTCTGGAATTGGGGAGGCTCTTCGCCCATCGGGGTATTTAGGCAAGACTGGTCAACGTAGATGTCGAAGTCGGGTTTGGGCTTTGGTGAAGGCATTCGAGTGGAAGAAGGGATCAGAGGAGGATGCACCGGAACCTATTAATTGGGATTCGCCGTTGGGAGATGCTGGAGCGCAACGTCAAAGGTTTGTTTTGGAAAGGGTTGCGTTGGCAATGTCGACTGGTAGTCGATCTGCAGGTGCTAATTATTGCAATTGGACGAACTGGTTGGGCAAGATTGAAAGGGATAGCGGGTCGGCGAGATTTGGTTCCTATGGTTGTTGATGGCCGTTGCCAGGCCAACCTTGCCATTGAGCCCCCCCATCACCAACAAAGCAATCACCGCCATGTCACTTTGGATATCTCGATCTCTTTACAAATCACAAAAAAGGAAAATTGTTAACAGAGTTAATCTCATGTATCTATCTTGAATTCTTAGAGGGTAGACTATTGAAATATTCAGATATCGATAAAACCTTCTTGTGCATCGCCATCGTGCAACCCAGACCTAGCTCATCGTTCTTTGTCACTGACGTCATTTTCTAGCTCCCTATCTCTCTACCTAACTACCTGGACTAGGCACCTATCACAACACCCAGATCTAGCGAGGTATTATCAAAAGGAGAGCCCTCGCGTATAAAATCCATTCTTTGACCAAATAATGACAAGATGTAATGGGTAGGGTAAGAGGAGACGAAAGCCATATGAAAAACGGTTTGTGAATGAGAAGAGCAAATTAAATCGATACGATTAGGGTTACGGAGGTTGCAATGATTTTATTTTGGCTTGTGATGCTAAACTGATCTCTACTCGAGATAATCGAATGCAGACGCCACTAAACCTTGCTCTACTATCTAGCTGATATGTTTATTGACGACATCTTCAATTTCCTTTAGCAGTTGGGTCTTTCTCTCTTCGGTACACCAGCTCCCCATAATGGAACCCTTTGCGATCTTCTCCCAGTCCCGGACACCCAGGTCGAACGATTCCTGAAGCGCGCAATAATTCTCCAGGATGTACCCTCCAAAATAAGCCGGATCGTCACTATTGATACTGAACCTCACTCCGGCCGCGATAAGCTTCCTCAGTGGAAACGACGCTATCGAGGGAATGCAGTTCAGTTTCACGTTGGAAATGGGACACGTGGTCAACAGGGTCTTCGCGGAAGCAAGCCGTGAGATTAATATCTCGTCTCCTTCCGTGAGAGGCCGGATACCGTGATCTATACGTTCCACGTCTAGCACGTCGAGAGCTTGGGTGACGTAGAGCGGGGGGCCTTCCTCGCCGGCGTGTATGGTCCTTCGGATCCCCAACTTCTTCGCGGCGTCGTAGAGGTTCTTCCACATCGGAGGCGGGAACGGGACCTCGGAAGAGTCCATACCCATGCCGGCGAGAGTGCCGTCCGCAAAATAGCCTTCGTCTTTCGCCTGCGCAAACGTCTCCATGGCTCCTTTCAGGGGCAGGTGCTTCAAGAGACACATGATTAATTGCGTAGTCATACCGAAGTCGGCCTCTGCCCTCGCCTGCGCTCTTTTGAAATTCTCCACAATCGTCGAGAGCTTCACGCCGCGGCTCGTATGAGCCTGCGGATCGAAGAACACCTCGGCATGTCGGACATTCTGCGATGCGGCCTTGGTGAAGTAGGCATACGCTAAAGCCTCGAAGTCGGAGCCGTCTACCAAGACTGACATGCCGATGTAGTAGTAGCCAAGAAAGTCATCTAGGTTCTTAAAGCTCTCGTAGCGCTTGTGTAGAGCTTCCGCCGAAGCGAAGGCTGGATCGGTGGAGGCGGGAAGGGTCACATTGTTCTTGGCTGCAAGCTGGAAAAGGAGTTCCGGCTCGAGTGACCCCTCAAGATGCATGTGGTGTTCGGCTTTGGGCAGAGCCGCGAGAAACGGGTGCAGCGACGTGTTGCACATTTTCTGATGCTGACGCTGACGACCGTCGGCTTGGGGTAAGGGTTAAGGGTTAAGGAGAGAAATGCCACCTTTGAGAAACAATGAAACCCACCCCTTGATGATATCCTCGAGATGGTATTTTGGACGTGGTTGCGAAAGAGGAATTTTCTGCGAAAATTCTTCAATCGGCCTTGGTGTACCTAAGCCTTAGTTCGAAAATTAGATACCTACCACCTACCTCATAGTGGCGCATCAGCCATTCGTCGAGAAGCCTTCTTTCTCATTGCAGATGATGCTGCAGCCACTTGGTCATGTTCCTTACAAGAAGCCACTAACGAGAAAAATATTCTACGCGATACCATTGTCGGCGAGTGCCGCCACGAGAAATGTCGGGACTTAGCGAAACGTTACTGGCGTCTAGTTGTAACGGGCGTCTAGTGGACTGCAGTATGAGAACATGAGAACAAGCGCAGCGATAGGCTCCAGGATATCTTCGACGCCTGTCGAAACGATCACACTCGAAGAATGGGCTGGCTTGAACTTTTCATTCTCAATCCGTTAAGTCGAGGCGACCAAGGGGTGCGCGCGTGCGTCACTGCCGGTAGCCCGGTGATCGTCGTTCGCGAGGGCGAAAGAAGAGCTTCATTCGGCTCCGTTCCGACGGGAATGAGAAAAGGGTTGGAAGTGGGGAAGGGAGATATAAATAGCTACTTGTGCCGTCGATCAGGACGAGGTAAAACTAGACCCTGGCGACCTGGGCTTTGCCTGGGCTTGCCTGGGCTGACTGGAACGCTGGAAGATCGCAGCAAACCAACGATGACAGGCAGGAGATCAGCGGTTACGGTCCGGCCTGTAACAACACGCGTAACTACATAATACCTAGGTATAGGTATGTACCAATGCTGCGATGCTATGCTCGCCTTTTTTTTTTTTTTTTTTTTTTTTTGGAACTGGGACTCCTCGGCTGCGATGCCTAGGATAGTCCCAGCTGATAGCAAATTTCCTTCGGTTGTGCTGCAAGGGGAACGCTGGCCATTGGGGAGTTGAGAAGGGTACCGTAGTGTTGTTTTTTTCATCAAGGACCAAAGGGACTACTTGACTAGGGATCCCGAACCGCATTACGCATTGCGCAGTCCCGCCCCGTTCAAAAGAAAAAAAAAGAAGAGGAGAAAAAAAAGCCACTTCGGAACACCCCGGCCTGGCGAGGCTTGCTGGCTTGTCATGTAACAACGACCAAACCAATTGCAGTAGGTTATACATCATAGCAGCATGGCCAAGTGGGAAAAAAAGTCACCGATTACATGACTCCATGTGTCAAGGCAGCAAGGGCAGCAAGGGCAGGAGTGGAAACTTGCCTATTGGGCTAATTGACAATGAGGATTCGGGACAAAAAGCGCAATTTTTCGTTTGGTTCTTTTATGTGTTGCTACTGGGGCCTAAATAAGTTCTCTCTGTCTGTCTGTCTGTCTCTCTCCCTTCCCCCTTTTCAAGAGCCTTGAATGTTGGAAAATCTTAAAAAATGAGAAAAAATAAGAAAAAGAAAGAAAAACGCTACACATTACTACCTAGTATAGGCGGCGGTAGTCGTTCTTGTTATTTTGTTTTGAGATTGAGATTGAGATGAGCCCACACGTACATACATGCGCCCGCGTTGTTATCATTGTTGTCGTCGTTGTATGATAGGCGGGAAGGATTCTTTTCTCGTACGGAACACATCAGAGATCGACTGCAAAGGACTTTTTTGATCCTCTTAAGGGCCACGTTTCTTGGTCGTCGTCCATCCAGATCGGAGTTTATCAGCCACGAGCCCTGTATCTTTATTAGGGGCGTTAGAGAAACCTCGTGGCATGCCTGCACTGCCTGCCCACCTACATAATGATCCCCTTCGATACCCCTGGACCGAATCCTAGCACACGTGCACCCATCAGCCGCAACGGATGCAGAAGTACCCAGCCGGGCTAGCAAGAGAAAATAAAAGAAAGATGCAAATCTTGTGCAATCTACTACAGTAAGTCGTGCGGCTTTTTGGTTTCTTTCCACCTCCCTACTATGTAGTTGATGCTAGCCACCGCTGGTCTCGTCCATTTTATTCCCTATTGCCTACCCGCGCTGCATAAGGGGATCCGGAACAACGCATCAGTGGCCTTCCTTGTGGCTATCTTTACCTAGGTGCCAGGTAGGTATGCATGTAGAACGCTGGAAGGGGAGTGTATAATATGGAAGGCTGCCTCTCGGGCTGAGAAGAAAAAACGTTATGAGACAGGGAGGAAAAAGAGAGAGGATATGAGGAGAGGGAGAAGCAGGGAATTGTGAGAGAGATAGAGAGAGAGAGCAACAACTTGTTGGATTGCGGTCGTTGCGATGACGGTGGCACAAAGTCGTTCGTTCCACCACATTGTCTTGTCTTGGACTGTACTACTTCCATCTCCGAGACCGTATCCTGTCTCGCGTAGCTTGTACGCATGGGTGAACGTCCTTGGTATCACGTCGACGCATGCGATTGCAAAAGCGCATTCTAACTCGGTTGCCTACATCTCCAATTGGTTGGTAGGTGGTGGATTGCCTCTTCTCTCTCCCTCCCCTCTCGAGGTCGCCTTCGAAGTTCGTCGCTCGAGGTCATGCCGGTGCGGGGGTGAATGAATTTGAAGTGCCGCGGTGGTATTCGATCCTCTTGGCTCAGAAACAAATAGGAAACCCAGAAACGTATTCCAGTTTTGGATTCTCACCTTGGGTAGACTAGAGGCGGACATCTTTCTTCTTTTGCAAAGGTCACCTTGGTGGCGTATGTATGAATGTACGTAGGTACGCCAGCGTGCCATGTAATCGTACGGTACGTCAATGCTCCAGGCAGTCCAGGGTGACGGGCTTCCGTCGAGATCTTAACGTTGCTGGCGTACTAACCCACTAGACCTGTAATGCGTTACACGGACGGCATGTTTTCCACGTCGCACGGGATGGAATGCTACTTCAAGAAACGTCCAGAGAATGGATTTTTGGGGCCCCCCGCCCACCGCACGCCTCCACCCAGGAGAAAAGCAGGGTGGAACGAATCAGGGTAGTAGCAGCAAGCAAAGATTGCCTTCGCTGGGACGATTTCGCATGTACACCTGAAAAAGAGAACCACCTCCAACCACTTTGGCGCACTTTGGCGCACCTTTGGACCCCCCCTCCCCTTTCGAATCTCCTACGGGGAGACCCTTGGTTGTCGAAAGAGGCAACGTCCGTGTTTCGAGTGAGTGCGGAGCCGATCTCGTCTCGTGGATTCGTCCCGCAAGTTCGGCAATCGGCCGCTACCTAACTGGCACGCGGCCTCTTAGCTCCATTGGGCAAGTTTCCCCTTATGTCCTTATACATGGTACTTGGTATCGTGCGGCTTCGGTACCAGAGTTCCTTACCGTGCGTACTCGATAAAGTGCCGGCCGGCATGGATAGGAGCATGCTCATTGATGGAACGTGTGCACGTACGTCCGGCGCAGGGCAAGGAACGATGCCGGCGAGGGCACAATCGTTCGATGCTCATTTGTGTGCCTGCCAGCCTGCTTGATAGGTACGATAGGTACGATAGGTACGGTACTCGACACCATTAACGGTCAAGCTATACATCATCTGCTAGATCTTCTACGTCTCGTGACACCAACATCGCTGATATAACCTGGTAATAGACTACGGGCAACCGGCTGACTGCTAACAAGCCGTTGTCGCTAACGAGCATGAATCCTTGGACCTGGGAATCCTGGTGGCGTGTTCCTCCGCGTGGGGAGGTTGCCGGTGTCCCTAATCCACCTGTTCACCCGGGGGGGAAGAGAAAGTGTACCCGTATGCCATCCATAGTCGTATAACCAGTTTATGCCTCGACGTCCGAGAGGTCACCTACCTTAGTGTGGGCGATGGTAATTATCTCACTGAGTACCACTTGTGTAATGTCATTTCTAGACCAAAGAATGTAGAGGGCCAAGACTTAAAAATTGGAGAAGACACGGCTTGCTGCGGTATCGTGGCTTTCAATCCTACCAGTTCTTTACTCGAAACGCTCTGGTTCTGCTTGCTTGCTTGCTTACTACCTACGATTGCTAGACGCCAATCCAATTTCACGCGTTTTAAAAGTATTGTAAGAAAGATAGCCCCCCCGTATAGCTGCCGTGCTACTTGCAAGGTGGCGGTCTTACAGATAGGTCGCATTGCGGACCCAGTACGTGAAAGCAGGTCCCCTAGTTGGAGATGGGCGGCGTGGACAAGTGCAGAGATGATGCAAATGGCCGCCCGCGAGGAATTGAAATTCTCTAGCTGCCTGGATACCGGGCGCGTCCTCTCGCAGTATTGGCGCTCTCGGCCCTGGGCTTCTACTGACCTTGATAATTCAGCTATCCGGTTCCGGGCATAGTGAAACCGGGGAGAAGGGTCAGGTTTGGCTGCTGTGGAACGGACCAGCCATGACCTGTCATAATTCATGGTAGGCAGGATGGCAAGCAGCAGAAGCGGCTCGCGATGGAAGTCGACATGAGATTGAATACATACCCATAGCACATCCTAGGTCTCCTATGTCCTGATACCCTGTCCCATTTCCAACCCCGTTTATAGCTACGCTAGGTATGTAAGTAGGGTCAATTGGGTGTATACCCCCTACGGCTCGGTGCACGATGAGGCAAACCTGCGATAACAAGATCTTCACTCTTCGTGGGACCGACGCGCGTCCAAGAGACGGACTATTCGAAGCGTCCGGAGGAAGCCGAAAAGTAAGGTAGTTAACGCGCCAGCCGCACGCGAACCCAGGGATGGGGGACGCTAGATTTTAGTTCCTCTGCGAGATTTAACGTGCTCCAGTCCGGTGCATAGAGCTACCACATAGTACACATACCAACGAATTTAGCCTAGTATCAGCGTCGTGGTCCGAGGGGACGGCGTCTCGGTAGGCGATGCTATAGAGTTATCGGCCTAGGGAATCTAGGTTAGATCGGCAGGCTGGATAGCCGCTAGCTCCAGATAGTAGTTGATTCCCGATCTACCCTACCCGTTCCGTCTTCATCGGCTCCCCCCCTTTTTCGTATAGGATGAGTAAATTCGCTTTGATATTGGGGTTGGAACGAGAGCGGACCGCGAGGTAGTCGTATAGGTTTCTTAGGTACCTAGATACCTCCCTATTACCACTAAGATATGTCGAAATCTTAACAATAGGGTCTCTATTATTGGATTCTTGAATATGACGGCGCAGTTCGCTAGGGCTAGACGGGGTCTGTTTTCCCATTGTTCTTCCAAATTATACACTAGCCTCTCTACATCTTGGACACACGGGATGAGTGTAGTCGTCTCTCCTCACTAGCTGGACGAAGCTTACGTAAATGCGAGGTCTAAAGAAATGGTGAGACATGTCATGCAGGTTGTCAGCATTAGACATCTTCCCTATCTTGACCTTGTAGCAGATAGATTAAAAATGTACGCCTTGTTCGCCTTATTAAGAAGGTGAGAATTGAAGAACACTTCTAGAAGATTTGAGAGGCTAGATGATCAACAATGATTTCACTGTAATAACCTCGTCCGGTCGGACGCGTTCCGGTCCTGGACTCATTTCAAGCCGCTGTTACAACGTTCTTTATGCACCTTGAGTTATAAGCAATAATAGGCCCCTTCTTCAACATACACGTGCTAAGTTGCCACGTTATGCATGATATAAACATTTTATTATAGGTCTACATGTCTATATGTCTACTTGCCTTGGGTAGCAGGTATTTATTATAGGCTCTCCATGATTGAGGGCTCTCCCTGTTTGAGAGATTCAACTTCTAATTCCAACTACCAAATCTCTTCTTCCGACCTTCCCCTCTTCTTAACGTTCATAGCAATTGGTTGGCGTTTCTTGGTGAGCATGTGCGAGGTCTTGTATCAGGTACCTATATGAGAAGCTTCTATTACATGGATCAACAACAGAGAATGAGTGCGGCGCAAGGATGAAACCGAGAACCCCAGAATTCATAATCCCGCTAAAAGGCCAAGATAGCTTCCTTCCCAATGGATTACCAACGGCTCTCCGCCTGAGAGTACAAGTCCCCTAATACATCTACACCGCCGTCCCGCGAAAGCGTCTCTTTACCTTAGGTAGGTAATTACATAGGCCGTGGTCATACCAATAAGACGTAAACATTTATACGTCCCTGGCTATTACGGTGCTTACTCTTCGTACTGTGCAAGTTAATGCCTGTGTATAGAACCACTGAGCCGGCGAGCCTGCCGTCTTGTGAGTGCTTCTGGTCCGGGACTCGGTGAGATGAGTAACATTGTATCCCGTATCCCTGTCTTTTGGCTACGAGAAGGCTAAAAGCCTCAGGTCCCCTGACGATCTCGATATTCAATATGCGGCTGTCTGCTGATTCTCGTTCAACCTTAAGCCTCGACAAGCGATATTGTAGTCACCCGGCACAGATTGGTGTTAGCAATCGCCAATCACTCCATAACTGACTGCGAAGTTCCTACGTGGTTCGATAGGATAGGTAGACCCGGGAAATCAATCACTTGACTAGGACCACCAAGTATAACATAGCATCCGTACAAAGACTGCCTGACCAGCTGACTCGAGATGTTTCTTATTTGCCTACCTATGATGACGAGCTATTATGCCAATGTCGAGCCTGATCTTCCATGATCTGATTAATGGGCGTATAGTTGTGCTCTTATTATATGATTGCTTGAAGATCCTCCACAACTTTTGCACCCTAATGTCACTTCATACCCCTGACCCTTGCCTTTAGCTTGATAATTTACTACTACCTATTCGCGTGGCCTCTTGCCCTTGATCCAAATGGAATTCGGTCAAGATATTCTGCATCTCTCGTTCCCCTTGATATAAGGAGGTTGAATTTTCCGAGCCCCATGCCTACCTACCTACCGTACCGGAGGAATCCCATTGCGGGAAACCGTTGTACGCAGCTTATTTGATACCATAAGCAAGGGCTATAATGAACCCGATAACCCGTTGAATCGTATGTTTAATGCTGTGCCTATATTTAATTCTAAAACTGCTGCCGTTTGAGAGCACATGGCACTTGGACAGGCTTTATTTTAACCTCATAAACGTATACGCACGATGAAAAGTGTCGCAAACTTGAGACGGGGGGATTCTCGACACAATTGTTTCTCCTTGAGAATACCGGCTACGCTTGTTACCGTGTTTCTAGAGTTATATTTGGCATATCCACTACCCGTCGTGGCCTTGTCTTGATCTCTGTCCGAGTGGTGATATTCGATGCTCTTAGGTAACATCGTTCGCACGTACCTATTGTACTTTGTCGCTCACGGCTGGGGTAGCATTTTAGATTAGATTAGCTTCAGTGGCCGATGGCATTCCTTAGATCTCTGGATGTCGTTCTACGCTACCATGCTGCCGGGCGGCACAGCTCTCTCAGGTAGGAAACCCGGCAGCTAATTGTCTCCTCGTTTCGGCAATGTCATCTATTAGATCTTAGTGTCTATCGACTTCTCGAATGTTTAAATTTGGAGGCTCGTCAAGTGCCGACCTTCGACGTAGACGAATATAGAAAGAAAACAAAGGAGAAAAAGGTAGAAAATATCACGTGCCGGTATAGAATATCATATCATATTGTATGAAAGGACGGCGCATTATTCGACCCCTTCATCTGGTTGTTCTGACCTCGTCGACGGGAAATTCCATCGTCCCCTGTCTATCTAAAATAGTCCCTCACGGGCGTGGGCAGGGGACCGAAGCTAACAAGACTGCTATGCAGGCTACGGATTGTAGTATGATCTCTTTGCGGCACCTTGCAGGTTCCCCATGCTCCTCTAGACCCCAGCTATCTAGGTAGATTACTTGGATTACTACAGTAGCAATGTAACTACCTCCTAACGTACTATGGTATCGGGCCAAAGTTTTAAGACACTGTCATGTAGCTCACAGGCCTGGCACAGACCATTGGGGCTGAAATAGCTAGCCACAAGTGCCCCGAAGTATCTTTTTAGCCCCCCGGCAACGCCAAGTCTACATAACAGTCTCTTATTATTAACCCTTACCACCATAGTACATAGTAGAGGTC
Organism: Hypoxylon lenormandii; assembly: GCA_028565235.1. NCBI lineage: Eukaryota > Fungi > Ascomycota > Sordariomycetes > Xylariales > Hypoxylaceae > Hypoxylon > Hypoxylon lenormandii. The sequence goes on from JAOWAP010000010.1 coordinate 129,740, forward strand.
CAGAGGTTCAAGGCATTCCCTTGCGAAAAGTGCTAGGGCTATCACCAGGGCAGAAACGTACCTCGAAAATGATGAGATCGTCCCGGGATCACTAACTCGTTCGAGAAAGATTGAGGGGCAAAGCTGGCAAGCTAGCCAACACGTCGGTGATCTCGGGCTAGGACCGCCCATTCGAACGCCACAAGCCTGAAGGAATAATGCGAGCTTGTGAAAGGCCCCAATCACCCCGTCCTTCGACCCTATTTTCTTCTTTTTTCTCCAAAAACCTAGATACCTCTACAAGGTAATGAAAAGAAGCATATCTAGAAACAAGCTGTCGGAACCGGCATCACCCAACACTTGCGTGCCAATGCCTCGGAGTTTATTAGTTAGCTTAACCAAGCGATCAGGTTACATCGGCATGAGTACGGAGTGCACTCGATCTTTGGTACGTTTCAAGCTAGTTTTCCTTGGTGACCATATTCTACCCTGTCGTGAGCCGTCGTCTGCCAGTGGCCAGTGGGACGCTCCTCTTTTCATATGCCAGGTTTTATTACAAGAAGAATTATAAAAAAATAAAAAAAAAATAAAAAAAACCGCGATCGGGTCACGGGCTCACAGGCTCACAGACGATTGTCTGCTATGTTGGTACTACATACATTGGTACATAGTACAATCGTCTGGCCCAAGCCATCCATGCTCGTCAGAAGCTACTAAAACGGCGGACCGGCCACTGCCGCTGGCCAGGGAACTTAATCCCCCCTTACCTGTAGCATAGATCTTAATATTCGTTCGTCAGATATAGGTCAGGTTAGGTAGGAGGTAGGTAGGTACATATCATTTTTTTTTTTTTTTTTTACCAAATTACTAGAATATCTGGGGTGGATAGGAACGACGAATAGCATTGGGAGGATAGTAATGATGACAGAGACGTAAAACATAGAGAAGGATGCGCAAAGGCGAGGGTGAGGAAGTATAGGTTAAAAAGAAAAGAAAAAGAAAAAGAGACCTTTACACTGCTTTCCAAGATTCCGAATGCACATCATGTACCCGAACGGGCCTCGTCTACCTGGCACAACCGAGAGGAATGCCGACTCGCCAGCCAGTCCTACGTAGAAATATATTCTGCACTAATAAATAATGCGCAGCTACTTACCTAGACCTACATACACATACATAGTACGGTACAGCACGATACAGGTCTCCAGTGTGGAGGTTGCATAGTCTAGGATTCCTACATGGCCAGGGCAGACCATCCGAACCGACAAGACATCCTGTCGTAGTAGGGGAGGGGAGCAATGTCGCATGAGTGCGCACTTAGGAAAACCTAAGTCTAGTTCGTATTTAGCATCAAGTCTAGGATAGGTCATTGGGTCCTCCGGGGCAAGCAGAGAAGAATATTCTCCCTGCCAAGTGCTCTCACTCCAAGTCCCCCAGATTCGAAAGCGCTACGGTACATGGGTACTGAGGGGCCGAAGGAGGAGACATCAGTTTAAACGCACATACAGTCTACATATACCTTACCTACGTACATAGAGACAAGACAGACAAGACACGTACGTACAAGAGTAGAACCCGCGGCATACCCTATGTACATGGAACCCTTATTAAGCTCTTTTCGAATGATAGCCCGATTCGCCATCACGGCCAGCACGGCCTGGCCCCCTGGATCTGGCAAGGTCCTGGGGTCTACTACAGTATGGGGACCTGTGCTTATATTAGGGTCAGGCTAAGGCCCAGGCCGGTGGCCCACCTACACACACAGCTCGAAACACCGTAGCTGGCAACCACTCTCTATTGTCGACGAGCATCACTCGCAGCCCTGTTCGGTTTCCTTCCCTGTGCTATTTTGCAGGGGGGTGGTAGTGGAAGGATTCCGTTTGACCCCTCTAGATTACATATATTTCCCGATCTTTTGCTTTGGCGCCGGACTGGGGCAGGAGACCCAGATGGATACCAGCTTTCGAACATATGCGAACTACCTAGCACCCAGACCTTAGCATTAGCAGCCTGTCGACCTATGACCTATGCCTCTGGCCTATGGGCTTTGCCGTCATCTTTCTCCTCAAATCACTGCCTCTTCCAGAACTTGTTACCCTTCTCCTGTTACTAGTTCCCTTCTTTGACCGCGAAGGCCCATAGACTACCAATCTCGTCGTCGACCGGGAATCCCTCCCCAAGTAACACCACATTAAACCCGTATTTGTGTTTATACTCTACCTACATACATATATTAGTACATGATTGTTGTCGCCTACCGGCAGACTCCCCCTTCCTGTTTAGGCAACACCTCGTCTCCAACCTTCTTGATGCCAGCAGGAACCGCCAACCGAGCAGAGAACAACAGTGTTAAATGCTGGATCGCAACAGTTATAACGCTCCCGAGACTCTGTTTCCAGCCGGTCGTCCATCCCGTGTAGTCTGGGAGCCCCCGCTAGGGCTGTTTGTTGGGTCGTCAAATCGTCAGGGGAGGCGGGACAAGTAAAAGACTAGAGCTAGAACGGTTTACTAGTAGCACAACGCTGCTGCAACACCGTTTAAAAAAAACAAGAGCAGCTGGTCCTGGGGTTTCTCGAAGGTAGAAAAATAAATCTACGAGGGTTTTACCTGTACCAGACTCGGACTCCGCGGTATTGGTACGGGGCTTGTAATTTTCGGTCGAATCCCCCCCTCTTCGTCGAATAGCGCACCACCCGCCGTATGTTCATCATCCTAGGGCTGAACCACGTTGGAATGGTGTCTGGATACTGCTCTAATACTTGGCCATACCCGAGAAGACGTCTACACCGCAGCTCTTTGCATGTCCCTTAGGCGGTAACTCTCCCCGGAACGCGTCTAACGGGGGAGAGACAAATCCTGGAGTCTTTCCCATGATGGCGGCGTCGTCGCATAATCCGTTTCCACGTTCCCCTAACCCGTCTACGAGGTCGTATGACTCTTCTTCGGTCTCGTCGGCAACTTCTCCCCGTCCGCAGATCCAACTTCTGGGCAACTTGATGGGTTCCAGCTCGAGGCCGAACACGGCGCAGGCACCGCAGCCCATAGGAATTCCGCCGCTGCCTCCAGCAACCCAGACCGGGTTCCAGCCGTACACGCCTGTGACAGCAACTTCCGTTATGGGCCGAGACTCGTTGCCGCCGACCGACTCGGTAGCGAGTACGCCGGGACTCTCGAGTGCGCAGCTGTCAGCGAATGTATCGGCTCAGAAGCGCGCCTATCGCCAAAGAAGGAAGGACCCCAGGTACGTGTTGATGAGAGCTTTTCGTGCATGTTCATGTTCTACAAATAAGCAAATTCCGTTTGATAATCCTTCTTCCGTTACCTCTTCACTCCCACCCGGTCTCTTGGTAAAGAGAAGTTCGATGCTGACTTCTAGGTACGGGGTTTTCGAGGGGACGGACGTTGGCTTTTCGGTAAGCTAGGTACCTAGGGTATCTCCGCTTATTAGAAAGGCCAGTGTTCGGCTTCTTGGGCTCTGTACACGTATAAAGTTGCGATGCCTGTCGGGAGAGAAAGGTCAAGTGTGATGCTACAGAGACGACGAGCTGCTCGGAATGCTCGAGCCGCAACGTCAAGTGTCAGTTTACCAAGGAAACCAACAGACGGATGTCTTCCATCAAACAGGTGCAGGACCTTGAGAAGCAGATAGAGAGGGTACGAAGGGAGAACAGCAATCTGCGGCGCACGCTTGCCGAACGAGGCGAGCACATGGATGTGGATGCGGAAGGGGCCGAGCAGCTGCTTCAACATCCCCCAGACCTGAACTCCGAGCCTAGAAAGCGGAAAAGGGTAACTTCTCTGCTGCAGGACCCTTCTCGGGCGAGGGCGGCCTTCCGGGATTTCTCGAGAGGCGTTCTAAAGCCCCCGGCGCCGTACAGGCAACCCCAGGTTGCTATCGTTGCGTTCGATCGTCCTAGACCGCCGTTGCCTCCCAAGCCGACTGTGGACAAGCTTCTTCACACGTATTACGGGGCGGCGCACATTATGATGCCGATACTGCATTGGCCAACGCTGCAGCACCAAGTAGAAGAGCTCTACCAAAACACCAGTAACCTACAGCGGGTCCCCATCTCCTGGCATTCTATGTTCTTCGCGGTGCTGGCGGTAGGAAGCCTGTTCAGCAACGATCCCTACCCGGACCGGACGTTGCAGACTAGCGAGTTTTTGGAGGCATCGAGAAGTCTGACGGACCCGTGGAATAACGACTTCGATCTGGACAACGTCCGCGCCTCGTTTCTCGTCTCGCTCGCTCTGAACGAACTAAACCTAAAGTCGGCAGCTTGGAATTCGTTGGGTAGCGCCGTGAGGAGCGCGCAGGATCTCGACCTCCACCTGGAAGTAGCCGGGGTGCGCTCTAGAGTCGAGGCGGACATGAGGAGAAGGGTGTGGTGGGCGATTTATATACTCGACCGGAGCTTGTCGATGGAGCTCGGGCGCCCTTTCATGATCGACGATGCGGATTGCGACGTGGCGCTTCCGGAGCCGTTCGACGACCATTTCCTTCACACCGAAGGCCCCGTGCATCCTCCCAACGTCATACCCCTGACTCACTTTCTGCATGCGATCATCAATATAGTACGGTCTTTCTCCGCCATGAGAAAAGCCTTTTCGAGCCCGGTTGTCGAACCGCCGCGGCTGGCGACGTTCGATAACCACTTCATCGCCTGCCAGAAAATGTTTCCGGAGGCTTGTGAAGCAAATAACGCCTCCCTAATCGCACCTCATATGCTAATGCCTCTCGCCTATCTCCTTAGTGCCCGGCTATATTTACACCGTCAAAACCTCGCCCCGGGCTGCCCCTGGGAAGCTCGAAACGATGCGATTCAGCAGTGCAAAGTCACGGCGATAGAGACGGCAAATCTGATCGCTCAGACTAACGCGACGCTCGCCGATACTGCCACGGCCCTTCTCGTGACGCACGTCTTCCGTTCTACGCTATTCCTACTTTTTACGGGCTATTACGAGTTGGCGTCTACATGCATGAGAGCTCTTAAGTCGATCGACGTGCGGCGTGACGTTGCGATCCCCTGCGGCCGCTATCTTTCCTTCTTCCTGCAAATATTAGGAGGCAAACGGCGAGATTTATTATCGCTCTATTCCAGTTCGACAACACCTGGTTATCGCCCGCCAACGACCCTGCCTGACTCTAGGGCGATCCAGGATGCGTTATTGAAAGACGAGGAGCTTCTGATTTACGTGAGTGCGGATATGCAAGCCAGCGCGGAGGCGTCGTGGGTATGGGTTGGAGCAGAGCACGAGGCACCGCTGGCAATATCGACATCCACCGCCGGAGCCGGTCTGGCGCATCCAGATAACCGAACGGGTCTGAATTCCAAAGAGAGGGAAGAATGGGGAGGATGGGACGGCCTGATAGACCTTGCTAGGAGTCTCGCGTCTACAGCAGCAAGCCCAGCCCCCGGATACGCACCTCGAGCGCAAACACTTCCACCGATTAAAATGGAACCAGGAGCGAACATGTCGCCGAGCGGCACAGCTGAAGCTGGGAGTAGTAGGAATAGCCCAACTGCTGTGGCAGCGTCGGGGAGCCGCAGCACGGAAAGGATCAGCATTGCGAATATAATATAATAAGCGCCCTGACGAGACCGGACCGTTGCTAAGAGAGGGAAGGACAAATGGCAAGGGGGAGATTCGCCGGACGAAACCAGACGAAGCTATGAATTTGACGAACGATCGAACGATCGAACGAATACCCCGTTTATTCTTTCTCGTTGTTTTTTTCTCGGACGAAGGCGCTCTTGGAGGCAGCGTGACGCATTTGTACGACTATATTTTATACCATTCTTCGCATCGTTGCGGCAATACCCAATTCCGATATGATTCAAGCGGATGTCCAAACCGGAGGGGGGGTGGTTTCTTTGGATTTCTTTTCACTTCTACGCGACATGGCTTGCTTGCTTTCTTGCTTATCGACGCTAGAGTTCCTTGCAACATACCCAGGACACGAGCAGACGATACCGCATGTTTTTTTTAACAGTCACTACTGAGGATTTTCTTCACCCCTTTTTTCCAAGGCATGCATAAGCAGGAGTAGTTGGACTACGTCTATTGCAAGGCCTCGAGGAGGGGGGACATTGCTATCTCCGTCAAATATCCCAAGCTACTAAGGAAACCTGTCGAAAATAGGAACGACTAAGCTTGGGAGTTCTTTCGTTGCAGAGGGTTTTACAGCCTAGGTATATCAATGCCTGATGATGACTCTTCTGCTCGAGGCGCGGATGCGTGTTCGGTGTATATGACAGCCTTTTATTTGAACATAACTTCATATTCGCATCAAATTAAGACTAACCTAACACCAACGTACTCCATTCGCTAACCATCGTTACCCTTATGTGAACTGATATGATGACATGCATCGGTAATTACGGCGAGGAGGGTGTGCAGGCAAATCGCTCGTCTGGGTTGTACCTATAGCGGACCAGCTGGGCGAATTACGGCAATATACCCGATATGTAGTCGTATAATGGACTCGACCTCTGCGCGTGTTGAGCACGACACGGTTAGACCTTTAGACGCCCAAACCCTCACCTAAGGTAGCTTCTCTATTCAAGTCAGTGCAGTTCAGCTTCAGCTAGGGGTACCTAGGTAATCAATGGGGTAGCACGAACTTCCGTTTGCCAAGCGTAAACTCCAACCCTGTCAGATATAACTTGGAGTGTTCCGGTAGAACGCCAAGGGTGATGTGACTAGAGCCCCGGGCTGCTGGGAGCGGTTAATAATAGCTCTTCTGGGTCAATATCGTCTGCCGAAATGCCTTCTTGAGTAAGATTTTCATACCATACACTACAAAGAATTGCTGCCGACTACCTAACCTTATGAGGGGTTTGATCCGCTATGCAGGTTACGCATCGACTTGAAACGAGCCTCTGTTGGACGACGCTTTAGGGGGGGTGCGAGCGGATGGAAATTCCCTCGGAAAGCCTTCTATTGGTAAATGCAGGGTGGAAGGAGTTTGGCGCACCTTTCGGGGCGCGGGATCGTGAAACAACAAGGGTGTCCGGATTGGGTTGTATACCTCAGTGATACTCCAAACACACATACATGTATGTTCAGCTTCGCATTCCACATACTACCGAGGAGGTAGATACATAGGTACCCTGATGTGACAACCTCCATCTCGTCAGAAACTCGAGACCGTGGCGTATATGCTCGATCGAGTAATTGAGCGGCGGCTCTTGGCTGCAAACAGAATCGTTGTCAAGCTGTCGGTATTACCACTATAGTCGATGTGCTTTTCTGTCTTAGTAAGTCAGGTATTGCACCTTCGGGTAATGCTCCCCCGAATTTCGACGATCCATAGATCTTACCTAGGTATATACCCAGGAGGCTACACTAGTGAACGGGCTGCAGCGTTGTGTTGTCGAAAACAAGAAAGGTGTCGATTGTGCATATGGTGAAAATGTGAGTTATGATCTGTTAGATTTGGTATGCTTGGAAGCCAAGGGTATGGGTGGAAGCTATAGGACTATTACCTCTACTCAGACATATGTTCTCTTATTGTTTAAAAATAGAAGCGACATGTTCAGCCGAGTAATTTAAAATGTTCAAGGAATTTGCACCAATAAGCACTCATAACATACCCAAAGACTTACCATCTAATAATAACCATCACTAATTACTACGGTCGATCCTAACTGCCTGCAAGAGCCAAAATAATCTGAAGAATCACATGCTTTGTATAACATAGGCTAGACACTAGACATGGCTTATATCAAGCAATGAGGTAGGTTTAAAAGACTCCAACTCCGAACAGCAGCTATCTTAACCCTAAACATATCAGAGTTATTTGAAAACACTATGATTCTGGTAAGTTTCTACTATAATAATAACATTATCTATCCGAGAGTCTCCATTTAAGTGGCCGAACACTTACCCCTGAGCTCCAGTCCCACTCTATCTTATAGCCATTTTCGGCCTTTAAATGGCCCTAGGCTAAGGAATTGTGGCGAATATATGTGAAATCTTCACGGAGCCTCGTACCAGAGCTCTTAAACAGGTACCTAAGGTTGAAGATGAGCTGTGTCATATGATGCCGCTATATTATATTGACAGAGCGGAGTATAACCACCGGACAAGCAATATCTACCGGCAAGAAACGTAGCCTGTATAACTCCAGATACAACTCCTAACATATATGTCCAACATTTATCGTACCAGCTGACTTGGTTATCTTCATTTGCTTCCTGGGAAACACCATTATAGCACGACAGTTATACTGACTAACCAGGTACCTACTGGTATGCACTGAGTAAAGAAATGAAAAGTAAACTTCTCCTATAATGCTAATTGGTACGTTGACATACTCGATAATTTCACTGAGATGTTTGAAAGTCAACAGGCTGTCTTCACTTTTGGTTTTCTTACAGACCAAGTACCAGGTTTGTCTAGGTAATACTTGAAGAGATGTGTATTCGAATTGACAACTATGTTGACAGTAGTACAAAAGTACCAATTTTCACTACTTGAAGCCATGGTCAAGGGCATACTACCACTGGAGATTAAGAAAGAAAAGAGAAGGTGGTATGAAATAAGAACTGAATGCATAATAGCTCATTATCATAAGCGTTCAACAAACACAAGATCGGACCAAGGCGGCACTCAAATCCCACACCCTAGGTACCTTCACCTTAGGAGGTAGGTAGGCAGGTAGGTACCTAACCTGATTTATATTTACAGCACGAAAATGGATTCCTCAAGATTTCCACCCCAACCCAAAACTCCCCTCGCCGCCCTCATCGACAACGAGCCAACGCATCGGACCACCCGGGGGCTTCGAATACGCAACGACCAGCGTCCTCCTCTCGCCGGGCCCCGTATCGTGGCCGACGAAGTCGCGCGTGGCGACAAAACTGCGTCCTTGGGCGGCGTAGTCCGCGAGCCGCTCCTCCAGTAGCGTATCGTGGACGGATTGGGACCCCCAGGCAATGTGATGAAGGGATATTATTACGTCCTGGTTAGGATGTCCTTGTTCTTGCGCCTCCCCGGCGGGGGGCGTGAGAGCTGTTGATTGTTCGGTGACGCTTGTGTCGGCGTTTTCGGGCGAGCGGCATCTAACGTCCGTCTCCTGGGC
>JAOWAP010000010.1:138906-167532 GCA_028565235.1 Hypoxylon lenormandii
TCTGGAACTGGCTGTCTGTAAGGTGTCCGAGGCGGACCCTGAGGTCTGCTGCGCCGTCGTCTCTGCTGTCGTGGTCGTCGTCGTCGTCTGGCTGTTCCGTATGACGATGCCGTACGCCATGATGGTGCCGGGGGCGAAGATGCTCATGGGCGTCCCGGCGGTCTCGCCGCCCTGGAGCGTGCCGTCTATCGTCGTGAAGCTCGTCTCCATGTCCACTCGGTACACGCTCATGCAGCCGAGCGTCGGGCCCCACGGGTAGCTGTAGCTGCTCGACGTCGAGGCGCAGACGTAGTTTCCTTGGCTTTATAGCGTCTCGAGTTAGATCATGTCTCCCTTTTAATAAAATAATTGGTTATTGTCTTAAGACACTCTCACTCCGTTTACACTTTGCCAAATACACGCCCAGCTACCTCCCAGAAAATGTACCCGTATACGCTCGCTACCCAATATCCCCAAAGAAAAAAAAGAAAAATAAGTTCTGTACTTACGGACAGCACGTAGCCTGTGTGACGGTGGCGAGGGCGCCCGACGTCGACAGCGACTCGCACGCCCGCGTGTATCCCGACGGACATATTCCGGGGCTGTAGTACTGGTTCTGGTAGGGCGAGTAGTTGTCGGGAAAGCATGATGTCTGGAGTGGCTGGCCGTGCAGCCAGTAGAAGGTGCTAACCGTGTTGACCCAGTACAGCGCCGACGACGCGACGCAGTCGGCGGGCGGCGTGAAGGTCGTCGTCAGCGGGCCTAACGACATGGCTGCGTCTAGTTCGATGTACAAGGTTGGGAATAGCTCGCTCGACGCTAGGGTTCTCGTTTCCCCCTTTTCGCTCTGGTTCTCTCTTTTTTCTCTCCCGTGTTGCTCCCAAGGTCTCTCTGTTGGCCTATTTGGTTTCGCGGGACCGGATACGGATAGCCTCACATATATTCTTTTGGAGGGACTGCCTCGTCTTGTCAACTGCAGTGTTTTCTTGCTTCTATGCCTTTTTCGCAGCCCGTATCCAGACCAGGGGAAGGCGTACCCTATTGTTGTGTTCTCGTTCTCGCTGGCCGTTCTCTCCAGCGAAGGAGTGTAAAGTGTCGATCTGACGAGAACGTCTTGGACGTCTCGGTATGGACGCGGGGAGGTATAGATAGGTTATACATAGTAGTGTAAGGCATTCAACACGCTAGCCCAAGAGGTAACACGACCGGCCCCCAACTTCCAAGAGCCCCAATGGCTGCAGACGACGCAGAGCGAGCTGGCGAGGAGGATTCGTATCCCAGGCTGGCCATGATCTCATGTCGTATGCCATAATTTCTTTGCCTCTCGCTACTTTGCCTGCCGTGGCATTTTCCCCCTGCGCCCCTTGCCGGGGACCGGGATGGGACGGACCAATTCCCATCGCGGTGGGCCTGGGTTCTTTTCCTTTCTTCATTCGACAACTATTGCATAAAGGGCTGAATTGGGGTAACATCGCGACGCCTTGTCAGCTTTGCCTATCTCGGCATGGGATCGGCACTCCTAAGCCTATTACACGCGACTCCCGTCCTCGCCAAATACTAGTCTTCGGGTCCGGGGGATGATGGACTAGGACTCCTATTTCAAATTCGTTGTCCCCATAGCCCGTTCCCCTGCCCTACTCGACTAAGCTGGCCGCGTGTTTCTCTCTTCTAGCTTTCCAACTGCCGTTGTCTAAGGGGTTTAAGGTTCGGTTTGGTAGATTTGTCATGACAGCCCTCGCTCCGTCGCGGCACATTCCGCGGACGAGGATGAATCACACCTATGCAGAAGTACATTACATAAATAAGTCTACTATTATTGCTATTACTTAACCTCGTTTTGGCTTTTGCCGACTACTCCAGCCCGGCATGGCCTGGGTTTCTAGTTATTGCAATCTTCTTAGTTGGCCAGGACGTGAAAAAGGACGAGGAGAAGAGGAACTTGACCGACTCCGAGACCGTGACACTTTATGATGACCCGAAATATGCTTACATTATAGTCCTTACGTAAGACGTAAGATATCCGATACAGGGGGGTGTAACTCGTTGTCGATCACAGAACATAATACGACTATATGTACTACTTATAGAAACATATTTACCCAGTAAGACAAGCTGAAAAACAGCAGACTAACCACCCGTGTGCCTCCGTATGTCGTGCAACACTAGTGGAAATTACCGTATCGTGGCGCCCTAACCGAGTCAACCACTGCCACCACCTTAGTTGACACTAACCTAAGTCTCTTCTACCTACCTACATAAGTCTTCGGTGAATCTGGTACACAAAATGGCGGTGGCAATAGCGACTGAGCTAGCAGCATCAGCCTCAACCAATTTACTAAAGGGATATCTCACATTCTTCTAAACCGGCACTTCTCTACGGAAGGAATGACCCAACTATACCGACACTTAAGATGATAGAGGGTTCATTTATTCGCTGTGACTGCAGAACATAAGCAAACTAAATACCTGGCTGTCTGGGCTTATTCCATACCATTTCTAACCAGATAGGAGGTAGGTATCTAAGTTCAGGCTGCAGCGTGAGCTGCGCCCTAAAGTCCTGTTCAATCGTCCATCATCTATAATGCTTTGGCTGCTATTCAGCCTTGTGCCTTTCGTCGTATTTGCTTCATTGCTTCATTGACCTATGGTAAATCACGCTGGGACTCTTTGCAGCGGGGCTGATCCACCCTGAATAAGGCATAACCCCTTCCGCTACTTCGAAGCCTTCGTGGTCGAATTTTTCCCTGAAGATACATATTCTTGCCTTTCGCATATCAACTCGACCATGCTAATAATCGTCCATTCATTCGAATAGCGAGCCACGGTAGAGGCGGCAACTCGTAATTTTGAAAGCCAGGCTGTTCACTCAGCGGCCGCCCTTCATGGCAGCTCGGCGTCTCATCCTGTCGGCTACCGCCTTTAATGCCAACTTCACATCTTTCTGTCCGTCCCAAGAATCCATATCGTAATACACCGGTGCAAGTTCCTATTGTCCCCATGTTAGCTTACTATATCCATCTTGCTGAGTCGCTCAAGAACACTTACCAAAAGCCACTCTGGCTTGATCCCCGTCACCGTCCGGATATATTGCTTCGACGTTAGCACAAACTCGTTGTAGACAACCCAGTCGTAGTCTGTCTGGAGCACGGTGCTCGGGTGTAGCATGACTTGTTGGTTGTTGTCCTTGAGGGTTCGGTAGATCTTGCCATTCTCTCGTTTGGCCACCTGCATGAAGAAGCCGCTGACTAGAGCCCGACGGATATTGTTGTAGTAATTCTTGTCGTGGAAGTCAGTGCTGAGAAGTTCCAATCCCTGCGTCTCCATGATACGCTTGAGCTGAGCGCGGACGTTGTCCGCACTAGAAAGATGACGGAACGAGAGGTAGTGCTTGTGGCACCACGTCTTTGCATCATCGCCTTGGTTTAGTACACCCTTGAAGGCATGATACACGTTAAGCATGGTTAGGTGATCTCCGTCCTGATGCTTGAAGAGATTCTTCATCTCGTCAGCTTCCCGTCTCTTGTTGGCTGGGCGTACAAAGATCTGAGGCACCGAGAGTAACGCCGTTATAGAGAGCATCTCATTTGAGCAGTAGAATTCAGGACTCGAGATGAGCATAACCGCCAAGGCAGGATCTAGGGGGAATTCGGACGCTAGACCACCAAGGGGAGTTAATTCTCCCTCGTCATCGAGGCATGCGAGATAATTAAGCTCTTCGAGGGCTCGCATCATCGTCTCGGGGGCAGGAGGATCCATAAGATCAAAGTGAACGAGATCCACCACACCAAGCTTCTTAAGTTCTAGCACCGTATTTGCAAGGTTGGAACGAAGAATTTCGGGGTAGGTTTGTTCGATCAATTCCTCTTTGAAAGCCTTCTCCGTATAAAGCCGGAAGCATTTTCCAGGTTTCGTTCGTCCGGCACGTCCTGCTCGCTGTTGAGCAGACGCTTTCGATATAGCAGAGACCAGTAGCGATTCGACTCTTAATCGAGGATTGTATATCTTCTGCTTGCTAAAGCCTGGATCCACGACATAAACGATACCGTCGATGGTCAAACTCGTCTCAGCAATGTTGGTCGAGACGATACATTTGCGCCCAGGTCTACCACCCTTCTTACGCGGAGGGGGCGCGGGCTCAAAGATTTTCTGCTGTTGGTGAGGAGGTAGAGTGCCGTAAAGCGGATAGACCACCATCGGGCCGGCATCAGTTTCTCTTACGAGTTCGTCTACCTCGAGAGAGATCTTTCTACAGGTATCCTCGATTTCCTCTTCACCGGTAAGGAAGAGGAGGATGTCGCCTTCATCCTCTCCGGAGTGGATCTGGAGTACAGTTCGTATCGCGCCTTCAACGTAATCCTTTTCTGGCTCTGGTGTATAGAAAATCTCGACGGGGAATGTTCGTCCCGGGACTGCAAGCAGGGGGGCATCGAAGAAGTATCGCTGGAACTTCTGGGCGTCTAAGGTGGCAGACATGACAATGAGCTTAAGGTCGGGTCTGCGTCTAGTAACTTGTTTGAGAAGAGCCATGAGAATATCGGTGGCGAGGGTACGCTCGTGGGCTTCGTCAAGAATAATGCAGCTATATCGCGACATGTCGTGGTCGTGCATGGCCTCTCTCAGCAGCATACCGTCGGTCATATACTTCAACATGGTCTTGGAACTGGTCTTATCCTCAAAACGAATACTGTAACCGACCTCCTCTCCCAAGTTGACGTCGAGTTCGTCGGCAACACGCTGCGCAACGGACATAGCGGCGACTCGTCGAGGCTGCGTACAGGCAACTAGTTTTCGGTTGAGGTGTGGAAGTTCGTCGTAAACAACATATTGCGGAATCTGTGTTGTTTTACCAGAACCAGTCTCGCCGACGAAGACTAGGATTTGCGACTTCTGGTATAGATCTAGGAATTCTTGCCTATAGTCGAGTAAATGGGTCAGTATCCAGATAGCTTAGTTGCCGCGGTGAGCGAAGAATGCTTACCTCTGTTTATGAACTGGAAGATTACTCCTTGTCTTTAGGATGTTGAAGTATTGTTGAGAATGGGGCTCTCCGGTAAAAGGGTTGTTGTCTCCATTCTCGGCTTCGAACGCTTGCTTCGCCGTCGTCTTTCGTCGCTCAAAGTGCGCAAGCGGGGAGCCCTTTGGAAGTCGGTCATTCAGACCAAAGCCATTCTTACTGTCCTTGGTGTCGCCGTCGTTGCCATCATTCCAATGTGCAAGATATGGGTTATACTTGGCCGGCTTCGATTCGCCATCCTCCGTTTTGATGCGCTTGGTGGGCGTATCAATATCGGGGCTACTCTGGCGCTTTCGATCATTATGCGAAGCCTTACCGTTCGGTGTATCGGCCATGATTGCTTTTTGTTTTGCGCCGATGAGATGGAAGAAGGGCGCGTATGTATGTGGTTGAGTGTTGAATGTTGAGGGTCGTAGCTTTTTATTTTTTTTTTAAGATAGGTAGCCGATGCCTACGAGGCTGAAGAAAAAAAAAAGGCAAGTACCGTGTCCCACTATTAGCTTATTACCGCATATAGTCATATTAGTCACGTCCGAGGTATCACCTTCCTACCCGTCATGCATCAAATGAAAAACTTACATATATGTATACGTACATGCATCTAGAACAGTGGACAGTTCGTTACGCCCTTGGAAATCACAATTCACGGGAATCCATAGCAATAGGTTACAAGGACCATTAGAATCATCTGAAATCATCGTACTGAATGCAAGCTAAGAGACCTCTGGTCTGAAGCCATTAGCCGGTGGCCCTATCATACTATACACCCGTTTGACGCCCCTAAAGCCTGCCCACCTGTCACCCAGTCACCTATAAGCGTACAACTGAGACTTAGAGAGGGAAGAGAAAAAGGGGGGGCAGCAAAGGCAACACAACTCCATGATTCTTGCGTGCCCACCCAATGAAAGAAAAGCCTATGCAGGCACTGGGTCTAATAAGTGCAAGGACCTCGGAGAGCAAGCTCTCGTAAAACTGACACCGAACTCCTAGAAACCGAGGTCTCCCAAGTGGCCATTATATCATGGTTTCATCATGCTCATCTCCCACATCATCTGTTTTCATCTCTTCTTTTCTCCGTTCTCCACCCAGTAGCGGCCACCCGTCAGATACTTGCTGCCGGCGCATCAGAATACGAATCGCTGACTCGTCGCGCATTCTTTATAATGCTTTCGATCAGCTCCATCGATTCGTCTGGTACCTCTGGAAGATCATTTGTTGTCGTCGTGACTGAAGAAACCATGGGCGTCGGAATCGTAGGCATTGTCGTTAATTTTGTTACTGACCACGACTGCTCGGGTTCTCTGGGTGCTGTAGACTGGGCGTTTTCGGCTGGTAGTGGATAAACGACCGCGGGCTGTTGTGGCTGTACGGGAATTGCTCGTGACCCGTCTGATTCGGTTGCATGAGGCTGTTGCTGTTAGGCATTGTCTGCGGGAACTTCTGCCAGAAAGGTCCGCTTACATTGCTGGGCTGCAGCCCTGGACTAGCTGTGTGCCTTGTATATACGGGTTCGCCGTTAACGAACGGACTTGATGTAGCCGGGATAGTAGCCGGCGGGGCTACAGCTAGAGTCGTAGGATTAAAAGGTTGGGATTGCTGAACGGGATGCACCGGAGTCTGCATCTTGCGCAATGTTTCCCACGGTCGAGGAGGGGGGATATACGTTTGCTTTAGGACCGGTGTCGATTTTGTCGAAGAATTCGAGGTCGTCGGTGTGGGTAATTTTTGGTCCATCGTGGCTGGCGACGTGCGGTTATCTTCCACGCGTTGCGGGAACTCCGGGTTCACAGATGAGGCTGGCGCCGTATGCAAATTCGAAGCAGGATGCGGATTTGCTGACGATGAGGGAGCTACCGGGATCGAGGGTCGATTCGGTGTCGCCACTCTAGCACCCGTATTAAGTTGCTGGTTATGAGCTTCAGCATTCGTCCTTTGCAACATCGCAGCGTAGTGAGCTCGAATTGCTGGGTGCAGTTGCGCTACAGATCCCCCGTTCGAATCTAAAGGATTGACACTATTCATTGACGCAGGCTGGGACTCTTGCTGTCCGTATGGTGCCGCAGAAGAGACTGTAGGCGTTGTCCTCTGTGCTGTTGAGAATGGACTAGGAGATACGTAGCTCGACGAAGCAGTTGCACGGTGGTTCAAATCGTAACTACTCGAGATCCCATTACTGAATGGAATACGGGGAGTAGAAGATAGGCTGGAGGTGCCCGTACTAAACCCGGTTGATCGTCTCCTAATGTCGAAAAGCGCATCGGGCGACCTCATAAGGTGAGCTCGAAGGTTTCCCTCGTAGCCATTGGTAAAGCCACCCCAGTGAGCATAAGGTGTCCGGTACTTAGTAGAATCCCTAAAAGTGGTCAGCATCAAACACAAGTATAGTAAAGCAAGTCGATATACCTATTATGATGCACTTGGAAGAATGCATATTTCTGAACAATATTAGGTCGCGGCTGTTTAATGGTACTTTGCTGCTGGGAAATTTGAGATTCCCCGATAGTCCCTTGAGCCGACGCCGAAGAAGGCGGTCTTATCGCAGAGGACGTCATCGGCGTGTCAAATGAACGATTAGATGCCAGCGAACTAGACCTAGCTCTAGCTTGAGCTTGGAAAAGCTGGCCATTCTGCGGCGACGGGGCCGGCCCAAGGCCAGGTGGTTGCATAAACCCATGGCTAAAGGGCGACTTAGCGGCAGAGTCGATTCGGCTAGTCCCGTACGAAAACGGCGGCGTCCTAAACCGATGGTCCGAACCGAATGCTAATGGCTGACCACCCTGGCCATTGAGTGAAGACCGATTTCGAGTATGTCCACTCTTAGAGGGCGTTGGCCGAGTTATAGCAGCTGGCTTCGGCACAGTCGGCTGAGTGGTGTTTTGTCCATTCTGCTGCGGCGTAGATGCCGGCTTTGGAATGGATTGCTGTGCAGAATAGTGACTGCTGTGTTGAGGAGTTGAAATGGAAGCTGGTTTCGGTAGGGTTTGTCGTGAATGATTCTGACTGTTTGGTTGAGGCGGCGGGACATTTGGTTTCGGTATAACTTGTTGTGAAATATACTGCACATTCTGTCGGGGCAAGGACGCTGGCTGTGGTGTATGTTGTTGCGAAGCATAGAGCGGCGGTATGAATTGCTGGGCGGTGAAGGGAGAGGGCTTCGGGACGAATTGTTGGGCCGTATAGGGAGAGTGGACATAAGATGGTGTGATGGGAGTCCTCGGCTTGTACTGATACGGCTTCTCCGGTCTAGGTACTCCTCCTGTGCTCGGGGTCTGGAGGGAGAACGTAGAACCGTACGACTTTCTGGGTTGCACAGCAGGTAGAGCTGGTCGCGGCAGGGTGTCCAAAAAGTTGCTCTTGGGGTTGTGTTTCGGCTTACTTGGATCCTCCGTATACTGAGCGCGAGCTTCCGTCGACGTCCTTCCGAGGTAGTGCCAGATCTGACTGTCCTTGGTGAGATCCACCTTGACTTGCGCCTTATTGGTGCACAGATCATGGGTATTGAATTCGGCCCACGTAAACCCGTCAACGAACGGCGCATCCGCACGTGGGAGCTCTTCTGGAACCCTCTTCGTTGCATTGATCTTGTCCTTAGCCTTACGTGACGTTGGCATGGGAATGGCGTTTGCCGATGCTCGCGGTAGGTGGAAGTCAGCCGGATCTGGGAGTAGTAGCCATTTCCATTCAACTTCGACTCGGTCACTAGATGCTGTTAGCAATTGCGGCCTTGCATTGACTCGACCATGAAATTCGTACCCATGAGGAATAACATCGACGAGTAATGTCTGCTCATCAGCCCTGTTTTCCACGACGACACCAGCGAATATATCTCCACGATAATATTGCAGCTGGCAGATGTCCCCCTTTTTAAGGTCAGTCGCCGATTGACGGGTCTTCTGACAGTTATCCAGTGTCTCGCCATCGAGCTTCCTGTCTCTCTTGGTCCTATGGAAGCGGCAGCTGAACTCATAGGCTCGTTCCTTATATTCAGTTCCATCTTCACCAAAAATCGGCACGTCGGCTTCCTCAACCAACACCCCGGCAGCTGCCGCACAGGTTGCATGATAGGATCGAGCACATTTCTTCTGAGAGCATTGGAAGCAGGCTCCCCTCTTCGAGCGGCAGTACAGACACTTGAGCTCGAGGCGTGCTTTGCTAATGCTATCCGCATTAGCAACAACTTCCTCGCCTTCAACCGTCTCGATCCAGGTCTCTGGTCCGTAAAGTGCGCAAATACGATGGGCCTTGCGACCATCACTCGTGGGTAGCACTTCCTGGCCCGGTATATCGTGAGGACACAAACAGCAAGGAGGCTCGACGTGATTCTTAACGCGAAGCCGTATTTTCTTGGCCTTCTTCTGTCCTTTGTCTGCTGCCGGCCGTTTGCGTTTCTGTCTAGGCTGTTTGAATCTCGCAACATGAGACGATTGTGGTGTCGGAGCGCCAGTCTCGAGGTCATCGTCCTCGTCCTCCTCTTCCTCTTCATCCTCGGTTTCTTCATACTCCGTTTCTTCGCCCCTGAGCTTCCGCTCAATCTCATATACGTCCACCCAGACGCTATCTTGAGCTTGGGCACATTCACATCTCTTCGCAATCTTTCCCATTGGCATCCACGAGTCCAAGGCAAAGTTGACGGCTTCGGCACAGTTGTATCCAAGGTTGTATCCGGAATGGTAGCCGTAAGGGTAAGTAACGACAAATTCTCCCGGATAGGAGACACATTTGTTGACCTTGATGTTAAAGTATTGCAGCAGATGGTTTGGAGAAATGAGGAAAGCTTTGTGCCGGAGAAACTGGTCGCAGGCTTTAGCCTCGGTCGGCCAGATGCTCTTCATGGCAGCTTCAAACCGACGCGCATCACCCTGCGAAATGCTATACCACTGTTTTGGGGCTCCAAAGTGTAGATAGTTGATGCTGTAGAGATCAACGTCCTCGAGATGCCACGCGAAAGTCGCCTTCCACATACCCAGGTATAGATACGCGGTATTCACACCGGGTACCTTAGTGCCTAGGACGTCGAGAAGATTTGGGAGCTTGTTGAGGTTCCACATATCGCAGTCATCATCGAACAGCGTACCAGGAAGATCGGCACCATACAGCGGTGGCGCATAAGTAAGCGTCTTCCAATATATACGCTCCAACTCTTCGCACCTCTCGGGTGTGTAGTCGGAGATGTCCATGCGATAGTCAAAATCTCTGAAAGCTTCTTCATCAATCCTAGCAGATGCTTCTCGTCTTGCATACTTTCTTCGAGCGGACGTAGACTGCGTTTTAGGTTTGGATTGCCTCGAACCACCCATCCGACCGACAACAGGAGGAGCGTCGTCGTCATCCACATCCATACCAGGATCCTGCTCTACAGATTCAACGATATCCTCGTTCGGCTTCGGCGACACAGGCGTCATTGGCCGATCTTCCTGGTCGGCAGTGCTGTCCTTCGCAGCGCCTCGCTTGGCCCTACTTCTTGTAGCTCGCCCGCGTCTCTTAGAATCGGTAGCAGCTGAAGATGAGGCTAATTTCGGCCTGGGAGGAGCCTGCGCACGCCTCTCACCTCGTCTAGCGGGGGGTTGGTGCTCGCTCTGGTCGCAGAGCTGGCGCCACTGTGGGATATTGTAGGAACGTTGATGCAGAATGTTGACCTGGCGATAAGTACCATTGGACCCCATAATATCCTGTTTGATAGGCTCTTTGACCCTGATCTGCTTGATCAGGTCGTCGAGAGGAGGGCGCTTGTCGGACCATTCCTTGGGGGGGATAATCTTGACAATACCGGACTTCATGCCATAGCGATCAACTTTAGTCATCTGTAAAAATAGGTCAGCGGGAGTTGCACTCGAACAAGTACGTAAGAATAAGGAAAGATCGTACAAATTTCTTAAAATCCTTGAACTGATGCATGTCGGGTTTGAAGATGGGTACGGTGCCAGACCAATCGGCAGGTTCGACTTCGCCAATGTCTTCTTCCTCTTCATCCTGCTGAGGCTGCTCTTGGGGACGGTCTTGGTCTGCGAGGGTAGAGGGTGGAGGAGGCGACAAATTGACGTTGATGTCGACGAGGGAAGGATCGTCCAAATCACTCAGCTCGGAATCATCGCTACCGTCCAACTTCATTGCACTGTTACTATCGGGCGGTGAGTGGAGGCCGGTGGGTTTGCCATGTTGTTGGGGTTTAAAGGCATCGTTGTCGTTATGGCTGCTGGCCGGGGCATTTGCGACGTCGACCTCAATCATCTCAGCATCGGGCGCAGACGCCATTGCGGCGGTCGCTTCGGCGGACATGGCAATTGGTGACTACATGCGACCGAATTGATATAATTTTATTCGATCGACCTTTGTCCGTTGGCGTCGCCGAGGCGGTCTCGTTTGAGCCGCGTTACTGCCTTGTGCGTCTACAAGGCCGATAAGAAAAGATTGGATTGACGATGATTTACGACTACGATAAGTTGATGGGAATGAAGGGTCGAAACGAGGTTGGTGGTTGGTTGTAGCACTGTGGAGGTGCGAGCCTGGGCTGCGTGAGATGTCTGGGTGTACACTGCCAATTACCTTAGTACCCATCAAAAGCTTTGGCCTTTCCGTCCGTGCTGAGTCGCTAACTCGCTAACTCGCTAAAGTCGCTAGTCGCTAGTCGCCCTGCAGAACCATCAGAAACAATTAGGCTTGGGTGCTTGGCTACTCGAGTGCAGCGAGTGTACCCCTTCGGTTAATCCACGGCAGATGTTCCAGTGGTCTGCAGTGGTACGTTAGTGGTACGTTTTTGCGTTTTCAGGCCTTCGTGGGGTTCGTGCTAGGGGATATTTTTGGGGGGTTGCGGAGGCCTTTTCTTGGAAAGAAAGGGAATGAGTGGATGGAGGGCTGGGAAGACTGGAAACAGGCGAGGACAGGCTGGACAAGGGAGTCCTCCTTATCGCCTTATCTTCGCACTGTACTTTAGATACTAAAGTATTTAAATCTTAGGTCGCTGTTCCTTGGATTTTGAGATTGCAACAAGCAATTACTTTCCTCGTTGCCACGTAAATATCTTTGCAGGTACTCCCTAGTATCTACATAGATGAGTGCACTGGAATTGAAGAAATCAATTGCTTCAATACTCAAGTCTTACCCACTGATGTCCGAATGAAAATTTTGTATTTTCAAACCATCTGGCATTTGAGTTTCCGTAGCTGTGGATGCATTCACGTGCAACCTGCGTTATCCCAAAGCATATCGTAGGGCCATAGACAGTCTGTTATTAGATTCGCACCGTCTTCGTATCCACAAGAACCACAATGTACCCAAGTCCCAGGTGGGATCTCCCCGGTTTAACCTTATCAGATGCTGCAGCACAGGCCAATAAGAATTCCTATCGAGGCCGGAAGTCGGAACTTAAACGCTTGCAGCGTCCGTAAGGCGAAAGGCGATCACGTTAAAAGAGCCGCTCGCGCAGCCACTCAGCCACGCCGTCATGCACTTTATACTTGCATATCGTAGTAGCAGTACTTCGTCGGTAGATAAATTTACATGTTTCGTGTTTGATTTCCAAGTCCGTAACTCCATCGCGGAATATGGTTATAATTAGGTATCAATGCATGCTATAACATATATTCTACTTATCTCTACCTATGTCTCCTTCGATTTAACAGGTACGTAACATTTTTTGCAGGCCCTATTCTTCTCTCTTTCACACCGATCCGATCTTCCCTTAGTCCTTGTCGGCCTTACTCGCATTTACGTCAGAGCTAGGGCTTCGGATTATATCAAGTCTATTATGCTGCATGACGCGTGTTCATGGTATGTTTTAGTAAAGAGCCTCTATTATGTCATCCTTAAATCCATCAAACCTCAGTGAGGATATTATCCCTGTAGCCTGGGCAATGTATGTAGATGTTTAAGATCAATGCGATATTTGACTTCGGGAACAGCCGCATTTCATCCAAATATGTCCCACTTAACGAGGTTGTGTTACCCGTTGCTAGTAACGCCTATCGAGAGCCTCGTCTCCTATTTAGCATTAGCAATCACTAGGACGTGAAATCTCTCAGTTACGCACCAGGACCTCCAAGGAACTATCATCAACCCTATTAAATATATACGGTTCCTTCAAATGACTTTCCCAGCATATAAGGCTCAGTTTACGTCTTGTATTGTTATATAACACCAATACCAATCTTAAATAGACCCGGCTGAATAAACAAGTGAGACTTACAAAAGCTTACAGATCTACGCCCTGGGAACATTGTACCGATCTTAAATACCTTGGGCAGAGATATGTTCCCGATAACGTATTTCCTTCACTGAGATCCGAGGGACAGCTAAGAAGCCCTTAAGGGCTCTACCCAGTCATCTAACCCTACGATTAAGAGGCAACTAGACATCATTAGTATCTATTTCGAAGGACGTGGTCCATTATCCGCTCCTAACATTCATAATGACTAACACTTCCTCATACTAGCAAACAATCATGAGTGCCATGTTTACACGATGGAAGTGTGAACCAAACACAATTGTTGGAGACACACACGGAAAGAGCTAAAGTAAGAGCATTCTACGCTATTCTTCTTGCCTAAACCCATAGTAGGATCAGCATACGCATACTGGAAGTATCGGTTTTCGAGCTATTAGACTTAAGTCCCAGCGGTTTACGAGCGATTCATACCGAATTTTAGTATCTTAGTTTCGGTGCCGATTCTAGCATCCACCTAAATCTCCCAGGAGACTTCATTTCTGTCCCATCAGTAAGATAGAATAGCGAGACTGAGAATTGCCTATTCAACAGCTCCTTAAATTCTAAGTTTAAGTGGATACCTTCTATAAAATACATTGTCGAAATAATCTTTAGCACCGTGGTCCTGTTACGATGCGAATTAAGAGTACTAAGCAGTTACAACGACGTTGTTGCTCGAGGGGTATCGACTTAACTGCGGAGAACTCCAGTTTGAGCGTACATACAGGACTCTTTGTGCTCTTGAATCTAGTCCAACGTGCCTAATCCTCCCTTCCACCGGGCCGAAAACCATAAAGCTATCCTAGGCTTTCATAATTTGTGTGACATTGTTTAGTTACCAAACTGGTTAGATACCTGCTGTCTTTTCAGGTAATTAAGCGCCTCTTTTCAAAAGGATTCTCAGTGTGATTATTGTGTAATTACTAAGATGAATATAATAAAGTGTGCATAGAAAATATTAAGAAGGTAAGTTTTTATAATTCATGGTTTCACTTGAGAGGTAAAGTGTCAATGACATGTAAGTAAATACCAACGAGGTTCGACTATTTCTCATGCATTATCTAGTCGTTATATCACAGTTATTTAATCTTCGTCATGAGGCAATAGTGAGTAACTAAGGGTTCCCTCGGATAATGCAAGCTGGTTATGAAAACGGCAAGGAAATTTCTACTGTGGTCTTCGACAAGACAAGAAACGCATAGATATTGCTGAAGCGAACGTTGCAACTTAGGAGGAGGAATTCGATTGGTAAATGGAGGACATATATGTCAAGAACACCATGCAACAGTTATATAATGAAACTCTTGATGTTACTACATCCTATGGTAATCAACATGTCTTTTTAAGCATTCTAGTAATTATAAAGTATTTGGAATGTAATTAGATAAATATTAAACCAGGGGATGTAAGGTCATTAATGATCTAAATTATCTGTTAACTTATCGGTGGCATTTCATCGAGATAACTCCTTATGACAACACGAGATTCTTTCTGACGTTTCTATACTATCAGGCGACCGGATGTAACTATAGCGAGAACACGCTACACTATACAAGGTGAACAAGCTGAAATCAAACTCCAGACAATCAGGAAAACTCTTGAAACGAGCATCTAGACAAGAATTTACCTATGTTGCCCATCGAGAAAGTTGTGGAAGTACACACCTAGGTGGTTCATTAAATGGTATATTATCAGGTACCCTTTGGTCTACTATGAGTTCAGGGCCTTTTATTTTCTCATCGCAGGCATAACAACCGAAAGTTGTTTGAGACTGCGGTTATTATATAAGACCCCCTTTGGTATAATGAGGTACGAAGACACGCGACTCTATCAGATGTGAACATTCTGGCATCGTTTATTCACCGTGCCCCTACTCGATCTAGACGCTACCCATAGTTGAGACAGTATCAAATAGTTCGTCATTGTTTGTAGCCATTCTCGCCGGTTTGGCTATAGATATAGGTAGAGAAGGAGTAAGTATCCCAAGATATTAAATCTGAATTTATTGTAATGATTCGGGAATGTCAGGACTAATAACGATACGAAGCATCTCATTAATCCCACTACGGGTAATAATATAGTGAACCCAATTTCATTATGAGTACCCAGTGAGAGTCAAGCTTTTCGTTGTCTGATGAACTGGGTATGCAACTGATCATTCAGTGTGCTGCACCGGAAATCCATAGTGTCGTCACCTTGCCACCCCTTATACTTTGGTGCTCTTGACACGTATCATATAGCCGAGTACTCAAAGGGCTGCTGGACATAATCGAATAGTTTATATACACTAAAAGGATATAGTTATGTGTGTTAAAATGTAGATAGAGTATATATGGACACGTCTCCCCTTGAACATACTATCATGGTATCTCTACCTTCATATTACATAGTTAAGACTAAGCATCAAGATGAACTTCTAGGGGATAATTGTACACTACCTAAGTACCTACATAACATCTGGGATATGATGAGATGCCTATGAAGATCCTGGATAGTCTATACCTAGGAGGTAGGCATCATATGTTGTCTATAGGACTAACCTGCCTGGAAACTCTAGCTACTATCCCCTATTCCAGAGACTACTTGCCACCATTCAACAAGGTAGGCATATACATGTCCAGGAGCATGATTCATACGTAACATTTGAAATTGACTGATACGTAATTGGATTATACATATCCAATTAGATTGTGGGATACTCGGTGTATCGAAAGCTAGATCATGCAATCACTATTCTGACTAAAGGCATGAGCGAAGTTGAGTTTACATTGAGGTTCATAGCGGCACGTAGAGAAGATTCCAGACCCAAGGTCCATTGCTCCGACAGCACCTAAACAGGTAAAGAGCCAAGCAACACCTTTCTCAACGGGGGAATGTCTTCCCAAAGGGCGTGCGAGCTATCGCGAGTGTATGCAGTTCGTCAACTGCCGTGCTACTCTAGCATCGGACCTGCTCGTCGAACCCATCGCAGCTATCTTGGGCGCTGACAATATGTGCTATGTACAACCCCTCAAGTTGGAACGAATCAAGACGCCGTGACTCAGACGCCGACAGGCCGCCGAGGCCAGAACGATCAGAGAAAAAGGGACGGGAGAGAATGCGACGATGACAGCAAGCAGAAGCGCACCCCAGGAAACGGGCCATATCCAGGTCTCTGTCATCCGTACCTGCATATATTGATTAATTACCGCGGTAGCTGATCTGCCACATCTCGATCGACACGTAAGAAAAGCTTGCCGGGGGAAGGGTCGCATTCACTGCCTCGACCGAAAACGGCGGTTGTCCTTTTGCGCGGCGCTGCTTATTGGCTGCGCGACGCGGACTTTCGCGCCAAAGGGGAAAGAGTCGGGAGGAAGATAAGCCTCGTTGGGCGCTCTCGCTCATCCGTTGAACGCGTGTCACGTCGAGAGAGAAGCTTAGCTTTTCCAGAGCTTTGCGCCCTTTCTTACCCCCAAGACAAGTCCAATTGAGTTCTTACTCAGTAGCGAGCACCTTGTTGGCATCTATCGACCGGCGCAAACTTCGCAGGGTGGCCTGTCTTCCGACAAAATATCCGTACGAGGTGCTTTCAGTAGGCGTTCCTAAATATTCCTAACGTCCCCCAACGAGTGGTTGGCGTTCGCAAAATAGATACCTGGCCTACCACTGGCCGTCAGCCCATTACATTAAGCTCACTGAAGACCTCGAGTGATAGTGACAGCCATGGTTACACCCCCACGCGATCGAATTAGCGAATGGCGTCACCGCTCCCGGGCCGCTCATCGTCGATCATCAAAAGCTGGCATCTCTCATAGCTCTTCCTAAAGTGGGCAGCAGAAAGCTCTGTCAAGAGTTCTAGATGTGGTGGATCGCTGTTAGAAAAGGTCGCGAACTTACGGTGGACTCGCGCTTCGCCACTGGATGGATGCTAAGACCATTTACTCCAGTCAACAAGTTAAAGCGACGAGACAGATGCATCAATTCCTGTGGTGAGCAGATACGAGAACGCGGGGCAGAAGCCGCGCGCTTCAGTAACCTGTACTGTATCGACAAGTTTGTCGAGTAAGATATTATATGCATGCGGTAAATAAGGAAAAAAGATTTTTCTCATCCTTCTGGATTGGGTAAGACTTTGCGGCCAAGTCTCTCGTCAGCTCGATGTGATATGGCTTGCGGTAGCTCGCGGTACCTTGCAGCTGAACCAAGCATCCGGAGGGGGTTTCTTTGCGTTCCCGTCCATCCATCCCAGACCGGGCCATGGCTGGCCATGGTGAGTGAGCCGGGGTCAGCCAATAAGAAAATTCGACAGTCGAACGACCAAAGATGGCGTTATGACTGGTCACCATGCACAAGCTTACTCAACATCTATACATGGTACGTAGTACCGCGATTTCGATTAGGATCGTTGCCATACGATGCACATAATCTGTCTGCCCCAGCAATCGTTCGCGGCTCACGCCACCAACCTTTCTATCATCCTTCTTCTGCTGAGGCGAGGAAATTCCCGATGGATGGGATCTAAGATGAGTTAGGTGCCTCGCCCATAGCTTTGGGAGAGAAGGGAAGGTGGACAAAGAGGAGAGGAAGAAGGAAAATTCTTCGGAACCGAAAGGACCAATCAGAAGCCGATCGCATCGAGGCGAATTGGGAGCTGCCACACCACCATCTCTTGGGATTTATCTCTCACCTTTTCACATGGCAGGCCCCCCGTGGTGACATCGTCCCTTGCATTAGGGCTGCCTAGTGTGGGCTATGGACCCGAAGCCGAGAAAAAAGAGATCGAACAACATCGAATGTCTTTTTTGCTTTCTCTGCTGCCCCCTCGGTTCAGGCTAAATCAGGGAAAGCCAAGGAACCGAAGGAAGTTCTAGAGCTTAGCTCGCGAGTAGCTTGCCGACGCTTGCTACTCTACTGCCGCAAAGCTCCGCAGACGACTCATGTCGAGAAGTTCTAGACGAACGTACCTAATCGGACTAGTGGAAGGGCTCAGGAACAGTCGCTATGGGGCAATGCAAGTTGGAAGACGATACGAGGCACGGCGAGCGTTGAGAGGTGAGCAATTATACGACTTGAGAAGGATAGGTAGAGGGACTTGCGTCTTCCCCTCGCGTTAGTACGACAGGTACCTAACACTGGTGATTCGTTGGGTTGGTAGCTCGTGGCACGCCAGCATCAAGCAAACTTTGTCTTTGCTTTGTCGGGGAAACCAATCGGTGGGATTGGGAAATTTCTGGAAAGCTTGAGGCTTTGTCTAAAGGATCGGTCCCGTACGCCCTACGGTCCCAACAAGAAGGCCGAATGCGTCGTAGGGAGTAGGGACTATTGTTGACCCTGACATACACGTGGGTGCCAGGTGCTTCACCTTAAACCTGGAAAACGCCTCTATTTTGAAATCGACGATGTCTAACAGCCAAGAGGTACCTAAGTAGGCTCGGCCTTTTTCTCCCGCGAGGATTAAGGGCCGAAGTGATGAAAAAGACGACTTTGGGACTGGTTGGATTGTGGGATTTGTATGGGTGGGACGGGAGGAATCCCGCTCCTACAGGAAGGTAAAAGTTATGATTCAGAGGTACCATTTGCTGACCACCAAGCTTCGATTTCATACATACCTAGTACCTAGGTAGATTCTGACATACACACTCGCATCTACCCGACTGGAAGGCCAGATGGTCAGCAATGGACAAGATAGGCTCTGGAGATTAAGTTTACCCTGTATCCGAAAATAAAGGGGGTAGTTATTCCTACTAAGAGCGCCGCTGACGTGATGTCGAAAGGGGAAAATGCTGTTTGCTGTCACGACCCGGCAATGTCGTCGGTAATGTTGTTAGACGACACCTGCAGATTCAGAATTTTGATGAATTTTGATGACGCCTCACGGAGAATTGCTGAGAAGCATAGATAGTTGGCCAATGGTTGTACATATGATGACACCAGCATATTGTGATACTACTTGTTCCCAGCTTGAGTCCGTTTCTCTCGGATAGATTGCAGATTAGGGGACCTGAGACATGGCAGTAGCTTCCGTTGATATGTATCGCACAAGTGTATATTCGGAAACACGTGTAGACAGGTGAGTTATAGTGAATATAACGAGGTATCTCCCTGGCTACGGATAGAGATGTCTTTTTGGCTCATTAACTGGCTTGGCCAGTAATATCTTTCTGTTGATGATGGCATCGTGAGTTGTCGATCCTTGCATTTTACGCAATGATGTCGTAGGATTGGAGACGTCATGTTTGACCCAGTACCACGGAGCTCAGGCTGTTCCGCGAACCCGCAGAGGTATGGAGACGCACCCTTATTCGGCAACAAATTCATGTTGGCAGCAAAGGAGGTTGAGCTTGTCGAAACTACATGGTATATCACTAATGTGAATATTCCGCACGTAGCCATGATAGATTCAACACTCTAGACGAAGCTGCGTTGGCTGAGACCTCTTCTGTATATTGATACTTACCTAGGCACATATGCAAGGGGAGAACAGAAGCATTTTGGGAGCCGTATGAGAGACGCTTCCATCCGTTGGGAACCAGGGGTTCTAGGGTTCTGGGGTTCTGCATGTATTCGGATGCGCTGCAACTCGGCAAAGCTCCTTGGGATATAGGAGGGCAGCTTATTAACAGATGCTTCAACGTTACTAAAATTGGATGCCAGCAAAACGATCCTGATCTGTACTTAGGTAAACAGTATTTCAACACACTGGCAAACTCAAGGGCTTGATGATATCGCTGATACTAGACATCGTGATAGAACTCCGTGAAGGACGTCTGGCGACGGAGTCAGTACCTAGCTAAGGTACCTATGTAATTCTTGACATTCCCTTGTCGACTAGGAAGATATCTCTGGCAGGTTCCTCAAGTTGACAAGTTGACGTATGCGGCAACATTAATAGTTAGTATATGAATAATTATATGAATAATAACCGTGAAGCTGACCGCGCTGTAAGGCCCGCGGGTTGCGAGATCCATGGAAGTCTTACCTAGGTAGGGTAGCAGGGTAGCTCGGGCCAAAGCCGTAGAACAAAGCCAGCACTTTTACTGGCTCGTGGGCCATAGTCAACTCCACCAACATCCCGGAAGAAGGTCAAGGGAAAAAATTTTCCTCCTTTAGAAAATTTCTTTCACCGAGCCCTTCCATCTCCCCGGGGTGCTTAGATCAAGTCTCCTGATAGCTAGAATGAACCAGCCGAAGTCGATTATGTCGGAAATAAGGCGATAACAGGTTCCCTAGATAGAGTGCAAATATCTTGGTATCGACACCTGTGGCGCTCTATCAAATGGGCAATTGGCAAGATCCTAGATTTAAGGAGGCTAATGCAAGGTACGGGCAATGAGCAGATTGAGTAGGCTAGTGTTGGCGATCGGCTATGTAGTATGAGTATGACCTCGGGAGTTTCGGGGTTACCAGTGAGAATAGATTCAGTTCCCATCAACGATATTGGCTTCTCTCTGATAACTCGATCTGTACCTAGGTGTCTGGGCATGTAGTAAGAGTAATTATTCGGAAGACGTGGGTGTCAATCCCCGGAAATTTTATGATCGTCTTTTTTACCCCTTTCCTCGGGCTAGAAATTTGATGAGTAACCTTTCATCCGTGTGGAGGCTCATCGACCCGACTACGGAATAGTTCCCCATAGACCGTGGGTTGCGTGGTTCCTGGATGAGAACTTACTGCCCCATACATATTACAATGTAGGTGATATATCAACTTGCTATATATGCACTGGCAGACAGGAAAAAATCACCCCAGGTTCTGCGCTGCAGGTGAGCACTGAGGCGTCCCTCGAATTTGCTGACCTACTCGTAAGTTAGAGCGTGAGGCTTCAAGATAACTTCCCAATTCAAGTTACCATGGCACTGCCACCACCTGTGGCACATTTGACAAGATCGAAATCTCAACTCTGCCAATGAGCATTTGTTGATTGAAGAAACACGACAGGCCTTTGCGCCACCTAACACAAGCACCTAACACAAGGCAAGATTACCCGTGCCTGTTCCAACCTCATAGTATCGGGGCGGTTAAGGGACCTGCTGGATCAATGCATTTACACAGAAGCTTGCGCTACATCAAGCCTTGGACTAGATTTTCCGTGCAATGAGGAGGGCCTTGAGCAGGAGCTTAGGTTTGTTGGGTGATTAACTCGTCATCTCTAAGTCATCAGGCAGCTAGGTAAGCTCATCGGCGTTACCAAGCTTGAGAAGGGCAAAATGAGAGGCCATGACTAAGGATTGCGAGAAAGTGCATATATATGCGCCGTGATAGAGTATCTATCTTCCCTTGGCTCGCCGATGACGGGAACCGGAATCATGTGAGTGACGGGTTTGCGGGGAGGGTGAGGGTTGTTGGATGCTGTCGGGACGGGACGTTCGAAGAGCATGCTGCGCGCGGTATGCACTTGAGGAACGACGCACAGCCGCCGAGAGGGAGAGATGCAAGGCGGGCTACCTGATTGAGAGGCAGGGCGCATTTTTTCATGCAGGAAGCCAGAGAAATAATAAGGCATCCCTAAGCAGATACATATTACCTAACGACAGACACATATGTACATAACTGCTTGCATGTCGTGTTCATTAGTAGCCTAAATACCTCTTCAGTCCTATCCAGTCGTATCGTGGAATTTCAGAAATTGACTAAAAAACAGGTCTGGTTCTCTCTTGGTAGGTACATGCATCATATTACGACCACTGTTTTCCCTTAGCATTGTAATATCATACACTGTACTGCTAGAGTACTGCTAGAGAAAAGGATAGATAGCTCAGGTATTGCTGACCGGTTTTCGTCACATCACGTCACGCTTTTCGAGAAAACAACGCGAGATTCTATCCCAATTCGGCGCGTTTTTCCCTCGGCAGTTGAGAATCTGGTAATATTCTTGGTCAATCCAATGCGACCTAAGCTACCTGCTATGTAGGTACGTACTGGGGTTTACTGGCCCGTGTCTCGCAGCGCTTCACCGAGTCCGGACTTACTGCTGGAATGTTAGACGGGGGCGTATCGGCCTGCCTAGGACTTAGAGTCGGAAGAAAGCTGCACTTCTGCACTTCTGATTTCTCCGATAACCTCCTTTTCACTGCCCTGCATTTTTCCTTGGGTGCTTAGAGATACCATAGTAGCTCTCAGTTTGGCACGAGAGCACCTACGTACCTACGGTGAGAGAGACCTGACCCGGCGTAATACGCCCCGAGCAAGCAAATCCCCAAACTCTTCCAACTTGCTTAGAGAGCATACAGCATACCTGATACTGATAATATCGAATATCGTCATCGACTCTTCCTTGCGTCCCAGACCTTCTCATCGACGTGGTCAATGACCGTTCGCCTCCCTTTTGACGGATGTTGTTGCATTGGCGAGTACAGTGACTTGGTCCGTCTGTCCGTGTATTGTACGATGCGACATCTTATCCAAAATGATGGATCAAAGGACACACACAGTATTACTATTACGCAGTACCCATGTTCCCTCGCCCACCGCTCGTTGTACGGTCTGTACGGTCTGTACTATGTTTTATTGCTGACGACATGCACACTGTGCCACAGTTGGCGCCTTTCCGTCTGCCCCACTCCCCACCGTCAGCGTCAGAAGTCAGAAGTCAGAACTGTGTGCGCCCCGAGCCCAATTCGACGGCTCGCGAGGGTTGTAATCCGATGGAGGTTGAGAAGACCCCCGGTCCTAGTTTACTTGGCCCTGCTAGGTTCTAGTGTACATCCAGGCGTCCAGGCGTCGTAGCCCACCAGGAATCAGAGCCGGGTCCCAATAAGGGAAAGGTCGGAAGATGGATCTAAAAAAGACATTTTCTTCTTTCTCATGGATTATGATCGTATCTGCATATGCAATTTTTTATATGCTGCATAATGTGTAATTCACATTGCATCAAGGCATTGGCTTCCATACCTACATGCCTACATACATACATACATACCTACACACCTAGGTGCTCAACATTTCCAAAAGTTTGCATATTGCATAGGGCCTAGACGCATCAAGCCCTTAGCAAACGGACAGACGGGACAAGAACAGGAGACTGATTGTTCAGATATCTCTCAGTGGCTTTTACTATTGAAGGTACCTACAAGGTAGGTGATTCCACCTCCAGAATCCAGCTCGCACTCCGACATCCCAACCCCTAACCCCCCTAACCCCCAACCTCTCCGGGGGGCTCGGGGGCTTTACTCTCACTACGGCATTTGTTTATTTTGTTTTCGTTTCAAATGTCTGGAGACTGAGGAGCCTACATAGTAGGATACCTGGGATATATGGGATACATGGGATGGATACATTGGTACGTAGGGGGACCAGCATCAGCAGTTTTGACTGGTGGAGATGACTTGAAGGAGACATCCGATAGAGCAAGTCAAGGCTCCAAAAAAGAAACCGCTCGTTCAGAAAGCAGTTGGGCTGTGGATCTCTTCTTATGTATGCATGACTGCATTCATCCCATTCATCTATCTATCTTGAGTACCTACTGTACATGTAGGTAGGTAAGGTAAAGTAACCTCCCTTATGTACGTCCGTACGCGGCCGCCAAAAGAGAACCGTCGTCTCTTCTTGTCCAGCGTCGGCGTCAGTGTCAATGTTAGAGGTACATAGTATCCATCAGCTACCGGTACATACTGCCTTAAGCGGGCCTAGCAGCTCTACTAGGAGACTGGGAGCTCTCCCCGGATCCCTGCTGCTTTTTAGCCCAGCCCCGTAAGCAAGCCCAAGCCGGTCAAGGTGTCATCCCAGTTGGTCGGGCTCTTAAGACTACCTAGGTACAAGGATTAGGGAAACAATTCAACGGGGAGAAGAAGGGAAAAAAAAAAAAAAAAAAAAAAGGTCTGAGAGTCTAGTCTAGTCTAGTCTAGGGCGGCAGGGCGGTAGGGCCGTTCTCCAGTCCTGATTCCTGGAGCCACCTGGTAGTGGAGCTTCCCACAGCACCAAGTCCAACGGAACGAGGCCTAGTAAAAAAAAAAGCCACCCGCTCACATCCCGTTTTTTCCATCAGCAAGCTTGCAAAGCTAGGTACTGTACAGTCAGTGAACCCACCGTCTTGCATCTCTTCCCACTCTCGACCCAGTGGAGTGAAGAGAAAAAAAAGGGCCTTGAATTCTCTCTCACTCACATGTGCACTTTTTTCTCTTTTCCATTTCTATCCACCCTCGCGCAATACAACTGTTACTTCTAGAGGACTGCCCAATAAACAAGTATCTTGTTTAACCTGAGATCCTGGGGACGATTCATCAACCGTCAACTATCAACCATCAACCTGACCTCTCACGATATATTGCAGCAACCCCTCGTTAGCTTGGACCCGGATTTAGACCTGGACATCTGGACGGCGTCTGAACCATTGGCCTATGTTGCACGATTCTCACAGCACTTATCGATTTTTGTCAGGGTGCAGAAGAGGACGACCTCTGGGGAGACCTTGGAGATTGTGTCAGTGTGTCAGGGTTGGCATGATACCATCTGATTGATTGGAGAGGCGGTAAACCTTTAAGAGACAACACAGCAGCCTGACTACGACCCCACGAACAACCCCAAATTCTACAAGCAGTACCCAGAACACGTGGACCAGTGTCACCACCTGGAAGTTGATAGGGTAAAAAGTCCAAAAGTCCACTGGGTACACGTATATACCCTTTGAGCATTCATCAGGTATTCCAACAAAACCTGTCACGAGGTTTGGATACCGACATATCTTAGGGACCCGTCTTGTTACCAGGCCCTCTTCTCTCTTATCTATAAGACGCCGAGGTTGAATTGACCTAGCATCGAAAGGAAGAACCGAATTTTTTCTCTTTCTCTTTTCGGACGACAATCCATTGCCCAACGTAGAGCAGAGCTACCGGGGATCCTGGATGTATTTACCCTGACGTATCATCACCCCCCACCAAACACAACACCAAGCTCAAGCTTAAGCTTAAGTATCGCCGACGCGATCCCACGACGCGACAATTGCGCCAACATTAAGTCTGCAAATACCCAATTCAGGGTTGAACGACGGCGTGCTTGCCGCAGCTTTACTCTGCGCTATGTCTACTAAAAAATTACGACCTCTCAGGCTACCACAGTTGGTGGAGGATAGAAGAATGGAGGAGGAGAGAAGGAGGAAAGAAAGAGAAGAGGAAGATGCGGCACAACACGGAGCGGAAGTTGATGTGCCATATAACTTCTACACGACGGATTCTTACTCGTCTGACGCGACGTCGCCAGTAACACCGACGTTTTCGACGCGTGGCCATCTACGCTACTCTAGCTCTATGTCGTCCTTCGACCTCGCAACGGT
Organism: Hypoxylon lenormandii; assembly: GCA_028565235.1. Classification (NCBI taxonomy): domain Eukaryota; kingdom Fungi; phylum Ascomycota; class Sordariomycetes; order Xylariales; family Hypoxylaceae; genus Hypoxylon; species Hypoxylon lenormandii. The sequence continues at coordinate 164,347 of JAOWAP010000010.1, forward strand.
AGCCAGCTCCGATAGCCCTTCGTCACCGACGCAAACAGCGCAGAGCTCTAGCAAACGCGTGCTGCCCGATGTCAAGGAGGAGCCTATCGAGTATGAAGACTCGGACTCAGATTATGACGATATATCCGAATTGTACCACTGTTTATGTATGTTGTATGTATTCCTGGCTTCCGTTTGCCTTTCTAACAATGTCTGATCTAGGTGACGAGCCTTGCATTCATCGGGATACCGATCTGGTGCAGAGCACGTCAAATTTCTATACACAGAATCGTAATACCGATTACGACGCAGGATTCTTTAGCGACGGCGATTTCAGCTTCAGTTTACGCTCGTCAAGAAAGCGGAGGGACGGCGCCGAGTCACCATTCGCAGGTTTGTCACAACGCATTGGCTCGCGATTCCCATCCTTCACAAAATGGAAGTCGTCAAAGCCGTCCAGTATAATTAGCTCGCCAACGTCGGACTACGGTTTCGATCAGCGTCCAATCTTATCGCGGGCGACCTCGAGTCGGTCTTCCTCACTCTCGGCGCCCAGTCGGCACCACCCAGATCGCTCGAATGAGCCTCCTGTTCCGCCAACGCCTGCTTTATCGCGTCTAGGGAGTAACGACAGCTTCGTACCATTGGATGGAGGAGTGGATTTCGACGAGGCCAGTGGCGTTCTTGGATCAATTGAGCACGACCGCAAGCAAGCGGTGACGCCGCTTCTGCCACCCATGATGGCCTCTACTTCTACTGAGCATATCCTAGCCCACTCTTCCCCATTGGAATCACCCAGCATTGCCTCTCCAATGTCCCCGTTTAGAGAAGAAATGCATTCAACAGGCATTCTATCTCCGCCACTCAGCGCAAGTCCATCTACCTCTTCACTTCGCCTCTTACCGGCCTCGGTCGAGCTACCTCAGCTCCCTGCACCGGACGCCTGGTCTGACCGATTGGGTCATGCGAACTACACCATCGTGCCGAAGCCATACAAGCCGGAAACAGCCGACCTGGATTCTCTCCGCCAATTTCGAGCGGACTGGGAAACCGCGCGAGTGAACTACACGAAACACCTTGCGCGAACGGGAGAACATTACGGACAGACGTCTAAGACCTACGCACTCACCGAAGCCAAGTGGGCCGAGACCCAGCGAGCGTGGCGTAACCTGCACGACGAGATCGCGGAAGCTGTTGTCGCTAGCGGTGAAACAACAGTATGCGAGAAGTTCAATGAGGGTGTATGTATATGGACCGCCGTGCCGAGGATGGATGCCGAAGGGAAATTTCCCGAACGCGGCGACGAAGACATTGTCGGTCCTATGGTCCGCGAGGCGACCATGACATCCTTCGACAGCCTGGACCGAAAGGGTCCCGGTTTCTGGCGCCACCTTGCCGGCAAAGTCGGCCTGAGGAAATAGACCTCACCTTATTATCTATGTTTAATGTCGCCGCCGATATCGATGACCTCGGACTTTACGACGATTTAATGATGATTTACGACAACTTAACGTCGCTCACGCTCATTTGCAGAAATTCTTTTCTTTATTTTTAACGTCTTACACACCAGCATAGAGAGATACCATTTGTCGTTATTTGGATACCACTTAGAAGGACGACATATTACTACCTGGGTATTTTTTATCGAATACCAAGCCTGCCATAGCGACATTCGCAATGCATCGCATCGCATTGCATCGCACGGCGTTGGCGTCAAATCGCAAAATCGAAAATGTTTATTTGTTTTTGGTTCGCACTGGGGTGGACCATAATCTACATGAGGCTGCCTCGGCCCGAGCCCGCAAAAAGCCTCCCTGCACATAGCTTTCCCTGGAGCTGCGTCGCCATTTTCCCCTAGCGCCGTTCGGCCGTGGTCGTTCTCTTCGGGGAATGGGGGAGATCATCGGCGACCTACCTCATGCATATCTGCACGTACGGGGCTAGGATCGGCAGGAACTGCCAATTTTCGGGACAGTACATAGACAACCATTTTTCTTCTTTTTTGTACCCCTATCCTTCCAAACGCATAACCAAGTTCCCGTATCCAATGGCCTCAAGAAGCGGATAGCGTACCGGTTGCATTTTCAAGAAATCACAAAAAGAAAAGGTTCGGGATCGCGCAGCATAGGGAACTGGGAGAATGGGGGGTGTGTATCGGGTTTTCCTTGTTTTCATTTTTTACCAAATGGTAATCATTAGTGTTTATCGGCATATCATCGCATCGGCGCCTTGGGAGGAAAAAAGTGCAAAAACGAAAGGACGGGAGAGGATCACCTCGTGGAACGCCTCTGTGTGCAAATACTGTACTGACTGTACATCACTTTTGTCTTACTGCTAGAGAATTGGGGGAGCAGAGTACGATACGATGCGGTCGAAGGCATATCGAAGTTATTCGGTGCGTGGATGAAAGGGGACGATTGAAGCCTGCTGGGTCACTCATAAGAGACTAACCTCAGCCTCCGGCTCCTGGGGGCATAGCCACTTTCGATCTCGGGGTTATGAGTCGTGGCGTGCCCTCAGGGGTGACGAGGAGATTCTACGTGAAAAAAAGGGAAAAAAACTACCTATGTACATGAAGACCATTGTCAACCAGTTAGATAGAAACCTCATCTAGCTCTGATCAAGGGGAAGACTCATGAACGCATCGTGCCTCAATATTCTTCAGTGATTGTCGTATATGCCCGTGACGAGAATCGAAATCGATGATCTACCAATATTGCCTTCGGGGCTTTTTGGATTTAGGGGTCCTAACTATTTTAGCCCAAGCTTCTTTGTCTGTGGCACTTTTATGAGGGGGAGGTTGGGGATCGGTCAGGTAGGACAGCAGAATTGACACAAAGAGGGCTGGTTTTCTGCAAGGACATGTGGCATCTGCTGCAGTCAAGGAGCTTTAATTATTCCTGGACCCCCTCCCTTTTCGCCACTACCCCGAGCCGCGCGGCGCGGGCTTGAACTGAATCACTGGTCGGACAATCTCTATAGAAAAGAATGGTGGCGGCGGCGTGGTACCCAATACGCCACGCAGTTACCATTACTACCACTTTACGAATATGTAGCGACAAGAGATTCTGCACACACACGCACATACAACCCCAAAAAACACCATCCCGTCCTCCCCCCTCCTAAAGCAAGCCCTACAGCATATACCTGAAACCTGCCGCGGCAGCAGCCGCGTCTCGGCCTCCCACAGGCGGCTCGGGCGAATGG
>JAOWAP010000010.1:178353-188391 GCA_028565235.1 Hypoxylon lenormandii
GCGGGCGAGGGCATCGGCCTTCTCGACGGGTGCAGACATGGCGACTAGTCTATGAGGGATTAGAATAGAAAAGAAAAAAATTAGGATTGAGTGGAGAGGTGAAGGAGGTGACGACGAAAGGTTCGAGTCGTTCACGCAGAAGGCTCAATTAAAAGATACCCTTGTCGGAAATTGTCGTAGCTTTGAGGCTTTTTAGGATGTGTGAAGGAATAGGAAGAAGCTCGTCGTGTTTCGGCCTTGACTGAAAAAAAGATTAACAATTCTGTCGGGAGATGGCGGAAAAAGTGGGCCATCAAGAGAAAAAAACATCAGTGCGGGTACCAAGGGGCGCCAAGGAAAGGAAGTTTTCGGGTATTGATTCGCCGATAAGACCTCTTAAGCCACACCTCACACCTACTAAGCCTCACCCCTTTAGTGCATTCAACCACTGAGAGTCGGCAAAAGAACCACATGCTCAGATTCCATTTAACCGTGATGTGGCTGGCAAGTTCCTAACAAACAACTCCGTCTCTATTCGACCGTATTAATAGAAACTTTAACTACACCTCCTTTCTTTTCTCGGTAGATATCGCTGTCGTCGTCTTCGTTGTTTCAAGCTACCTAATTGAAAAGTTTAAGCCAGCCAAGGCGGACCCTTTTGGAGCAGCGCTATCCGGATCAACCGAATGACTCGACTATCAGGCATCATAGCCGGTGGCATCCAACATGATCGGTACGCTAGGAGTCTTCGCTACTAGGGGCAAACACGACGGCTTCATTTGACTCGAGCCTAGCATTATCAATTTTCCATTATTCAATGAATACCTACCTCGAATTTTAACGTATGTAGTGGATAATGATGCCGATCCAGGAAAAGCCTAAGCAGATGGTTTGAGACTGTTTTTATGTACAAGGCACAAACTACCCCATCACTCAGCCATCATCACCTACACGGCGACGACATAATGCAAACTCCCGGAGACTTCCATGAACTTTCTCACCACTACTCGAATCCCAAATCGATCATGTCCAGATCTCCCAACACCTGTCCCATCTCGACCTATTCCTCCGGTGTATCCGAGCTGTCCTAGTGCTATCACAAGCAACGGGCTGATGTAGCCACCACAGCTGCCGTTGACAGCAGGCAAAATAGGCTCAAGTGAAGGGTTGTTTAATAAGACAAACCGAGCGAAGGCCCGGATGGAATGTATTAAGCAGACAGCCCCTTCACGGATGACGATAATGCAAATCCGGTGTCCCAACTCCTGTCTCCCCCAAGTCCACATTTTGCGGGCGAATTCTCCCAAGGTGTTAGTCCCGGTATATCCAACGATGTGACAGCAGTGACCACGGCGACTATAACTATGGTCATTCCTATTCTAAGTCTCAGTCGTATATCAAGAGTCAAACCTTTAAGATACACACATGATCAACTTCAAAGTAACACCAACTGATACCGCTACCTACCATGTATTTAAGGAGGTAATCACGAATTCACAACGAGACGATGATATCCTTTCTCATACAGATGTCTATCTAGGTACATACTTTAAACATGGACTTTACCAATTCTAGAACGGTAATATGTTGCTCTTAGGCATCGACGACCACATGTTTACTTGGGGGCGGTTGGATGGCAGGTCTTTACTGGGTATTTTAACATGGTGCAAGATCTCGCACTCCCTAAAGGTTTGAATAGGTCTTGATTGATTCTATCCATGGTATCATGGTCAATAATTTGATATTGCCCATATTCGTTACCAGAAGAGATACCAGGTACCTAGGTACGACCATTAATAAAGCAGTTGCGTTTCGTTCTTTCCATGTTCTCTGCTCCTGCCTCCCGTGGTTTCCACGGTTGCAAGCATATGCAACTTAGCAGTTTCCAGTCTTAACACTCTTGATCGAATTTCTTTCGTTTTCATTTAAATCTGAAAGGTGCCTTCAACCTGCCATCACCAACTCAACCAAGTACACTTGATCAAGACCTGACGTTTGGTCTTACCACTCTGTTAAAATGAAGACCACCGCCATCTGGTTCGTCATTGTCTTCATCGTCGCCCAGATTGTGGCGCTCGATATCTCCAAGAACGACGTCGCTTCCAGCACTTCACTCGACAGCACCTCTGACAGCATTGTGAACGGCACCAACGGCAAGGACTTCCGCATCCAGTGCGATAGCAGCAGTCTGGGACTCGTGCGCTCTATAGAGCGACCCACCGTCTACTACCTCCGTGCAGTCTGCGGTGGCTTGTACAAGTGAGATTCCTGCCCAGATACTTTGAGCGATTGTCTTTGACTAACATGGCTTTCCTGCCACAGCGACCCGCATGGATCACGATGCTCATTCCTGGATCTCGGCATGTAAGTCAAGCATGCTTAGATACCCGCGCCTGATGATAAATAACAAGGATAGCTAATCAAGTCGCTACTTGTAGGTGCTACATTAACGACAACGCAGGATTCCTCCGCCCCCAAAGAATGGGACGCTTCGACGGCTCCTGCTGGGACTGTACCCACAAGGCAATTGCGGGCTCCCACTTTCTAACTTGCACCTGCGCAAGAAGTGAAGGTCGTGGAGGTGGTACACGAGTGTCCAGTATGCCGTTGGGTGCGTATATAGTCGGAAGTTATTTCAAAAGTCAAGACATCGTTACTAACTTGGCTTGGTATTAGAAACTCTGCTCTACGTCAAGAACGGCTTCCTAAGCTGCTACGGCTACACCAACTTCGAGTGCCCAGGCGAGAATGTACCGTACTAAGTCACCATAGCCAATGCATTCCGGCAAAAGGAGGGAAACGATTCTGCTTGTTTAAGGCTGCCAACGCGTTGATTTTTCGTGGCTGTATCACATTTGGCCTGTAGCCTTTGCCTAGGTAGATTCAAAGGGGCGAAATACAAACCAGACCAATTCAACCAATTCCAAATGAAGATACCTACCCTTTGCTATTTTCCTTCTGCATTAAGATGAGCCCATATTTAGGAAGTTACATAGAGCACCAGGGCTATGGTGAATTGTGTGGTGGGATGGATATCGACGCTGTCTATATTGTCAACCTTTCCCATCCCATCACCAAGGATGTCCTCTATTATCCTTTCCTTGTCGTGAAACCCCTGGTGTGCTATTTAATACGCTATGATTGGCCTGTTAATGCCACACGTAAGCCTGCTGTTGGTTCTATGTTCACGTAAGTTTCATCATTCTTTCTTTCCCCGCGTCCCACTTCATACTCCACACAATATTCTCTATCGACCCTCATCAATCATCTCATCGAGTCAACATGGACTCAAAGCCAGATTTCGTTGTTATTGGAGGTGGTTTAGCTGGGTTGGTCATTGCAAATCGCCTCACCGAGAACCCGGAGATCAATGTTGTTGTTCTTGAGGCCGGCTACGACCACAGTTCGGACCCTCGCATTCGAACACCTGCACTCTGGCCTTCGTTACTCGGACAGGATGACTTTGACTGGGACTATAGGAGTACCCCACAGGTGAAAAACACCAAAATACAAGGGGAAATACCTACACATGAAAGCTGACACTGGCAATCGTGAATAGAAAGGACTTGATGGCAAAGTCATCCCCCTTTCCCAGGGTAAGATGGTGGGCGGGTCCAGCGCCATCAACGGCCAGGCCTTTGTGGCCAACTCCAAAGCCGCTGTTAACGCCTGGGCCGAGTTTGGCAACCCAGGCTGGGACTGGGACACGTTAGCACCGTATTACAAAAAGTTCTACACATTGACTCGCCCCTCGCCTGCTGCTTGCGATCATTTACGTCTTAGCTATATTGACGATGAACTGCGAGGTGCTCAGGGGCCGGTGCAAGCTAGCTTTCCAGAAGAGGTCGAAGACCCACTGCCCGCTGCCTGGGTGGACACCCTTGCCTTGCTGGGATATTCAGCCTCGAGTGATCCATTCTCAGGAGATATGGTCGGGGGGTATATAAATGCCATGAGCATCGATCCCGTTACCAAATCCCGTAGCGATGCGGTGACAGCATACCTTGAGCCCGCTTGGACTAGGAAGAATCTGCATGTTGTGGCTGGCGCCACCGTCGAGAAGATAGTATTCGATGTGACCGGTACCACGCCAAAGGTGGTTGGCGTTATGGTGCAAAAGGATGGGACTACTACCACCATAGAACCTGTCAAGGAGGTTATTCTAGCGGCGGGTGTCTTTGGAACGCCCAAGCTCCTCGAGCTCTCTGGCATCGGGTCACGCGAACGTCTTGAACCCCTCGGTATTACGGTGGTGGTTGACAATCCGAACGTTGGCGAGAATCTCCAAGACCATCCCAATACCAGCATAAGCTTCGAAGTTGCCGATGGCGTCAAGACGATGGATGCCCTCAGTCGCCAGGAGCCCGAAGCGCTCAGCGCAGCCATGGAGGAATATGAGACTAAAAAGACGGGTCCATTCGCTTCGGGCGGAAACTTCGCTGGCTCCCTGCTGCCGTTACCTGACTTCGAGGGTCCCGACGGCCAGGAAACATTGAACGAAGTCCTGTCAGCTACGGGCGTAGATGCTACACCGGGCCCCTTTTCGCCCCACCATTCCTCTTTCGTTCACCGCATCCTCGGCGACCCGACCGAGGGTATCGGCAACCTGTTTACGTACGCCTCATGCGCCAACGTGATTCCCGAAGGCGCAGGTGCCGACATCATCCATCATGGCGCGCAAGGCACTCCAGGTAACTTCCTAACCATCTGTGCGGCGCTGCTTCACCCGCTTAGCCGCGGCAGCGTGCACATCACGTCGGCGGATCCAGCCGCCAAACCGTCTATCAACCCGCGCTATCTGGAGCATCCGCTGGACCTCGAGGTGCTGGCACGGTTCTTGCGATACATCGAAAAGATTGCGCACACCGAGCCGCTCAGCAAATACATCAAGCCGGACGGAAGACGCAACCACGGGGCTCCGATGGAACTGAGCGACCTCGAAACCGCCAAGGAGTACGTCAAGAAGTCCGGGCTGAGCTGCTGGCATCTGACCAGCTCGTGCGCGATGCTGCCGAGGGAAGGCGGCGGGGTCGTCAGTCCCGAATTACTTGTCTATGGTGTCGAGGGATTAAGGATCGTCGACTCGAGTGTTATCCCGCTGGCAACTCGGGGGAACTGCCAGACGACTGTGTATGCCGTTGCGGAACGAGCTGCCGACTTGATTAAAGATGCTCATGGAATTCGCGTTTGATACCCAGCTGGTTGGTACCTAACCCTTCGTAGCTTTATTCTAGCGGTTTGAAAAGATTCTAAGGTGCCTAAACACAGGGGACTTAGCGCCGAATGGCACTGTATTTACAGGGGATTACAGCGCATCACCCCTATAATTGTCATACCTAGGTAGGTACCCAATCAGATTTGCGAAGTCAACTGCCAGCTTCCAGTCAAAGACTACTCTAGGGCTCGGGGCGCTATGATACTCTGTATTTATTACGGGTTATAGCACCAACAGTGAGTTACACGTTACAACCCGTTGTAATTATAGTGAGCTACAGCGCACACCCTTCTGAGCCCAGCAACGGGTATAAGCAAGGTTTCCCGTAGCTGCCTCTTAGATTAGACTTGCAAGAAACAACATTTTCCCCCAGAATTTCCCGTTATACATTAGGTACCTGATCCTCATTGAAGACTTATGGGAAGTATTAAACCCTTTCCGTATACCGGCAACCTGTTACCTCCACATGAGCTACACAAATAGGTACCAAGTCGCCGTCGCTTCCTACAGCCACGTATCAGCCAGGCTGGGCCGTACAACGAGGTGTACCTTAGCAAGAGCGGAGTCTCTAAGGTCTTAAGACATACTCTTCAGTGTTTTAACGGCAAATGACGCAAGGTCACTGGGGAGTACTTGGTTCTAGGCGATGCGCACGCCACGCAGGACTCTGGCAGTCGGAGCTACATTGTCATTGAAATGCTGTGAGGGTTATTCGGCATCTGTGTCATGATGACTAGGACCCGGCCAAACAACACCTAATTACCTACATTGCCGGGCAGCTACACACTCGAATTGACTACGGGGACATCCCACCACCTCGCTGGTCCGCGAGCATTTTGTCTTTTCCCATAAGTCGAGTACGTGGACTTGGGCATAAGCGTGTTCTCATGGAAGACGTTGCTAAAGTTTTCCGTGATATCCGGAGAGGCGTTACACAGATGAAGGAGCAGTGTCAGCAAGCGATGCAGCAGCAGGCCGAAATGCATCACAATGCAATCCAAAGAGAGCTTACTGAGTTACGACAAGTTACTCTGAACGCACATTCTGCAGTAGCCAGTCAGCACGGGGAGGCGTGAACAAGCCAGAGAGTATCCTAATGATTGCATATTCGCTGGAATGAGGAATGTTGACGCGGTTGTCAAAGGCGTTTCAGAGACTTTGACCAAGAGACCCTAGTCTGGTATGGACCCTTTCCTCTTCATTCTCCTCGTCCTCTTCATCTTTATCATCTTTATCATCATCATTATTTTCTTCTTTCATCATCATCATCTTCTTCTTCTTCCATCATCTTCATCATCATCTTCTTCTTCTTCTTCATCATCTTCTTCTTCATCATCTTCTTCTTCTTCATCTTCTTCTTCTTCATCTTCTTATTCTTCATCTTCTTCTTCTTCATCTTCATCTTCATCTTCTTCTTCTTCTTCTCTATATACCCTGACGACCTTTTCTCGTCAAGGACGAGAGCCCCTTCTTTTTAGATACTACCGCCATCGCGATAGATAATGTAAACGACCTAGTGCCATATTTCTATTACGATAGTCGCCAAGATCCATCCTGGAGTTATCATGTCATGAAGGAGTTTTTCGCCGAGAGCTGGTGCCGTATCATGTTAGCCAATGTCGGCGCCAGAGATCAAGTACTAGAATATGCAGTGCGCAAACGGCATAATTCAATGCGGACCGTGTTGAAAAGTACCGTGGGAAGATCATGCCATGGAGAGAATCTATCGTCGCAGACGAGGGAAGGGGACATGTGTATGAGCCTAAGGCCCAAGATTGTTGCATCGAAGAGCAGATGAAGAAGACCACGATGATAAAGACCAAATTAATCAGGCCATTATGAACACTACTACTATACTAGGGCAGGCAATTTACGACTCTCGTGACCAGTATTTATTTCCTAAGCTTATCTATGAGTATGAGGTTAGTATAGCGCGGTATCTCTGCGCTAGTTTGGCGAATAGTTGAAAGGAGAAGGCAAAAGGGAAACGTTCAATGTCTGGCCAATTATCTAGCTGGAGTCATAGGTAGGTACCTGCTGACAACATGAAGTTCTAGAATCGTTTGACAGTTCGAATTACATGATTATTTCTAGTTCTCTAATCGTCGACGGAATTAAGAGGCTGAACTGGAGGCTCCACTTGTCATGGTATAGTAGTCTTAATCCTGTGAATGTGTATCCTACAGACCATCCATTGAGCGGCATAATAGTCTTGCCAAGATCGTGTGACCTGTTGTGGCACCGCCACGTGGATGTCTCATTTCTGTAGTATCGCTCTTTTCAATGACATAGTATGCATTCGAGGAGAAAGGGAGAAGAGACGTTTAGAATTGGGCTAACTTGAATATCTCAAGCTCGAGGCATGGCCAAGGCATTTGAAACGAATGGACATCATAGACCGGTCTTATTCGGATTTTCTAGCGGGACGAACCTTTCTTAAAGCAGTATTAGAGCATAAGTGGATAACGTAATGTTTCAATGGGTAGCTCTCTTATTAGAAGAGGCTGGAGACCGGATAGGTCTTGCTAACGTCGATTCAGCTAGAAGATCAATAATGAGGCCGTCAAAACCTCCGAACATCCACCTTACTACGTATCACGAGCTCCGCATTCTTCAGCGGGGTTAATGAATTTCAACGGGTTACTCCGCATCTCGACTGCGTTCGCTATCGGGCACCGGGGTATGGGGTGAGCTAAGCTTCTTAGGAAACACCGACAAACGACGGGGAATTCTAGACAAATATACAGATATCTACTCAGAATACCAAGTACTAGCAGCGAATTGGAACCCTTCCCGGCCGTAATGCGTAGGAGGTACTGAATATTACCCGCAGGCTTGGGACTGGTACGAGCAAGGACGATTGTCTGCATGTGTCTGCACATCATCCTCTCTCCTCTCTCGGTGGATACGAGTTCTACATAGATATCTGCCTGCTTGCCTGCTATGGAACTTACTCAGATTGTACGCTTTGGCGGGATCCTTCGAAGAGCTCAAATCTTTTTGGTCAGGGATAAAGGGATATGGGTCGTACAGCATGAGACAACAGCAGGATCACGAACCAATGAGGCCCCAAACTTGCACAAGGGATCGACTGAAGGCATTAGCATTATGACGAGCTTTTTCGTTATAAAAACTCCCTCCAGCTATCGGGGTACATAATAGCAACGGATCCCCTTAAGCAGCCTAAGCAGTCCAAGTACCGCCCTTTGCCTCTTTGAGCCTTCTAAGCCGCGAAGAGATTTCGGGCCCTCGGGCTAATTGCGGTCACTCCACCACTCTACCACTTCACCTCTCCGCAATCCCCAACCAAGTTCCCATCTTTTCCCCCACAATCTGGCCGGTATCTGACCTGGGATCTGTGATGCACTAAACCCCAGATTCCCTAGTCAATTCCTCGTAACATTGGTATGTGGATGTGGTTAGGTGTGGTACTGGGTCCTGACGCATACCCATTCAACCGTGACCGCGTGGGCAGCGCAGCGTTGCAAGCAGAATCTGGGCCCAGCAGGAAGAACTGATCAATTCCTACTTAATATATAGCAGGGCCCTGCCCATTCGTTTATAGACCCAAGCTCGCAAGTCTCGGCCAGTTGCGCAATTCACCGTGGGAACGAAGCATTCCTACCGCAATACAACCGCAGCATCGGGCCTTCTAGAATCGTTCGAGGTCGGGCTTTTATATCAACAACCTGTATCGGTTTAGCGAGTTGGCAAGATGGGCTTCAAGGCGTTCATGCAGAGACGGTCTCTCAAGGCCAATGACGACAAGCGCACCCGAGCCGCCGAACTCACTTTGAGAGAGTCGCTATATCCGATATGTCTCGTCACCGTTCTCTTCTTCCTCTGGGGTTTTAGTTATGGTACGTACCTAGATGACCTTGACATCCCACCGGAGTTAGCTGTGCGCGACGATGAAGAAGCACCCAGCTAACTTGTCCCAGGCTTGCTCGACACGTTGAACAAGCACTTTCAGAACACACTGGGTATCACCAAGTCACGTTCATCCGGTTTACAAGCCGCATATTTTGGGTATGTCTCTTCCATCCGAAGGTGACCTGTGACGACATGCTAACCATCTGGCGCAGTGCCTATCCCCTTGCAGCCCTCGGCCACGCGAACTGGATCTTGCGCCACTACGGGTATCGAGCAACTTTCATATGGGGTCTTTGTCTGTATGGTATGTAATATTCAGATGAAGAATAGAGAAAGAGAAAAAGCATCGGTTAACCAGAAGTAATATAGGCGTCGGCGCACTGGTCGCAATCCCTTGCATTCTGGCCAAGTCCTTCGCCGGCTTTTGCATGGCCATCTTCATCATCGGCAATGGACTGGGATCCCTAGAAACAGCGGCAAATCCGTACATAACAGGTAAGCCGGAGCCGTCCTTCGCCTCGAGAATGGGCCATGCTAATACGGACGTCAAGTGTGCGGACCGCCTCGATACTCTGAAATCCGCATCAACATCTCGCAGGCCTTCAACGGCATCGGCACCGTGGTGGCGCCCGTGCTGGGCTCGTACGTCTTCTTCGCCTTCGACGACGCCAAGGCGCTGCTCAACGTGCAGTGGGTGTACCTGGCCATCGCCGTCTTCGTCTTCCTGCTGGCCATCGTCTTCTTCCTGTCCGTCATCCCCGAGATCACCGACGCCGACATGGCCTTCCAGGCGACCGAGACGCACGCCAACGCCGACGACAAGCCGTTCTGGAAGCAGTACCGCCTGTTCCACGCCGCCTTCGCCCAGTTCTGCTACACGGGCGCCCAGATCGCCATTGCCAGTTACTTCATCAACTATGTACGCGACACGCAGCCCTTGGCCGATGACTCTACCGCATCTCGACTCCTAG
>JAOWAP010000010.1:198873-212536 GCA_028565235.1 Hypoxylon lenormandii
GCGGGTTCGGGTACTCCGGGTCCCGGCACTCGGGCCGCTTGCAGTTGCCCGTCTCCCCGTACGCCTCGAAGGTGCAGTAGCTGCCGTCGATGGCGTTCCAGAGGTCTGTTTTGAGGAATTATTAGCGAGAGAAGCAGAAGGAGATGCCTTAGGTAGGTAGGTAGGTAGGTAGTTTAAGTGGCTTACTGTTGAAAAATCCCGTGTACAGCGACGGGTCTGTCTGGTACACGTTCTGATACCACTCGTCGTCCACCTGGTAGAGAACGGCTTCCTGTGGCCATATCAGTCCGTAAGCCATTTGGAAATCAAGGTTCGCCTCCGAGCCCGCCAGTCTCAGACTCGTAGTGGCTCCTTGTCCGCCGTTCACCGAGTAGAGCTCAGGGTGAGTTCCGTTGGGAATTTCGCTACATGTTATTAGTAGTCTTCTCGCAGCGAAGAAAGGGGTGAGTTTCTCCTACCTCGTAAAGCTGTAGAAGAACTTGTCGAGATCGTACTGCGTATAATGTTGGCCAAGCGACTGGAAAATGCCCATCTTGTTGTCTGGGTTCTTCTTGGTCCCTTTCGGGATGCCATACAGCGCTGCATTTCTTGTCAAAATGTACTCGTATTCATCTTGATGCACATAGCCTTACCCCTAATGCAATCCGGGGTTGTATACTGGTCACATCCGCCCGGAAGCGTAAAGTTTCCGCTCAACGAATCAGCCGGCTCCACGGGGCTTGCAAAGCGCAGAGGTCCCTCTACATTCGGTCCCGTAGTCCGTTTCGCATGCTTGCTCCTCTCACTCATGAGATCTCCCAGCTCACTCTCAGCGACTGGCCGATCAATGCGAAGACCAGGTCCTGCTCCCGCCACTGTTCGTTTCCTCGACGGTGGGCCTTGCGTGTTGCCGTAGCCCATCAACTTGATGCCAGGTGTTATGTAGTCGATGTGTTCCTGTACTTGCTTGGGCACGTGGTATCTTGAAACTTGTCAGCCTGCTCATTTTCTCTCAGCCAGATGCTATGCTCACTCATCGCAGGCGAGGTTCTTGACTCCTGTGTCCAGATGTTCCCACACGTGGTAGTCCGCCAACAATAGGTCTTCCACTTTGCTAACGGGAGCATCAAATTGTACCCACTACATAAGAGGCTTATCAGAAATATTTATAATGCGACTAATAGTGAGTTTCTCACTTGTTTATTACTTGATTGCGAGATAGCATCTGAGGAGATGCCTGCCTCGACGAGCCATTCTTTGACTGCGTTGAAGCTAGCTTCTGCCGGCGCAAAGAACTCAATTACCTCTTCTGCTGAGAGATGCTTGCCATAGTTCTTTGATTTTGGGTTTGATCTTGAGAATTGTATTAGCTACTCCATAGATGTGCACCGGATAATGAGTCACTGCACATGTCAATCAATAAATCGTGGCCCGATTGAAGATTCTGCTGCCTTAACCCTATTCGCATGGGCAAGATGGCGTCAGGCACGGCTCTTTCAACTTTCGTCCAGGATCTAGCCTGTACTGCCGTCCGTTTCTCATGTTGAATGTGGGTGTCCGGGATGCCTCGCTTCAAAGAACCGGAGCCGAGCGGCTTATGAAAAGGGGGCGCCGCAAAGACTTCTAGCACTGCCAGACTCGCCACGATAGCGAAACCAAACACCTTCATATTGACGGCCGTTTGAGGGAAGAGATGGTTGATGACCGGCCTACGCAAGACTCACACTACGCAGTCTCAAGAGACTTCTGCTACGTATATTATATCAGCACCGGTGCAGGCGAAGCTAGGCTCCGCTCCGCTTCAAGGAATGGTGTACCAGAATATCGTTATGATCTTCATGCCGATAGCACTATTCGGCATTGCTCGAGCCAAGTCTGTAAATTAAAGCTGTCTAATTTCACTGGGCGCGGGTAAATGACTATGTGACCTAAATAGCCCGATCATGGGGTCCCTCAAAGTCCTCATATCTTGAAATACGATTGGCAAGGGTTAAGCTAGAGTGGTTAACTTGAAATATCTGATAACTTTGGCAGTTTAACATTCTCCTAAGCCTAGGGAGAAATGGGAAATTTCAGTACATTGGATGACAATGAATTCTAGGATACCTACGGTGCTGTATAGGCTCGCAACGAGGGAGAGTATACGAGAACTTCACCTTTGGATATGGTAGAACCGGGGAAGCAGGGAGCAAGGTGAGGTTAGGATTGCACACTACGTGTTTTAAAGCCGGTCCACTCTATATTAAAAATCATGGAGATTAATCGACTTGGATCATAATCTACCGGAACGTGGTTTCATATAACCGGCGTATGTGAGAATCGCTTGAATTATATGGAGTGCGGCGGTACCCCTCTCGCTCTATTAATTGCAGTGAGCTGTACCCCATGAATCTCCTAAACCCTGAAAATAAAATAGAGGACTAGACTCGTAAATTCGTTTAAATCCTGCCTTACTGTTTCCAACATGGTCATGGCCGGTACTTGGCTTTGGCTGGATGCCGCCTTGTGTGGCAGTCGAGCGTACTAATTTACCCCTTTCACAATGCCCCAGCTCACCTTCACACCAGCATAATCATCCCAGGTCATGCGGGTAATAACAATTGAATTATTCTTAATTCTTTCTCTTTCACGCTTGAGTAAGTTCTATTTTAGCTATGGGCTCGAAGACCTCTACGTAAGCATTTCGTCTTTAAGAGGACAACGTCTAATGTTATCGTTGACCAAGTAGTCGTTGAGATCATCTCGAAGATAACTTTCCTCCTCAAGATCCCAGTATTCCTCGTAGCCCAAGGGTTCCTCCATCCCGTACAGCTCGCCGCACAGACAGGCTTGGTCTAGGTCCATTATCCGCCGAATCTTTGGTAGAAGTATTTGCCATGACGTACTTCGCAAGTGGATGTATTGCAAGCATAACTCTCTCAGGGTATACCTGTGTCTCTTGAGCATCGACAATAGCTCTTGCCGCTCACACGTGATATTCCCTAGGGTGAGGCTTTCAAGATCATCCCATCTGTACTTCGGGTCTATGATATCCTCAAGTCTGGGGATGTATCGTGAGTCGTAGTTCGGATCCCAGGTGAAGACGACGTGGAGCGTCTGAAGCTGAGTCAAGGTTTTGATGAAGCCCCGGAGCAAGCCTGTTTCCATCAGCTCTTGGCATTGCGAAGTGCTGTCGGTGGTATCGATCATCAATTCAAGAGTTGTGAGGTTGGTCAAAAGGGACAAAGCTTGGCCGAGCTGGGCACGAGGCTTTTGGAAGAACTGCCAGCTGAGAACTCCGGCGGTAAGTTTCTTCAGCTTTATGTCGGCCTCGAAGATGGCAGTCAGGAGAGCGTCAAGATGGCGGCACCCGACTGGCTTCAAGCCCCCCGCTCCAAGGCCCAAGCATGATTGGAAGGGGTCCTTTTTGGTATTCCAAAACCAACCACCGGTGGACATGGTGACATCTTGGAGTGCAGGAAAGTGAGAAATGGCTTCTCGAATGCGAGAAAAGTCAGCATTATCCTGCATGATCTTCTCTTGCTGTTCCAGGGTAGCTTCGTAGTCCTCGTAGACTTTCGCGAGCTGTTGGTTACCTAGCAGCGGCGAAACTTGCACGTTCCGGTACCGAGCCATACACTTCTCGAGATGGCGCAAGGTTGAATAGGCAGAACGAAAGCCTTCCCAAGATAACTTGGGTGTCGTCAGAATTCGGTTGGTATAGACTAACGAGCGGACATTCTTAGACGCAATAGGATGCAATGAGATGTGTTGAAGCATGTCAAAGTCGCCGTGGTGGAGGAAGAATACGACATTGCGATGCACGAAACACGCACCGACATCTGCGAAGGCTTTGCAGCACAGACGGAATCTACGTACGTCCTTGATGTCGAGAAAAGAGCATATTATGCCTAAGATTTCTGGGATCATGATACCCATCTTGGAGAGCGAACACGAACGAGGTGAGGCTGGTTATCTGATGGTACTGGTCGGAAGAGATAGTAAGTCATGAATGAGGTTGGTCGATCTCCGGAGTCGACAGAGGTATAATGCGATGGCGATGGCGATGGTGGCGCTGTTTGGATAAGACAGGAAAACGACGCCGTGGACAAGTGACACAAGTTTTGGTTTACTGCACATTGGGCGCGAACACCAAAAGAGGTCGTTGCACATGCAGCTATGCCGTATTCAGACTATGCATGTTGCAATTATCCATGTTTGCAGGAAACCGACATAAAGTGATGGAGATTTCAATAACGAAGGAGAAGAGAAAAGGAGAAATGATAGAAATTCTTGCTTGTAACATATCTGACAAGAGTCATACACTGCTATGAGTACCTAACTCGGGTAGGTAGCCATGTAACTATGTTGCTCCTATCCCGGGCGCAGAAATGGACGCTCATAGTTGATAGCAAGATAGACATAAGACTACCTACCTACCTCCTAGGTACCTAACCTCAAGCAAATTCAGACTCATGATTCGTAGCATCAAGTTCATCACATTACACTTCAGTTTCCCTCGGTATCAGCCATGCATTCTCTAGCCCATGAGCTCGCAGCCCTCCCTTATAACGCCGACCACCGCACCCGTCTGAATAGTCTCGCTTCCACCAGCAGAGACCCTATACTCGATCTCCGCAAGACCGTCGAGCCATCTGATCATCACTTCAGGCTTAACCTCCATATTCGCCAACTGTTCTGATAGGGCGGTGATGATGTCCGCCAAGGCAAGGCCGTTGGCCACCTTCAGAGTGTTGATGGTCGAGAGGCAGGTCGTTACATCACTAGTCGTGAGCAACGTGTTGGCGATCTTCATGATCGCATCCGGGGGAGGGGCTGCTATGCAGTTGTAGATTGTCTCCGTCGTGATAGTCTCCCTTACAATGTCCTTTTCGGGAATCTTCGGTCCATCTTTAGGCTGCATGGGTGTGCCTATTCGAAGCGGTCAATGTCTAGTCTAATAGCCATCAGATTTGGAGTTAGGCGAATGGGACTCACTGGATGCATGGCAAGCCTGGAGGACGTTTAGAGCTCGTCGCATGTCGCCTTTGCTCAGCTTGACTAGAGCTTGTGCGGCCTCACCCGAGATCTTGACCCCTTCCTCGAAAATGACCTTGTCCACTAAAACTCGAATATCGTTCTCCTTCAGCGGGCTAAATCGAAATCGCGTGCATCGAGATAACAGCGCAGGAGATAGCTTGTGTGTGTAGTTGGCAATGATGCAGAATCGCGTGTTTGCTGTGTACTTCTCCATGATTCTCCGCAGGGCCATCTGGGCTGTGTTGGTCATGGCATCGGCCTCGTCCAGGATAATAAGCTTGTAACTTGCCATTCCGCCATGGCGAGACGCGCCTCCCATAGTAAAGATCTGTTTTGTTGATGCAAATGTCTTGATCTGCTCGCGTACGACGTCGATACCTCGATCGTCCGAGGCATTCAGCTCCAGGACCATCTGGCGCATGTTCTCCGCCCCATATATGCGTCTTGCGAGTGCCAAGACAGTTGATGTCTTGCCGGTTCCCGGGGGGCCGTAGAGAAGGAGATGAGGTAGGCGATTCGAATCGACGAACTTGTTGATAGTGGCTAGGATGTCTTGGTGGCCCGAGACGTCGGATAGCGATACAGGTCGATATTTCTCAACCCTGGCGCCTACTTAGCATATTGGGAAAATATGAATACTGGTTCGAATAATCCTTACCATGGTAACGAGTCCTCGGCTTCGACAGGCAGATTGGCAGCACTGCGTTTTCCCTTGGCTGTGTTGTCGGAGGAGAAGGTAATGTCGTTAGATTTCGAAGGGACATCCACGTCCATCTCGTCCTCGAAGTCCGACATCTTGACCTCTAGGTGTTGACGGTGAGCTCGTCGCAGCTCTCGAGGCAAACACTCGGGGAAGATGAGGTCGGTCAGATGGCGACGGTGGCACTGCAATGTAGGCAAATTTGAGTCGAATAGGGGTTTGCGCAATTTTAGATGCGCACAAATTTATAGAATGGCTGTAAAATCTCTCACTTTCACAATTTCACGTCGATGATGCAAAATGCCCTTCCAAGAGCAGCTGTCGAGAGACGCGTAAATTGAATTTCTGGACGCGTCTCGGCCCGACAGGCGGTCGGCCACAATGAGCCGAAGCTTTTACAGTGGCTGGTGGGGCTGTGGCGCATCAACTTCTCTCACGTTTTAAACTTCGAGTCTTCTAACAAAACTCCCAAGAACATTTCTGCCTCCTTAATGAAAGTCGCGATATGCTATTTCTAGTCCAATTTCATCTACTTGATACTCGAGATGAGTCTCACCTATATTCCGCCATATTACCAAGCGGTGCCTAACAAGCATATACCTACGAACTAAGTTCCCACATGCCATTTTATACGATCGCAGTTTATCTCATAAGACAAAGTCATTAATTAATCCCAACACCATATCCATATGCTTAATCCCGCAGGAACGATTTCTCTGCTGCTACCAATACATCCAACTCTTCATCTGTTTCATCCTCGCTTTCCCCCCTGTTGGTTTGAGTACTATTCTCTTCAGAGGCGGACGTCAATTCGCTAGCTGAGAGCCATTCGCCATCAGAGCCTGAGGAAGATGTTAGTGACAATGACGATGAGGTGTCCGAGTCACTGTCTGACGACTCATCCCACTCGTCCTCTTTATCCGCGTCGGTCAGGTTCCGAACAGTAAGTTTCCCGCTGTGCTTAGGATGTTCTCGGTTCGACATCCTTGATCGGCATCGTGCCACCACACTAGCTTCGAGGAACTCAAGGGGCATCATCTTCTCGTCCTCTTCTATAAGACGCTGCAGCGTGTCCTCGACCATATTTTTGACATCGGCAGCAGAATGGTCGGGTTCGTCCTGTTCACCTACAGGCCGCTGATTCTTCTCTGGAGATTTTGTCTTTCTTTTTTTTCGTCCTTCGTCGTCCTGTGCTTTCTCCTCTTCTTGGTCTGGCACGTCTACTTCATCCGGGTCATCAAACAAGAAGAAACTTGTTTGTCTAAGCGGGCTCTTAGGACTGGTCGGACTCTTCTGTTCATTACCCACGTCCTCGTACTCTCGCACCTCGATTGCCTCATTCATCAGCAATTCGTCATCGGGGTTCATCGGCACGCTTGCAACAATTGGTGGGGACCGCGGCTCTTCTGTAACTGCCTCGAGCAGCTTCTTCTCGAGTGCCTCCGTGTGGAGTCTGTACCGTTCGTGATGACACTCCGACGGATAGTCGCAGTCCACCATGCAATTATGCATCCTCGCAGCGAAGGCCTGCTCTCGCTGTATCCTCTCTGAGCGGCCCGCCGCTTCCAACCCCATGACCTTACGGCGCCACGCTCCCCAGTCGGCCCACCCGTTGTAGTCGAATTCAGATGCACATGTGCCGCTAGAGCGGCGGCGCTTCGTCCCACGCCGTGGCGGGTTTGTTGAAACGCAATATTCGTGGGAACAGATCAGACAGCGACGGGTACAGCCGATCTGGTAAACAGTGCTACATGAGTGGCATTGCCACAGCCAGGGGTATGGCACGCGAGGCGGGGGCGGAGGCGTGGGCATACCATCCGGGGATGTGGGTAGGATATTTCGGAGGTGAAGACGAGCAGGCGGCGTGACAGGTGCTGAAGAGGAGGGAGTAGACAACGGCGAGGAAGTAGAAGATGCTTGTGCTGAGCGTCGTGAAAATATGTTAAGCGTTGGCAGTGTCCTGCGCGAAGGCATGGCTGCTTTCTCTGCGGATTATGTCACGTGTTTATACCGCGTATATTCGAGTGACTGTTGTGTGTGACCTAGAACAAGAAATGTGTTTGCGAACGGCCAAGACAATCCCTTACTAGCTGTTCGATCCGATGACTCAAAGACGACTCCGTTGCTATTACTCTCGGGAACATATGGATAAACAGTGACAGGGTTTCTAACGTCTGCGATATGGAAATCGAGAAAAGGAGAGAATTTCGGTTTAACTTCTGACTGGTTTCTAGAAAGTAAGGAATGTTGAGGATCTCAGGAGAGATGAGTAAATTTACAATTAAGGAGTGAATCCAAGGAAAAGAAACATAAGGAAAGACTACCAAGGATAAGAAGGGCGCTCTTCGGTTTGAAGCCGAGCATATACTGTCAACGCTCGGTGCAGAGATTGCTTTTCTATTGGCTTACTGGCACTTATACAAGAGGATGACTACTTTGTCCCAGTCTGCCGGGACAAAGCGACTCCTTAGCATACACGTGTGGAGTTGGCTTCTCAGGGCCAACCTTCGAGACGGAGCAAGCTCCCCGGGATCTCATCGCCGATTGACTCGTGCCTCTCTCTTTGTAGAGTTGCGGCTTTCTGTCAAGACCATTGACGAAGAGCGCGCATGATGCGGCTGAGCCAATTACTCGAGACTCCTTCCATTGAGCAATGACAAAGAGTCGCAGCGTCGGAGGGGACAAGGCAGGATGATTGATTGTCGATGGTAAAGCGACGATGCCCCGGACTACAAAGCGGGTGAGAAAGGAAACCAACGTGGTCTTGTTGAGACATAATTATGGAAACAATCCTAGTTGAGGTCTTGTCAGGAGCCTATAATAACTTAAGGGGTCTTACGACACTTGTAGGTCTGACTTGAAAACAAGTAAGACCTTGATGGTAGGGCCTTGAGTCTGGCAAGCTTTCGTCGTTGTAGATATACACGGATATATGTTACACTACCTAATTTTCGGTTTTATTTCAGCGTATTATCTCTTTCTCATTGATTTTAAAATAGCTAAGTGTATTAAAATATATCTAACTTGATGGCTTTGTCTCATATGCCGTAACTATTGACCTAGTAAGAGGTACTGTGTGATTTGGAACAGAATAACCAAAAAGTATGTTCATAGGACAGATGAGAAGATTAGAGAATTAAAGAAGACTTACAATGCCACAAGTATTAAATACAGTAAACTATTTCAAATAAAAGACAGGATCTGCCTCTTAGCGTTATCCCCCTTTTTAGCAATTTACCTATAGGAACAAAAGTACGAGATATGGCCAGTTAGTTTCAGGGAGGTGTGCTTTGATGCACTGAATCCGCAGCTACTATATACCGATGAACTGATCGCGAAAACAGTTTAGGTACCTCAATGATGTAACACATGCCAATGCCGATGATGGGGTTCATCTCGATGATCTCAGCAGCTCGATTCCACTTATTCACCTTGGGCTGTAGATAGCAGTAGGGAAAGAAATCTCGAGTGTTAAAAACGATGTTCTCATATTGCTAAATGTCTACCTAGACAATATGGAGTCCAAAGCAATTGATCACAGCGGCAATCTCTGATAGCACCTTCAGGGTTGCAATTTTGGCACTTGTCTATTTCGAAGATGAATGATATACGACACAATAGTCTTCGAAGCGGACTGAACTATGAAGTGCATGGGAAAATCTCGAGTCTTTCAGCTAGCAACAACTATCTTTACTCCTCTTAATTCGAAGTGATAGTTCCACCCGTTTGTCGTGGCTTTATACTAGATGCCTAGCGCCGCCTACAACTTTTGTTAGATCGCAGACTTCAGATAGAGTTGAGGATCGGATGTAAGAATACTTTCACTGCAGCAAGAGTTGCGACAACCACGCCTCCAATCAGGAACATGCCGTTAACGATGGCGACGCCGAAACCTCCCATCCCGAGTCGTGAAGCTCTGCAACATCGCGAATATACTTCCGGCCGGCACGTTCCCGATAAAGCTTTGGATACAGGCTGCGAGGGATCCTGTCCCATATGAAGTTTAGGTTAACTGGATCTACAAACACATACCGACAGTCTAAAGAATTAGATGAAAGAAGGTAACTGGGGTAGATATCTACCTCCTACGGTCCCTTTTGCCTTAAATCCTAGTGGAGATAGGATTAAGCGGGGAATAGCAGCAAGAAATGACATCGTGGGATGTATTTAGGCAGATCCTCGCTCGTGAAATAAAGTATGGAACTTGTTGAGAGCTTAGGCACTGCCTCTGATGAAAGAGGTTGGTAGGGAGATATAGATGAAGGTATGCGAATATGTATTCGACTGGTGTTCGGTTTGAGAGTCTCGAGAGAGGAAGAATGGTCTGCTCTAGAAGGAAGAGAGTCGAACCTTTATATCAGACGAATCCTGAGGTAGAGAGGAGCAGATATCATTTCTCAGTCCTCCTGAAGACAGGCTGATGAAATACGTCCTAAGTCCTGCAGTTAACCGTGACGGGGAGCCTCATCGTCTGGATCCTAGTGGCTCTCAAGGCTTCGCCTTGAAAGTTGGAATTCTGTTTGCAATGATTAATATTCATTTAATCTCGAGAAAGCTAACGAGACACGCCGTTTGTAGTCGAAGCATGGCTCGAGTTATGACCCGTCATTTCACTGCATGTAGGTATGAATGTAGCTACTGCTCGCTGCACCTATCCGGGGTAGGTTACCAAACGGTCAACTGGATTTAGGGCTCACCCTGGCGATATGTATTGGCCCCTGTTCAGGTACGCTCGATAGCTACCACAATTGAACCTGTATTCAACTGAGAATTCGACACTAGAGTCGATTCTCTCGAAAGGCGGCAGTGAGAAAGGGGCAGAACTGGCGAGCTTGTTTGACTATCAAGGACGGAAAATCTTGGGCAGCCAACCAACACACAGAATATTACGGAATATGTAAAGTGGCAAAAGGTGGCTTGAGAAACGGTTGTTTGCAGTATCAACACATGCAAATGCCCCTATCCGTCTACCACAAGAAGATACATCTACTATCTGCAGATCACATAGCAGATAGCACTCCCTAACTACCTCAAATTTTTGAGCAATGCATGCTGGTGTCATGAGTTGATATTTTTAGACATCCGGTCATCACACAATACATCACATTGCAGCCCCTATTGAGGACTACTATAGTTGCACTGCTTCGCTATGTCTATTTCCCTTCGAGTTGTGGGCATCATCATGACCAAGGGCTATAGCTCATGTTGAATCTAGAAAAGGGGCCACTTAGGGCATATCATTCGTACGTTGTTTCAAGGCCACTTTACTCATCAAGTGTTAAGAGGAATCCATGTAGAAACGAAGCAGTGAGGTATTATTTAGTTGCCTCTATCAAGGCGTGGAAAAGCTAGTAAGACAGTTTTCACCACCCCTCTTCCTAGGAACATAGCAATCATAAGCCAGCCCGTCTGTGTGCTTTCTCTGCTAATACCACCATCCTCCCTCGAGCATTCATGACCCGCCCGGATTTTGTTATGAGATATTTCAATGTCCAGGCCAACTCATAAAGCTGAAAATCAAGCGCGACCATAATAATTCCGTAGTCAAAACGTACAATGCGTCACCATCGTCAACCATCTGAAGTCGCGAGACCGTCCCCTTCACTCCTAGAAGCAGAGTCTCGACCAACGTGGCAAGAGCTAGATATAAAGAGTACGAACGCGAGCTTCCAAACATAATGAGTGCAAGTAGCTTATGCTTCGATTGC
The DNA here is from genome assembly GCA_028565235.1 of Hypoxylon lenormandii. Taxonomy (NCBI): domain Eukaryota; kingdom Fungi; phylum Ascomycota; class Sordariomycetes; order Xylariales; family Hypoxylaceae; genus Hypoxylon; species Hypoxylon lenormandii. Next base: position 210,280 of record JAOWAP010000010.1, read on the forward strand.
CTTATTCTTCTTCTTCTGCTCGACCTTGAGTAGCAGGGCGCGGTTGATGTGGGGTAGAACACCACCAAAGGCGATGGTAGCACGGATCAGGGTATCCAGTTCTTCGTCACCACGGATGGCAAGCTGGAGGTGACGAGGGGTGATACGTTTGACCTTGAGATCCTTGGCCGCGTTCTAGACAGAAAAGTTAGTCTCCAAATCCATGTGTAACCAAGTCATTATGCGAGCTAGACAAAGGCACGGGCCTGTGAAAGTGGCAACGTGGTAATGGGAGGGCACGGGAAAGGATGACTCACGCCTGCAAGCTCGAGGACTTCGGCAGTTAGATATTCGAGAACGGCGGTAACATAGACGGCTGCCTTGGCACCGACGCGCATCTTGTTCTGGGTGTTTTGCTTCAGGAAACGCTTGACACGACCGCAGGGGAACTATGAGTGATGAACTGTTAGCAACTTCACACAGCGTCAATTGTAATAAACATCGATTGGGATATTGAAAGGCAATCCCATATCGCACCAAGCCATTGATATACTGGGACTTGAGATCAAGAGCGTCATTATCGCATGTTATCGCATATGCACTTTGGCGAGTCTGATGTGCGTATATATATCGGCAACGAAGGGAACGACCGTGCTAGCATCCGCGCAAATGTATAATCCGTCAAAGTCGAAGTCTGTTAGGAATAGCTCGAGGTCGTAGACTGGTACGTGTCGTGTGAAGTGATGTTGCGCGTCATTCTATAAAACCGAGGGGTACGGCAGCGATATCGACGGGGAGCTCGAAAGATACGGATGCGGTGACGTCTCGATCGATAAAAAAATCATGATGCATCGTGATAAATACCAAATTAGTAGCTTACCTGAAGTCCGGCGCGAGCAGAATGGCTCTGTTGCTTCTTGGGGCCTTCAGCAGCGGCCGACGTCTTTCCACCCGAGCTCTTGCCGCCAGCTGATTTGCCTTTTCCGCCAGCCATTGTTTATATTGATGCGCGCAAAGTTGATATTCGATTTGTTCAAATGAATTCCGATGGAAATGGGATGCGACGAGGAAAATCGATGTCGTTCTGGGTTCGGTTTAAATAGCTAAGTTTGCGCGTCGAGATTGCTTGTCGGTGAAAATTGTTTTTTTGGTGTTTGTGTTTTGATTCCACAGTCGGACGGCGTCAAAAAATCAAGAGGCGCGGTGTCTGGGTTGGGTCAATGGGCAGGCGGGCGGGCAGGCTGGGCACTGGGGACCGGAGCTGTGGCCTAGACTTGGGACTTGGGACCTGAAAAACTTGGAAGGCAGGGAGAGCTGTAGGGAGGCTACAGGTGTAGGCAGGCTACAGGTGTAGACACGTACAGGCTGAGGCTGCTGTTGCTTGCCTGTGAGCCTATCCGTCTAGGTATCGAATTAGTGTCATGACCGCTATTGCCCGTTGGTTAGGCTGCTATATCAAGCACCAGCTCTTGCTTCCAGAAGCCCCCGGGGAGCTAAGGTTGCTAGAACTAGACCCCGCCCCATGTCGTTTTACTCCCACTCAGCCGCTAAGCCGTAACCAGTTAGTATTGTTTTGGCATCGGTAGAATTCCGGCGATAGCTGCGAGCCGCTTTGCCTTGAGGAGGCACAGCTGGCTTGATGGGCAGCCAAAGGGGCTATGATATCAGAGGCTCACAGCTGTAAAATGGAAGAAAAGGGGCGTTTAAGTGTTCTTGGATGATTCACTTACCACATCCTGATGGAAATCAACCAAGAATAGGCGAAAAAGCTGACTGGTAAGGTAGTTAATCACCGGGCATGGACCAGCAGGTTAATAAGGAGGGATGGCAGCATGACGTTTGACGAAGTGGTCACGGCAGCATACATACTGCCTAGCAAACAGTCATGGCATCATGAAGATACTCGTCGCAAGAGCAGAAGATTGAGCTGATAACCATTAGGCGAGGTCTAACAGTACGCGGAAGAGTTGTAGCGAAATGATGCCATACCAAAGTATAAACTGGACATCAAAACCAGAGATTAGATGTGGTCGCTCGAATGGGAATCCGACGTCAAGGGGCTGAAAACCGAACAACCGAACCATTGTGGCTTACATTAGCGCACAGCCACACTGTCCCACCTAATGCTACATCACATCACAGAGTAATAGTATGTACCTAACTTTTATCTTGTATGTACGAACTGACGAGGTATCTGACAATGTTATATCAAGACAACTCTCCCTTACCTACCTAGTTATGCTTATTATTTACCTTTTCTCCCTATTTATCGAACACT
>JAOWAP010000010.1:216498-228874 GCA_028565235.1 Hypoxylon lenormandii
AAACAGGTTAGGTTAGAACTTGGTATTATGTTCTCCAAGAGAGGTATTTACGGCGGCCATATTCTTATTGGCGTCTTATTATGGAGGCACCTAAAATATTAGTTTCTTTTATTAAGGTATAATATTGCTATATGCCTTGGCTATGATCAGATCATATAGTTTTGTGATAACTTTTGGAGCCGAGCGATCGATTGACCTGTAATCATAGGGGCTAAAGCTTTGCCCTTCGCTATCCCCCCTGAGCCGCAAGAGCAGTCTATCGGTACCTGTAAGACTCCTCGTCCTCGTCCGAATCATCATCGTCATCGGTCTCCTGCTCAGAATCGGAATCGTAATCTGACCCCAATTCGTCCTTCCTTATGTTCGCGCTCGCTCGGCTGATGGTGGTGTTTGCGAAAACAGCAACAAGGGATGCATCCGGCTCGTCATCTTTCCCGGCTTCCTCTTCTATAGCGTTCTCAAGAATAGGTGACGACGAGCTCTTGATACTAGGAATAGCGTGACCAATGTGCTCAACAAATCCCAATAGTTGGTTCCTCTTGACGTATCGTCCACTGGTTCCCCAATATCGATTCCCCAGCTCAACCTTCCTATCGATGCCTTTAGCAATGTCTCTCTCGGCGTCTTTCTTGTCGTCTTCCTCGCCGTCTTTTCCCTTGCTTTGGCCTTTGTCTTTGGCTTCTTCCTGGTGGTGCCTATACGAAAGGTTAACCACCGAATTTAAATACATCCACCACATATATCTTGCGCGTGGGCGGAAATTAGTTCGAAATTCTAAGCGTCGTCCGTGAAGCTCTTCGATGGATTTGACTTTAGAAAGAGGGATGGAGAATATTCGGCCGAGCTTTTCCTCCAAAATCGGGTCGTTGTCCAGCACGATGATTTTATACTCCTTCGGATCGGTTTTCTCCCAAGACTTGACATGTTCCCGGCGAACCTGCCTATCGACTGTTGGGTCCAGTTGATTATCAGGCTCGAGACAGACATCGGGCACAATCCCTAGGTACCCTCGGTCTAATGCGTCTTCAAGTTCGCCCAGTAGGAATAGGCCATTCGCGGCCGTCATTATCTCCTCTTTGGCTCCGTCCCCGAAAATCGCGTCCATGTGCTCTACCGATTTCCAAGGGTACAGGTGCGCGGCGTGCATAACCTCGGCGAAGAACCAATTCCCACATACCGGATCCCAAATCTGACCGGGCCGTTTTTTCAACGCATCTTGTTCATGGTACTTCTGCAGCATTTCTCTGCGCATTTTGCTTTGCGCCGCAAAATCCCTCTTGCCGCGAGAGGCGTTGGCCAATCCGAATCCACTAGCCGCGCCAAAGAATAACTTGACCCATGATTCTATCATGGGACTATGCTTTTCTAAGAGGGATGCTTGGGACTTTGCTGCTGATAACTTCAGCTCGATTGCTTTCAGTCGACGGCCATATTCCATGCCCACATCCACGGACTTAAGCCATTGTTTGTAGGTCAAAGTTGAGCTTGACCCTTCTGTTTCTGGATGCTCCCGGAATTTCATTATGCTGCTGTATTCATGGAGCTGCTTCTCCATCTCCAGAACTTGTACGTGGGAGAACCAATACTCGGAGTCATGGGAGGAGCGGGGCTCGAGGTTATTGCACCGTCTTTTAATGAGGCCGGTCAATTCGGATCGCTTGTCATCTAGTTCGCGGATTGGTGAGTCTTGAATGGCTCGCCTGCTCGATATTCGTATGGTTATGGGCTGAGCAGGGTCTGATAAATGTAGTGGCATTGGAGGAATCTCCTAAGGTTCTATATCGAGTTTGTAGTTGGGTAGTTCTCTTGTAGTGTAATGGGATTGTCAATTTTCAAGTCACTGATCCTGAAGTACTTGGTTTAAATAGCTAGGAGGTGGAGTTTAACTTCTCAGAAGACGTTTCACTTCTTGGAAGGGTCGATTCATGTTAATCTTTGGGAAAGCCTATTTTTGCTTGGAAAGCTTAATTCTCCGCTACCTAACGTAGAGATATCACAAAACGGCCGGTGTGTCTTTCAATTTTTCATGGGCCCTATTAACACGGCACTAAATTTGGCCTAGAAGCCCCAATTGACCTAGAGAGGGACGACCAGCAGTGGCCTTCCAGGAGGGGTGCCGAAGATAGGGGGTCGAACTCTGAACGCAGTGATTCTCAATGAAATGGTGGTATATACAGATTCTAGTATATATCAGTATTTCTCGGTGATTAAATGACAGTCTCCAACCGTACAGCATTGGTCTACTTAGAGCGTTGGGGTAGGTCATGTAATTGGGTGCCGCAACTTCATACGGCTCTGTCGGGATTAGATGCGAAGCCTTGGCTAATGAGAGAGATGACAGTCTCGTCGTTTCTAGCACTAATAGTAGTATACTCCTGACAACTAATTTGTATAATAACTACAGTACCTAGTACCTGGTAAGCACTTTTCCTTTTGTTATGATAAGCTTTCTGGATGGCTATGGCAACAAGCACTTGGTGTCTCACGAAAACCTTGCGGATTGCCTCCATCCCTCCTAAGTATAAGCTACATTGTTTAGGTAAGCATACCGCATCGAGTTGTCCTGCAAGTCCCGGATGCTTGCTGCAAGAAGCCTATCTAGATCCTGCAACGTCTGTCTGTCTACTAAAATAGCTCGCCATTGACCCACCAAGTGAGACAGTGTCAAGGAAGCATACATGTAGCCTGAAGAAAAGAAGGAGAAAAAAAAGCAAACATAATGTAGCCAGATAGGTACATACTAGCGAATCCTTGGTTCTACGTGAGCCTTTGCTTCGGTACTGTAACTGATTATATTGGTTGCTCGAGATCCTTAAACCCATCGACGTATGATTGAATAGATTATATTCATGGAATAGTGTGCCGGGGAATCGTAGAGCAGCAGTCCCCCTTCACGTAAATTCGCTGCCGGAGGCTTGTTCGTTTGCTCTGAGGAGGTATTTGCGAATGTTGGCAACAGAAATCTAGGAACAGTTTGCTATCGATTTACCACATAGTTCGTACGGCGACTCGGGTAGGTATGTCGAGGGAAGTCTTATGTTTGGTGGCAAGCCATGTCGCGAGCATGCGTAGCTTCGATTCAGCTGACTGTGTACCTATATGGGGATGTACAATTCGAGAGTCAGCGATCCCTTGAGGTCGATGTAGCATTGTTGCTTAGGGGTTGTGTTATTGAGAACGGGAAGTCGTGAAGTTATCTTGCCTTATGGAAGCTATGATTAGTATCCATTCCCAACGTAATGCTTGTCATCCGCAGTTACGCGTATTTATTTTATCATTTTTCTGATGATGATTATTATTATTATTGGCGAATGTATTTATAATGCTATCTGACGCTAGTCACCGTTGCCACGAGGTGAGAGGGATCTGACATCACCTATGGCCTATATATTCTCCTATCAGCTGGTACCTGGGTGGTGATCAGTGTCACTGGAAAGGGTGGCTTAGCATATTCCTGTGAGATCGATCCGGGGTTATGGCGGAAACAAGCGAATGGTGAGACGGACGCAGTATCTAGGACTTCGGTAACCGGCATGCAGTCTCCAGACTTGTCACGGGCGCCTGCATTGCGGCACGCCTGCTGCCCCTTGCGCGTCTACGTAGAAGCCGCTCAAACGGACCGTTGAAGGTGACAACTCGGGTGGAAGGATATGCGAGACCGATGATGGCGAAGGCAGGTAGCAGGTATCAAATACTGTGACATCGAGGGGTAGTCATAACAATAGTCCAACGTTCTAGATTCTAGATCATGATAATGAAGTTCCAAAGTCGGCAACAGTATGGTATTGACATGTTGATATGGTGACACAGTTGATTTACCCCAGCGGAGCAACCCGTCCCCCCTTTTGGATGTGGGAAAATCTGATCTGATATTCCTGCTTCATACGAGAAAAGGGGGTCTCAGTTTGAGAGACCGCCGACCAACCACGAGCACTAGCGATGTTCTGAGATGATATATTGCCTTGGCAAGAACCCTTTTTCATAAATTTACTCTGAACGTGTTCCTCTATCTTGACGCTCGCGTTCGCTCATCCGGGTGAGTTCGGTCCGAGGTGAGAACGCGGCAAGTAAACCATGCAGCGTGACAAGCTGTGACTTCTCTGGGCGATGGCGATGTTCCAGTCTTGAACGTTTATGAATGTAGGTAGCTTATGCAGCCCATTTTCTCGCCTCATACATATCGAGAAGCCCGTTACCTAGAAGCGAGATGAGAGAAGGTCGAGAAGCGCGGGGGCTTGCCGATTGGATCAGTGATTCAGACGTCTCGGCCACTCAGACAACACTGCCAGCTCCCGAGACAAAAAGCTTGGTGTCTTCAACCCCACTGAGTAAGAAATGTCACTGCCGAGGAAATATCACAATTAAAGTTGATAGAGTCCTAACCATGCGTGGTATCCTTGCTGGCGTTGTCGTGTTGATAGCTAGGGTCTATATGTTGAACGGCATCTCTGTTGGCACCTAATTATCATTTAGCAGTCCCACTGCTCAGTGTGCCCAGGGGGTGGCTCGGCAAAGCCATTCAACTTTGCAAGTTGGCCATATCAACACGAAATGTGGTGGCCACACGCTGAAGGCGAAAAGACAATAATCGATATCGTGGATTTTTGACTCGACGAGCATCTCACCTCGAGTCTTGGGTCGGGTGGTCGAGTGTCTTTGCGATAATTTCCCTTCTCTACGCAATTGTAAATTGTCTTAGTTGTCTAATCTTCCGTAGGACAAACGGAATAGAGCCAAGGCGGAGTTGTTGATCGGTCGTTGGGGGATGGGCATGGATACTTCCACCTCGTGGCTAGCCTTACTCGTACCGGTAACCTAGGTAGCAGCCGGAAACTCATATTGGAGAATGTCGTGTCATTAGCAAACCTGGCGACTTTCATAGGAATAGGACGTCATCGATGCGACACTGGAAAGGGACGAAAGGGACTAGATTGTAACGATGGGGTGAGAAAGGAAATAACGTAGACCTGGTAAAGGAGAAAAGCTACGTAATGTACGAATCTACTGATGGACCGAAGATGAGTTCCAGAATATGCCAAGATTCTAAGACCCATGGACGGCTGCCTCGATTTTCTCAAAACAAAACTCTGGACGACCTCTGATTTGCTGGTTGCCCCTTGAATGATTTTCGAACCCTTAGGGGCTTGACCGGGTACGTTGGGACCATTTTGCGATCTGATCTTACGAACGGGACCCTTGGAACTGGGTACCGGACGCACAGACGGTTGGTTGACAGGCTGAAAGATTGATAGGCTGAGGGAATTCCGTGGATTTGGAATTCTGCGCATTGTATCTTGAAGTTGTTGCCTTTGCAATGGTTCTCTCGCGAGCAGAACGACGAGAGGAAGTAAGTCGTCTTTTTGAGAATGAGAAAGCAACCAAGTCCTGCGGCTCAGCCATCTGAGGTTGGGTTGGGTATCGATCTTGCGTTAGGTTGGACCGAAATGATGGACATGGCTTGGGCCAATTGTACGATGGCATGCACATTAGATTAAAGAACTCGCAGCCACGGTGACATTCGCTGCATGTTCAGATGTTGCGCTTCAACGCGTTAAGGAGGTACCTAGATTAGCGGGTCTACAATGCAAAGCTCTCGTGATCTACGCGAAATAGGTGCATTTCATTACTTGGGTATGGTACTAGAAACTGTTAGATTTATCATTTGCCGGACCTTACATTCCAAAGCTCGGGTTGTTACACTGATCGGATCCGATTGGCGTTTCTCGAATCATTCTACACTAAACCTAGTAGGCTAGAGAATCCTGGGGGGATTCTTCAAGATAGCCGGTAGGACCGGCACTTGGAAGAAAGGAGGTTCGCGATGGATTGTGATCCTGGAAAGATGATATGGCTGATATGTAGCACGTAAGTGAAGATAACACTCCAGTGTAAGCGTAGAGGGACATAGATATGGTCCAGGGGAGGTCACGATGCGCGTGACACGGGGCTCGAATAAAGGAGAGCTATGGACGTATCTTGGTTTACCATCCCTGCGACGAGGCCACCAGAATCGTCTATTGTTTATCTGGTCGACTGTTTGGGGTCTGTATGATCGAAACGCTATGCATGCATGTTTCACATCTTAGTGATGCCGTATGTATGTAGGTACGTATGTATGTAAGAGAAGATATGTAGCATGGCCACCATAGGTCACAGCAAAGCTCCACAGCCACCCTTTCGCCAAGGGAGCATGAGCTTTGGGGTTAATTGTAGTTGACTCAATACGTATGATTGGCGATGGCTGTCGTCGCATCGGTTTTCCCCCGTCGGCATATTCGATTTGATACTGACGATCATGGTTCTGTAGGAAAAAGAAAAGAGAGAAAAAAGTAGCAGTATTTCGTGTTTGATGTTTCGTACGGTTGCTGCGTAAAGTCCGTGTCGGATGGTAGGAGAGGTCACTTGACGTTGCGTTGAAAAGCGGAGAGCAGTTGAGGAAGAGGGTGTGATGCGAATGCTCACGAGCCTGAGGTTTCCGATGAAATGGTTGGTAGCCTTGTCCCGTGACATATCCTATAGTAACCGTTGAACGAACACCCTCGAGCTGGCCGAGCTGTACGATCTACGTTCCATGTTATAGGCTGCGATGTGAGGGACGAAGTAGGCAGAGAAACAGGAACAAGAAGTGATGGGTGATGCGTGATAGATAATCTGTAAATATATACGGAATACTCCTACAGATATCTGCGGGGGATACTGGATTGCGTGTTTTGTACGCCTTCACTAACGAACTGTGAATACTTCTAGACTCGCTTGGGTATAGTCGTCGTCGATGTCTGTTTTGAACTCTTTAGATCTCTTGGATACTGCGTAATAGTCTGTGGTCTTTGGATAGGAGAACTTAATAGTTGGTTGCCCTGTGCACCGTAACCATATTTTGTACCTCTATCAATGCGCCACACTGTGTGCTCCAACAGGGTTAAGGGGTTCAAGGGTCCTAAAGTTGGCCTCCTTGCTCCCTGGCTGCCTGGACTCAAGGGCTTCTAAAGAGAATAGGCCAATCAACGATCCGTGCACAGTGCAGATTTAATCTAACTCTTGCCAGCCTAGGCCGCTACATACACCATTGCGATAATTCTAATTGCCCATTTGCCCCAGTTCAATATTGCTGTACCTCCTTATCACCACAGCACTAATTATTTTTTCTGTATTGTTTTTGTTACAGTTATCCTCCAATCCATCGTTTCTCATCTGCCATCCGAATTCACGAATCCACCACCTAACCCCAAATCAAGAACCCCCCCTCTCTCCCCCTGGAAAGATTCCAAGTGCCAAGTTTTCTATACTTGCTCTCTCAGAAAAATTTCAGTTTGACATAGTGATTTTCTATCTTCTCGAAATTCTACGATACTACCTACTTAATAACATATCACAATATTTATCTGATGCTTCTCCTCGTTCCTGAAGCCATATCTCCATAACCTCTTCTCTCTTACTCTCTTCCTCTTCACTTTTCGTTCTCTCCTCTCGCCTGGTTCTGCAACATTCACTTTGCGGCCTTCTCCGAGTTACGCCTATTGGATTTTTGGATCTATTAGGTACCTCATTCTCCTCACTCTCTCCGCGGTCGCTGATTGGCTCACTCGTCTTCGCCCTGTGTCTCGCGCTGTAGCACCAAGACTTCTACAACAGGTTCAGGGCTCAGCGCACCCATTAGATTCAAGTGGTTAGGGCTTCTGCTCCGCTCCGTCTGCTGACCACTGTGAACTCCTGGCTGTAGGACGCTGGTCCATACGGGTCCTGATAGGAGGCCAATTACCCAATCTTACCTTTCACTCACTCAATTCTGCCGAAGCCTCAAGCCACCTACCTACCACCTATCCCAACCTGCGAGAGGCTCCCCGGTTTGACTCGACCCATCACCACCTTACGTATTTTTTTATACCCTTGCCAACTGCCCCCCTTCTACCCCCTACGACCTACCTGAGCAGTTGGCTTATTGGACCCAAACGTTTCGCGCGTCGCGTACGAACACAGCCTCCATTTCTCCCTATCAGTCAGCCCAGTCAACCAGTCACCACGAAACTTCGATCAAGTACCTTTTAGCTAGTTTGCTCGAAGGACCCTTTAGCTTTTTCTCCGACGAAGTTTAGTGGACGCCGACGAAATCTGAGTTTCGGAGGGTTCTGTCAAGTTAGACCCAGCAATCAGGTAAGCCTTTTCGTTTATCTTATTCTGTATGGGAATGGGAGAAAGGCAAAAAAAAAAAAAAAAAAAAAAGGAATAAAAAGTCAAAGAAAAGAAAATCCTAACTTAACCTAGGTTGGGGGGTCCCTGCGGTCGAGCCCGCAATTCTACGCCGCCTTTTTTTTTTCTCCTTCCACGGCCCTCTTGCTGCAGGCCAAATTTTTCTCCACCGCATTCCTTCTCTGATCAGGTTCAAAGTTCCCCTTTCCAGAGGTTTAGGACCTATCATCCTATCATATATACCTCGACCCTTGGAAGATCTGGCGACCTTTTCCCTTGGTACACGAGTAGTCTTACTATTTGATATTTCCAGTCCGTGACGGGCGTGCTACCCGACCTTTAATCCTCTCGGCTTCCTGCATCCTACTGCGCAAGCCAATCCTGCCTGACCTCTCAGCCAACCAGCGGTCATCGCTATCGCCAGTGCTGTCTCATCGACCGACTCTGCCTATTTGCCTATCTATCTATCCACCTAACCCACCTTACCCCCTTTACGTACGAGTGCTGCTCGCCTCTGTATAATACTAGAGCTCTTCCCGACGACGCTTTGTCTTCTGCTCAATTTCCGCAGACGGTAAAGGTAGCGCGGCCTTGTGCTCCGACACAGACGTCGCCTGGACGTTTCCGCTCATCTATATAAGCATAGAAAGGGAGCTGCAGTCTGCTGGCTCCCCACAGCAGCTGCAACACTCTTCGACATAGTAGTGTGGTAGCCATGAATCCGCAACACGATATGTATTACGATTACTCGACGGCAAACCGGTCGCCAGGGTCGACGAGACAGGGTTATGCCACGGTTGGCCTGCCGTCAGGTCTGGGAAATCGAGGCCAGAGGCCGCTCGAGCCCCTCGGCCAACACGTCGGGTCTCCCTCCATGTACGGACACGACGACAGACTCGGCGGTGCAGGCTATGAATCATTGTCTCGGTTTGATCGATTGGCTCCGAACACTATGCAGTCTGGATACATGTTGGATAATAACCAGACATGGGGATATAATGGCGGAGTAGCCACGATGAACGGCCCTATGAATGGAAACGGTAGGTTGGCGGTGAGGGCCGTAAATCGGCGAGCCGCTCTACCCTCGGTAAGTGTTACCTGGACGCTCTGTGGGCTGTGGGACATGTTTGCTAACGGGAATATTCTGGAATCTTAGACGTGGACCGATCAATCTGGAATGGGTGTTCATTCTATGAACCCGCTATATGACCCGAACATATCTATGAACGGTAACGAACATCACGATCTCTCAAACATGGCCGCAGACGCTCGAGGGATGATGGCGACCCCAGGAGCCGATTCCGAACAGCTTATTCCCACGGCCATCGTCATCAAGAACATACAATTTCAATGTCGAAAAGAAATCCTACAGGGCCTCATGGTCTCGATGCAGCTTCCTCAGCCCTACGCTTTCAACTACCACTTCGACAAGGGTGTCTTCAGAGGCCTTGCCTTTGCTAATTTCTCGACCGCCGAGGACACAGCTCTTGTGATTCAAAAGATGAATGGACTGGAGGTGATGGGCCGCAAGCTGCGTGTCGAGTACAAGAAGATGCTGCCGCAAGATGAGCGCGATCGGATTGACCGGGAGAAACGTGAGAAGCGAGGGCAGCTTGAAGAGCAACACCGAGCGCCGCTCCCGATGCATCAGCAGAGTGCGTTGCAGGCTCTTGGTGTTGGTGTCAACAAGCAGCCAGGCGGTTCGCCCTTGCGTGAGTGGCCAAGTATGTTTTCTAGTAATCGCTGCTCGATTATATCGTTAACCGATCTGTAGGCGACGTCGACCTGAATGACCCGACTACCCTCGAATTCTACACGCAGCTTACGATTTTTAAGAACGATCCTGCTCGCGAAGTCCACATCTTCTCTCCTGACATTACCCCTGAACAGCGCAGACTGATACATATCCTTGCCCATAACATGGGCCTGGAGCACAAATCTGTCGGCGAAGCTGATCGCAGACAGATCCAGATCATGAAACGACCGCAGAACTCCCCTCCGGTCCATGCGCAAAGCCAGCTGCCCAACGTGTCTTGGGAAGACCACAGGCGCGGACTCAGTCGCGCTGCTACTTTCGATTTTGCGGAATCTCGAATGGGATCGAGCGCCTACCATGCGCTCGGCAGGCAAAATCCTACATTAGAACTGCCAGGTAGTCCGGATACCGGTATCCCCAACAACCTCAGAGCTGCCAAGAGCTTCGCAGATTTGCGCACGCACAGCCCGAGCCCCGCGCCGTCTGGCTCAAGCTATGCTGGTCTTGGAAATGGCCTTGGAGCCCGCTATGGTGATTTCTCCCAGACCTCACTGACTACGCCACCCAATTTAACACCGACCTCAGGTCAGAACGCCGCGCTGAGCACCGAAGCTTTATTAGCGAACAATATGAGCTCCATGAGCCTAGGCTTTGATCCGAACGCCTCGCATATTCGCGCCCGAGAGACGCCGGGAGCTATAGGAAGTCAGAGACCCGGCGCAAACGGGGCGGCGAACCGCAACGCACCCGAGAGACAGCCGCGTGGTCCGGAATGGGGAGAATCTAACCAAGGATTCGGTGGTCGCAGCCGCGGTCACATGCAAAGAGGTAGCGGTCAGTATCAACCGTAAGCCCTATACGATGGCGTCTGTATGCTAACATAGCCTATGGACAGACTCGTCAGACGCCGGTCGAAATTCGGGCACTGCTCGTTTCCATTAATCTGTCAAATCCACCTCTACAACGAGCCTTAGATCTCCGTCATCATAGGCAACCTCCCACCACGAGAGACGAGTTACGACATAGATTTATTACCTTCATTGACCTGACGCCATGGTTCAACCTGTCGCAGCATGATTCTCATACCCGGGTCTATGAATCTATCGACATGCATTACTACCTTCGAGTTTTCTCCGGCTTGTCCTAATAATATTTTGTAATATGAGAATTGATTTCTGGAGTATTGTTTTTATTCGTTTTTTCAACTGCGTTTCTCTGGCCGTCCTGGATTTGGAAAGAACTACACATCATGGAGTTTGTGATGGTGAAAGGGTGCAAGTGTTGCATGGAAAAAAAATTCAAGGGGAACAATGGTGCTCGTCGTTCCTATTTTACAAATACCCTCTTCACGATGATCGACAGACGAACCATCTCTGGATACACCATACATCAGTTTTATGGGCGACCATTCACGGCATCACGACTCAAACTCCTATACCCTCTGAGGTATCCGAGGTCTTGACGGCTTCCGAGGGGGGGTCTGTCAAGCCTGGGAACCTCTTTACGATGGTTACGCTGTTATGACGCACATGCACATCACTAGATGGCAAGGCAAATGCTAGCTGGCTGACCGGCCTAGGCGGGTTTCCCTACTAATTCTGTTCGAAGGGGCACCCACAGGGCACTCCCTAGGCGGTCAGGGTTAGCATAACTTCGGAGCAATTGGAAACGAAGAACGAAGCGACGAAGATGAAGATAGCAAGATAAATTTCATTGCTGAGCAAAGAGAATTTTTCTTGCGCTGGAGGACAGAACAGAGAAGGAAGGCAGACGGAACACAAGATAGGATGAAAAATTATTTGCATTTGTATATGGCTTTAACCTGCATCAACCAGGGCTGCGTTGATGTTTTCTCGACCTTTCCCCAAGCAGCGATCATCACGTCGCGTAGTTTTAACTGTTTTCCCGTTTTATGAGTTAGAAGCATCAATAGCAAAGAGTTCGGTGTCAGCGTTTAAGGGGGCAGCTCAAGATCCTATGGTCTTGTGTGTGGGAGCGGGGGATAAACCATCAGAAACGGATGGGGAGAAACACTCGCTATAGGCGCTCTTGCAATACAAAAAGTATCTGATTGTTCAAGCTACAGTTTGGCTTTTTTTGTGTTGGGTGACTGGTTAAATGATATGCTTAATATTGATACTCGCTAGTGAGATGAAGATGACTTTCGGATGTTACAGATGGGCATCGCATTTACCAATACCTCTTGAGACTATGTACTAGGTATATGTCAGTTTGCTTAGCTTGAAAGCTATGCTTGGGTTTTTTCTGTTTTTTCCCCCTTTTCTTTCCAAAATATTCAATCCTTCATATAGGCACCACTCGCCACCGCACGATCCCGGGTGAGCACGTCATGGAGCCCTCGACGCCTTTCCCTCCCGCCTGCCGGCTGCGATCGATAGCCGACCCTAAGATGTCTACCACGTCGGTCCCGCC
>JAOWAP010000010.1:238275-252317 GCA_028565235.1 Hypoxylon lenormandii
CCTCGAAGAAGCTGCTCGGAATGTCTCCGCGGGGCTCGAGGACCTGCTCGTAGATCGCCGACGCCCTGTCCAGCCACTGCTGGGTGTAGACCTGGCCGCCCCACTGGCCGGTTCGGAAGCCGTTCTGCAGGTAGAGGTCGGGCTCGTTTCCGATCTCGAAGGACGTGATGTTTAGGTTCGGACAGTTGGAGAGGACCTGCTCCGCCATCGTCGTGATCCGCTCGATGTAGTCGGGCTGCTGGTACGCCAGGTTCAGACCCCAGGTCACGGTCGTCCCCTTCGGCAGGCGGTTCGCGGTCTCGAAGAAGCGGGGGCCGATCAGCATGCTGTTTGATTTAAACACGCCGTCCCCGGCCGCGTCAGGGTTGTTAATCCATGTCCAATTATTTTGGGTCTCGTCAAAGACCATATAATCTTGGGTATTTCCGCCGATTCGAACGTGAGGTGGTTTTCCGGCGTAACTGGCGAGGTTGTCGAGGAGATTAAGAGTGAAGTTGTTCGGTTCTGCTGCGCCTGTAAACGAGAATAGGTTAGACGATTCTATGCCGAAACCTGCAAATGCCGGGTCTATGGGTGGTGAGATATCTGGAGGAGGTTTCCAAGAAGGTTCGAGTCGTATGATGTCTTCTGCTGCCGCAAAAGCAGCCCAAGAAATATGACAGAAAAAAAGCGCAATGCTAATGAACTCCATTTTGCTGAATGTTCTATGTATGCATTGAGGAGAGAAATCGAAAAGAAAACAAGACGCGGAAACGCGAAATAAGAAGGGGAAGGAGCGAGTGAGAGAGGATGAGACTTAATGGTTAGCAGGAGCGGCAATCACTGGCCTCATTTGTACCAGGCCGGCCATGGCCATATCGTAAGGAGACAGAGGACAAGTTTGTATTCAAATGCAAAGAGAGCAAGTTGTGAGAGTCCAGGTTTTATCAAACACTCATCAATGACGCATGTTGAAATGAGACATGGAGACCCATCGAATGAGATGAAGTGTAACTGTACGGGAACTTCCCGTCGACGGTTACATACAGATACCTATCAGAACCTCTCCAATGCAAACCTTTGAAACGTAAGTGATTATGATTGCGAGTGGAATATAACAAGAATGACACATTCGATGAAGGAAACATTGTCAGAATAATGTGACAGCCATGACATTCATTAGTGTATGCAATCTTGACCCGTTAATCGTATCATGTTTCTTAGCGATTTAGTCTTTGAATAGTATCAACCTCTTAGGAAATAAGTACCTACCAAAGTACTTACAGGCTTCAAATATGCTTGAAAACGTGAGCTCTCGTTGGATGACACCGTCATGTTCGTAGCAACTTACCATATATCAGTGAATTTAGGTATGTATCTCCTAAGCAGGGTCTGTTGGATAAGGTCTACCCTAATGCCAGTGTTCTGCATGCACGTTTAACTTAGAGGGAGGTACAGAGTGGTATACAAAGCATCGATAAATGCATGAGTTACACTAATTGGAAAAAGCGAGTAGAAGTCAGCTAAAGTAATCGCATAAGGAAAAGAAAAAGAAAAGCAGTTGAGCTTTAAGCCGTCTTATATGAGAAAGAACTCAACTTGTAGATCTTTGGTCTCTTTCCGGGTACTGGGTGTTGCCAGGAATTACGAGTTCCCATCCATGGCAGCATATGACAATGTTAGAAAATTTTGAATATCGTCCGAGGACACTATGTCGAATAGTGTCGCATGCTCTGCCTAGTTCTAAGATCTTAGGGTCTCCGTACATAATTATGAAAGGCTTCCTCTCGATATTATTTAGCCGGCACTGGAGTCAAGTCGAGCCTTGAAGTTTACCCCTATCTTTAACTTGTCTTTTATTAGCGTTACTAAACTACTAAAAC
The DNA here is from genome assembly GCA_028565235.1 of Hypoxylon lenormandii. NCBI lineage: Eukaryota > Fungi > Ascomycota > Sordariomycetes > Xylariales > Hypoxylaceae > Hypoxylon > Hypoxylon lenormandii. The sequence goes on from JAOWAP010000010.1 coordinate 240,138, forward strand.
TACCGTTTCAGCTTATCATATGTGAACTTATCACTTTCAGCGTTTGTTTGCCTTAGAGGCTAGCACAGTACAAGCTACAGAATGACGAGCATTCTAGCTCAAGGAAGACTCTCGCAGGCTGCCCCTATGGTAACCCAATGCGCCTCATGACCGATTGGGCGCTTCATAGATCGTTATGCTTACTGTTAGCCATGGAAAAAGCGAAGGCATGACTAGAATTCAGGCTAGGCGTCCCCGAATGTTTGGAAATTTCATTCGTCTCCTAGTTAGAACTTTACCCCTATAATATCAACCTTTATACAGGCTCTGCTAACGGTTCCCAATCTTCCGAGCAAGAATTTAACTTCTTTTTTCTATATACTGTAAAGACTTAAAAGTGCATATTTTGCGGAAGGCAAAATTGAAACCAAGAATCATAGAGACAGAGTCTCGTTTCTTATTGCGTTTGCTTTTAGGGGTAATTACGGGCTCATAGTAATAAAACTGTGCTGAGTAATGATCGATTGCACCATTTTAACGCCATACCGAAGACCGGTCTATAATTCGCTAATTCTCCACGCCGTGCGGAGTCGATCCGAATATCGTAGCTCCTTGCATTTGCAACAATAGAGAAATCCTGGTTCCAGGCTGTCTCGAGACGTATTTATCACACGTACAACATCATTCCGCGAAGAATCCTAGGTGTGTTGAAAGATCAAATCCATCATGGAGTACGACCCAAACAAGCCGGTCCATGCTGGCCCCGAGGACGGGTGGCACGGAGTTGTGGCGCCTGGGACCCGCTTCGCCCCCGAATCCGGGAGATACCATCTCTATATCGGTTATTTCTGCCCTTTTGCTCATCGAGCTAATTTGGCGCGCGTCCTGAAAGGGCTCGATTCAGCAATCGATATTTCTGTTGTGAAGGCATACCCAAAAGGAGAGGCTGGCTGGTCATTCCCTGGGGCTAATGGACCTGATGATACGTACGAGGGTTCGACCCCGGACAAGCTGTTCGGGTCGAAATATCTCCACGAGGTTTACTTCCGGGCGGACAAGGACTACAAAGGGAGATACAGCGTCCCGCTGCTTTGGGACATCAAAGAAGGAACCGCGGTAAATAACGAGAGCCTGGAGATGTTGCGATGGCTGCAGACGGGATTCAATGACATACTACCCAAGGGAAGCTCCGAGAGGAATTTAACCCTCTACCCAGAGCACCTGCGGGCGAAGATCGACGAGGTAAAAAAATGGCTGACGAGCGACCTCAACTCCGGCGTTTATAAGGCGGGATTCGCAACGGACCAAGCCGGGTATGAGAAGGGAGTGATACCCGTGTTCGCAGCTCTGAACCAGCTGGAGGAATTGATCCACAAGAACGGCGGGCCGTATGTCCTCGGAAAGGAGCTGACGGAGCTCGACATTCTGGCATATGCGACGGCCGTTCGATTCGATGTTGTCTATGTGCAGCACTTCAAGTGCAACCTGGGTACTATCCGCGGTGACTATCCCGTCATTCACGAGTGGCTGAAGAACCTATACTGGAATGTTAAGGGCTTCCGTGAGACCACCAACTTCAAGCACATCAAAGAGAACGTAAGTGTAACACTAGATCGTAGGTGGCGTTTGGAGAGCTGAGACATCAGATGCTAACACATAGAGCAGTACACCAAGAGTCACCATGACATAAATCCGCACGCCATTACGCCACTAGGGCCCTATCCGGATATCGAGTCCGGTGTCAACCTTGACTTCACCGGGATCAAACCCGGGCGCATTGCGCATCCTGCTGTACTCGAGCAGCAGAAGAATCTCCCGCATGTTTGACCACCAAACAATTCTGAGCGTGTTAGAGGCCGATTTCGTTTATAACACGAGGGTCCTAGGCGTAGATGACAGTGGCTATGTCCAGATTATATGGTGGGTGTTAGTTTGATGAATTGGTGGCGTCGTCGCTGTTTTTAAGTCCGAATTCAAATGTGCTAGATTCGACTGAGCGACTGAGGGTGTTATGAATTGTCATCAGTGTAACAAATCACCAGCGGACGCTACGCTATCTATCGGCATATATATAAGACATCTAGATATGTTTCAATAAGCTGGAGACAGAACTAGCTGCGTACGGCAGTAGTTATGATAAGAACGGCTATGCCAAGATATGTACTAGGCATCGTCCGGGGCTAGCTGAAGATCCTCCATCAGGGGTAACTTTGCAGCTAATCTTCAACGCCCTGCGAGCTCCAATCCAATCCCACCTGGGTACGCGCCTACGTCTACGTATATCTTGCTTATCTATATGCACTCTCCGAACCCCCGCAAGGGGCCTGGGTATGCCACGAATCGGCGTCCATGATAAGACGTGACCAGCGATCCTAGACTAATGTGACGGTCAGAGCTCAAACCTCAAGATTATCATATCGCAAGCTCTCATTAGAAGAAGCTCATATTAGAAGACATCACCATGATGATTTTTTGACCGATATAATTCTGACCTGAATTGCCTAGATCTTTACTACGATGGGTTCTATCAAGGAGAAGACCACGGAAAGTGGCTTGCCCGCAGCTGTCGATTTCGAGAATGGCCAGACTCAGCTCGGAACAGCTCACGATGTGCAGAACCTAACGATACTTGGCTACAAGCCAGAACTGCGGCGCAATCGGTCTATGTTCACCTTGCTGTTCCAATCTTTGGCCATCGCTGCAGTATGTCTATATCATATACCTCCGTACTTGACTAGACCACTAAGATGACCAGATTCCATATGGCTTCGGCGGTCCGCTCATCAGCGCTATCTACGGAGGGGGTGAGTAAACACGACCATCGCCACCCACCTATGCTTATTGTATGCTGACGAGTACTAGGCCAGCTACCGATGTTCCTGGGTTGGATCGTGGTCTTAATTCTCTCCGAATGCATCGCTCTGTCGCTTAGCGAACTGGCCTCTCGCTATCCCACGTCGGCTGGACCCTATTACTGGTCGTTCCAGCTGGCCAGCCCGAGATTCCGCACCGGCCTCTCCTTCATCACCGGCTGGACGTGGCTCATCGGGAACTGGACCATCACGCTGTCCGTCAACTTCGGGTTTGCGTCCATGCTCGCGGCGGCGATATCTCTCTTCGAGCCGGACTTCGCCATTGAGGCCTGGCAGCTGCTGCTCATCTTCTACGCCGTCTGCGTTCTGACCTTCTTCCTGGTTGCGTTTGGGAATAAGCTGCTCCCTCTTGTTGACACGATTTGCGCCGTATTCACGGCAATCAGTATCTTGGTAACCTGCATATATGTGTCTGTGAAAGCAGATGTCGGTAGGCACTCGCCAAGTTACACACTGGTAGGCGACCTCTTTAGTTTTCGTAGCAGGTTGGAGGGGTGACTTACTTTCGTCAGGGGCACTACGACACGACATTATCTGGATGGGACGGCTTTTCCTTTTGGATAGGCATTCTACCTTCGGCTTACACGTGAGTCTACCTTGGCTTTGAGTGTTCTAACATCCAATAATCCCTGTCCACAAGATACCTGGTAGGGAGCTAACAGAAGTTTAGGTTCTCTGCTATTGGGATGATTTCCTCTATGGCTGAGGAATGTGGTGACCCAACTGTGAAGCTGCCTAACGCGATATCGCTATGCGTCCCTGTTGGGGGCATTGCGGGATTGTTCTTTGTAAGTACCTAACCAGGCCCAGACAACTCTACCATATTCGCCACCTTGCCCTAATTCCATTGTGTAATCAGATAATTCCTTTATGCGCAACACTGCCAGACTTATCAGAAATTCTCGGTGCCCCTGTCGGCCAAGCCCTGCCGTACATCTTCGGCAGAGTGGTAGGCTCCGGAGGCGGTCTAGCTCTGACGATACTCGTCCTTATCATCACCCTATTCTGCTCCATCTCCATCACCGTCGCGGCGTCGAGATGCACTTGGGCGTTCGCGCGGGACAACGCCATTCCGTTCGCCCATCTCTGGGCGAAGATTGACGAGCGCCACGGCACGCCTATCTGGGCGCTGGTGCTTACTACCTTCATTGAGATGCTCCTCGGACTGATCAATCTCGGGTCCTCATCCGCATTCCTCGCCTTCGTGTCTGTTGGTGTTATATCTCTTGCCGTGTCCTACGCGATACCAATCACCATCTCGCTATTCCACGTGCGCAAGGAGGTTAATAGCGCGAGGTGGACTATGGGGAGGTATCTGGGCCTGGTGGTGAACCTGCTTGCTTTGGCTTGGATTGCTTTTGAAGTGGTCCTGTTCTCCATGCCTACTGCCCTGCCAGTGACCGAAGTCAGCATGAACTACGCCATTGTAGTCTTTGTTGGGTTCATGGTGCTCAGCGCCATATGGTATGCTGTTTATGCTCGAAAGGGTGAGTATCACGATTATTCAAACTTTAATGGTTTATTCTGTTCGTACCTAGGCATGAGGCTAATGAGATATGGTGATTTTAGTGTATCGAGGCCCACCAGAATCCGATGGCCTCACGTTCGACAACTGAGCAATACACGACTCCGAGTCTATTTGCGCTTTTCTAAGGTGATAACCCTATGAGCGAAGTGGAAGTAGCCACGGAGCTTTACTATCAGTGTTTAGACGAGCACGGCGCTGTGAAGAATTACGTTAAACTTCATAATTAGAAATATTGCCCTGGGTAAAATATTATAAATTTCCTCTTCGCTACTCTATCAAAATCTGCCAGACCGATCTATACTCATATTTAGATCTAGAAACATCTTATGTCGTCTAATTTATTTTTGCGTTGTGTGACATATTTTACGATCAAACATTCTCCTTTTCGGTGTCCATACCACTGCTGCTAGCCGCCGCCGCTCTTCTCCTCTGTTGCTCTTCGTTCCTTCGTTCCATCTCGAGTTTTCGCTCCTTAAGTGCGATGCAGAATTTTGATCTTGCCCGAATCTCCTCGCCTTTCCAAATGAAGATGAAGGGGATGACACACATGACCAGACTCAGGCCGCCGAGAAGACTGCATGCTCCGCTGATGCCAAGCCGCGTAAACATGGGCGTCGTAGCAAACGGGAGGACGACGGCAAATACGGAACGGCAGGAACTAGCTGCCGCGTTGGCGCTCGCGGCGAATATCTCGTAGGCGTCGGTGATGTAGTTAAGGAGCGCCATGAATATCAATACTGTAATAGCTAAGGTCAGCAGTGTATCTTGGGGATTTCACAGCGCGAGAAGAGGTTTAGGTGTTAATTAAACTGTAAAAGTCGTAGCGGGGGAAAAGGGAACGACGAAGCATTTCCAAATCAGGGGTACGTACTAAAGCCCGTGCCGAAAGGGATACCAGCTAGCATCGGTGCCACAAATGATACGTCTGACCGTGCTGTCCAGCCAAGCCAGAATAGAGATATAACGAATAAGGGTCCACCAACAGCGGCCAGAGGAACTCTACGGAACTCCTCCTGTTTCGACCAAGGGGCACCGCGAGATTGAGCATTAGCAAGTACATGGTCATATGAGAAGAAGATCGGCAGCGCAATGCCGGCACCGAGTCCGATCGGAAGGTAGCATAAGCCAGTAACTCCGGGAGATAAGCCGTAAACGTCTTGGAATATGATGGGGAACGCTTGAAAGGACATGTAGAAAATCGCATAGATTAGTGAGAGGTAGAGGCATACGGCTGTCACAATTAGTTCGGTCATGATCATACGGATGGGTCGAGTTAGGACTCTGGTGATCAATTGTTTGATGTCCTTCGACTCGAGCTCCGCAGCAGCATAGACCTGGGAATTCGGGTCCCCCTTTCGGATCTTGGCGGCGCGGCGGCTAAGGAGAACCGGAGCATAGGTTTCGGGGAGGACCAGAAGCATTATCAACGTTAGCCCGGCGAATATCAGGCCGATCCAGAAAGTCCATCTCCACCCGATGCTTGTGGAGCTAAAGCCGGATATAATAGGGGCGAGCAGCGGACCAAACACAGTCGTCTTCGCGTCGAAAGAGTCAGCGTTATGTCAAATTAACGGTAATGGTAGCGAGCAGACTTACGACCATAAACCAGGCCATGGCTCGACCGCGTGTGACCGGATCGTGAAAAACGTCTGCAAGGATCCCCGTGGTGACGGCGATCGGCGCGCTAGCAAAGGTTCCGACGAGGAACCGGAAGACGAGCATCGCGGGCCAGTTTGGAGCAAGGGCACAGGCCATAGTCCAGATTGAGAACATGATGAAGCATCCTACGGAGAGATTGCGCCGTCCGATATGCTCGCTCATCGGGCCCCCTTGAGAATAGCAGAGTTAGTCGGTAACACTTCTTGGGCGCCTTGAAACTTCAGACTTGAAATTGGCCATGGATCGGACGGATTGAAAGGGTCGACCGCAACTTACAGACCATGGGACCGAAGACGTATCCCATCAAGAAGGTAGAAATCGGAAGGACGAACTGCACTTCGGAGGTAACTCCCCATTCCTTCGTCATATAGGGGATGGCCATGCTTGGTAAGGCACTGCCCATGGTGCTATTGATGACAGTTACCATCGTCGTCACCAGAATAACGTACTTGCGCCACTGCAGCTGGAGTTAGAAGTGTCTCAACACGGCACGACTTAGAGGATAGCGTTCCTTACTTTAGGCCAATTGTACGGATTTTCTTTGTCGTTGATCTCCCACGATATGATTATCTTCCCATCGGCATCTGGGAATTGGCTCGAATCTGGCGCATCGTCCGCCTGTATTCTGTTGTCTGCTTCCTCTTCTTTGTATCTCGTTTCCACATCTCGGTTGCTAATACTCTGGACAAGTTCCGCGAAGTGGGCCAGGCCGCTATCATGCCTCTGGACGCTGCTTCTTCTTGGCCGTGAGGATGGCCTAGAGCCTGTCTGATCAACACTTGAACGGGTCATAGTCAGGCTGAGGAAAACGACGCTTGCTTGCCCTGGCTAAGACGATGTTCTAAGGGGGAAGATTGCAAAGGCTGAAATACACGACAGCAAAGGATCGGAGGCATGGATAAGATAACCTTAAAAGAAGCGGTAACCCGGATGCAAGGCAAAGTGACAGAGAAAAGGTCGACCGGCGAAAGGGGGGGCTTTGCGGCTACGGACAAGGTCGACCAGCTCTCAATATTTTAATGGGTCGCCCTTTGATCGATAATGCCGACGCATGGCGATGCTGGACCCGAAGGCCGCACCACCCCGGCGATCATCTTTCCAGACGCGGTAATAACACACCCCATCCTCTCCTGCGGCCGGGAATAACGAAATTCTGCGCCCTCCCAATGACAATTCCAGAGCTGGAACTCTCTTAGCATTCATCATCGAAGATCCCTACACGGCAGCCAACTCTATCTACTCTGTCGGTCTACCCAAGACTGCCCAAGACTGCTACGCTATTAAGTATAAGTTTAGGTTTTAAGTTGAGAGACGGTTACTTGAAGGTAAGGCCCGACGGTCCCGCCCCTTGTCCCCCGCTCTCACCAACCCCCCCTTTCTCCTCCACCCGCCCCCTCTTCTCAACTTCGTGGAGCCGCTGTGGACGATGGTCGGTGTGTGATGTTTGCAACTTTCCAGAGTGAAAGACATACGTCGCTATGGTGGTACCATGACTGATTGGCTCCTGTCGTGATGGCATCCATTGTTTGCGTTTGCGTACCAAGGTGCTATCACCTCGTAAACATGCACCTGGGGGGCTAGCATTCCCCAAATGCTGTCGAATGCCCGCAGGCGGGATTCTTCCCACAGGAGGATTAGGTTCTGCGGCAATCCTTGCCGGCCGGTAGTGGAGACGTAACGTTGAAAGCGCTAAAGAAACCAAGGGGGGACATCGTGCGAGGATGGAGGTTGAGAGGATGCTCCCTAAGTGGCTCGGGTTAACGTGGATCCGACCAAGCCAGCGCGAGCCAATAGCCAATCGCCTATTCCTATTTCCGATATCGGGTTTAAGCAAAAAGGGGGCACCATTATTGGCTCACCCATCGTTGCACTCAAAATGACGGAATCACATTGAAAGCGCACACTACCACCATGTCATGACTAAGGCAGTGAATGTTGAGAGAACCTTGTGAGCATGTCTCGGAAGCTACTCTGGTGTCTCTTCCGCAATTCGCATCAGAGTCATGGTCGACGGATACTAAAAATGTTGTCTTACCCGATGAATGTCTCGATGGATGGCTGGGCGGACTTGGATATTAGGGGGGTTAGGTTCAATTCCTAACAGCGCTATCTGGTTGTTCCCCCTTTTTCTGGCGGTATTAGCATCATTAATATTGCATTGGCGGGAGGAGTTCGACCCAATCGTCGAATTAGGAGAGCTTTATTAACAAACCTGGATCACTGTAGCGTAACTATGACTCTGAAGAGTCTTCGTGATCAGCTGCTGCTTAAGCCAAACCAGTCAAAACACAAAAGCATGTGGCAAAAATAGGGCCTAGCTCGTCGCATCGTATTTTGCGCCGTGTAGATATATCGTCGTATTGCAGAAGCGAGCTGCAATTGCTTAGGACAGTTGAATGGTAACAACAGGAACCAGGTACCAATATCTAAGAAGTATTGAGTAAGTGATTGAATAGGGGTTTTATGCTTGACAGAGTTATATCAAATACTGAGACTAAGTACATACTTGAAATATTAATCTTGTAATTTGGGCTATGCACTATCTAGCTTACCGCTCCTTTCTCCTATTATGACTATGACTGTACTATGATAAATCAGTTGTGCTACCTCCGATAGAAACATATGGTGTAAACCTCTGGCGCGCTTCATCCTGTGAACTAAATCTATTAACATCTTGAATTGCCCAAGTCTGCCGAAGATGTATCGACTCAGTGCACCCCCTTTATCCATATCCAATCAACCCTCTCCTTTCTTCGTGTCCTAAATTATCCCATTTAATAAATTAATCACATAAATGTAAGCCAGTGCATGGCAGTATTTTATGAAGAGTTGGAATGAAGAGCTTAAAGCTTCAATGATAAGACAACATCCAGAACTTTCAAAGGCCATAGCTGTAGCACAGTCCCTACAATTCAACACTGGGTATCACTACTCCCTTTTCTATTGCAACAATGGAAAAGGCTTGGTGCGAATGGTTTCTGTACGCCAGTGTGTTCTCATACCTGGGTTAGAAATCGTCGCACGTCTCCTGTCGCGCTTGTCGATCTAGGCAAAATTGACAACACATTTCCTCGATATCGCACCTGTACGTCTTATGTCTTTAGATATATTACCTAAGTACCTATGTACCTATGTACATATGTAGGAAGGGTTGAGATGGCTGTTGATCATGCATCGAATGTAGGCAGGGCATTCAACATTGCCTAAATGAGAAAGCCAGTCTTCTCATGATTGGCCGTTTAATAAGCATGTAGTACAGAAGCCAGCATATCCCCTGTCTTGTGGCTGATGTATATGCTAAGATTAGTTAGTAGTAGAAACCAAAAGATCTTATTCACATCCCAATATGACTAGGTGTCGTTGGAAAAGTGTAGTCTAAGCCTCTAAGGACATAAGCTCAAAATTACTATCGTAAAGCTCGGTTCGCAGCCGAAAGTTGTATGAGGGTTAGCAAATAAGGTAGGTGCTTTAAGATCGAGCCCTGTCTTTTATACGTCACCCCTGTAAGGGGCTACGTATGCTCAAAGCTCGCTCGGTATTTGGAAAATTATTTGAAAAATATTGTAAGATCTATTAATCATACTTACAAGCAGCGCAAGCGATCTCTCGTAGTGGTAGCATATATCATACGTAATTTATTGTTTTTAAATATCTTGCAGTCCATGCCAGCAGCTCTAGTGATCGAAGACGAGATCCCGCGCTTAGGCCATCACTCAAACTTCCCCTATCTCGATTTGATCTAGCTACCCTAGTCCATATCTCGCTAGAAATTTGTCTGGAAGGAGGTAGCCAAGCCGGAACTAGCAGGCCTATAAGGCTGTCGTCCAAGTTTTCGAGTTAGGCTCGCTTACTAGCTCAACACCAATTGGTTAGCTTGAAGAAGGTCCTCACGGAGCCCCTGATACTAAACCGTTCTAGGTGACCAGTGGAATTCTGCCCGTTGACAAGATATTCTCCGAAGAATAAACACGCGTCGTTTCTCACGATGCCGTAGTCCCAACTGTTTCAAGTAAAAAGTCCGCACCAGTAGGTATATATTAACATAGTAGACGCTTACTGTAGAATCATCTAACATCACCTATCGGTCGAAAAAACCGATAGCTTGGACCGTATTGCACCTCATCTATGGCTCGCAGAATTGTTCTAGTCTCGCATCTATCCCTTTTCTAGAGCATATGCCCGCGGCCTACGCCGAGCCCAAGCAGATGGTACCGATCGTTTTTCGATGTCCCACCCCTGAGCCACATGGTTGCTATCAAAACGTAGCATTCCGGACGAGCTTGGTGTACGGCCGTGCCCTTTCGCTCAGTTGCTACTACGATAGCTTCGGCCAAGGACCCTGACGTAGCATTAGGACAGGTCTAGATCTGGTGGTTGGACATTGTCGTCGAACGATATGCAGGCACGGACAGAGCGCTACGACGTACGCTTCGGATGAGTTTCCATGTTGATGCCCATGTTTTTCTCTTTCGTTGATGGCCGCCATTCAGTTATCATGGCAGGCCACCCATCACCTGCCGAGACACGATGGGAACGACAGCCTCTGTTCTCTATGCAAACTAGGACGTCAGCCAAGTCCATGTCATTCGTTTATTTTATCTAGACATTCTTTAATACTGTAATTCTTAATCATGCGGCCAGCAATATTCTGGACCGCTCTTACCACTCTCGTTGCTAGCTCACTCGTTTCTGCTTCATCCCTTCACAGGAGACATTGTCATCACAATCATAACCACAACCACACTACTAGTAAATGTAATTTCCATCACTCCAAGAGTCCCACGTGCTGGGGCGACCATTCTTTATCAACAAATTGGTACGACGAGGTACCGCATACCGGCGTCACGAGAGAGTATTGGCTCGAGGTTCAGAACGGCACGGCGGCCGTCGACGGGGTCGAGCGTATAGTCTTAACAGTCAACGGAACAGTACCGGGCCCCACGATCATCGCGGATTGGGGAGACAATGTCGTCGTTCATGTGCATAACGCACTAGAAAACAACGGCACTAGCATCGTACGTACAGAGTGATCTTGCTACTAGATGGGAGGCCTACACTTCAACGTCAGAAAATACTAACTGAGAGGCAGCACTGGCACGGTCTAAGACAGAATTATACGACACAACACGATGGCGTAGCGTCCGTCACTCAGTGTCCGGTAGCTCCAGGGGAAAGCATCACGTATCGGTTTCGCGCAGAACAGTATGGCCATAGTTGGTACCACAGCCACTTTGCCACGCAGGCCTGGAACGGCGTCTTCGGTGGCATTCTCATCAACGGGCCGTGCTCGGCACCCTATGACGAGGACAAGGGCGTCCTCTTCCTCAACGACTGGTTCCACAACACAACCGACGCTCTATGGAGCACCGCGGCGGCTGGCTCCCCACCAACGGCACAGAACGGGCTTATCAACGGCACGAATGTGTACGGCAGCGGTGGGAAGAGGTTTGAGACGGCTTTCACGGCCGGCAAGCGTCACCGGATCCGGCTAGTCAACGGGGCTATCGACACTCATTACAAGTTCATGATTGATAACCATAAGATGAAAGTCATCGCGACAGACTTGGTTCCGATTAAGCCATATATGACCGACGTTTTGAGTATTGGAATCGGGCAGCGTTACGATATTATCGTCGAGGCGGACCAGGACGGCGGCGACTTCTGGCTTCGAGCGTATCCCGATATGGCCTGCAGTGCTGAAAACGAGATGGTCGACGACATTAAGGGAATTGTACGATACGATAGTTCCTCGCGCGAAGAGCCGACCTCCGCAGCTTATTCCTTCACGGAGGATTGTCTCGACGAGCCGATGTCCAAGCTGGTCCCGTACGTGGCCATTGACGCGGAGAACCCGGTCAAAGAGGAGAAATTCGACTTGGGATTCACGGTCACCACTGACGGCATGTTCAAGTGGACCCTGGACGGCACCGACCTGATGTCGGACTGGGGCGTGCCCACCTTGCGGCAGAGCCTCATAGACCTGTCAGTCTTCAAGACCGCCAGAAACGTCGTGGAGCTGAACCAGAAGGAAGCCTGGGTGTACTTCGTCATCGAGAACGGGGCCGCGGCGCTGGGGCTCACGCATCCGATCCACCTGCACGGGCACGACTTCTTCGTGCTCGCGCAGGAGGCGAACGCGAA
>JAOWAP010000010.1:253247-266201 GCA_028565235.1 Hypoxylon lenormandii
CGCGCCCGCCATGTTTAGGAGGCACGGCGTTGGCAGATGCACGGGTGCAAGCTATGAACGTAGGGATGCCGATGAGCTCTTTGCCTATGAGGTACCCGCAGCGCTTTGTCATGACTTAGCCACTCACCCGAAGGGACTTCAACAACCCCTTCGGAAAGGTTCAGTCAGTGCCTAAGTACGGCAGCGTGGCGAGAATAAGGCGACTACATGCGTATCTCATCGAGTTCACAATGTTCGGTAGGTCTTCTTAGCGCTGCACTTATCAAGCAATTTGGCCCGCTACTCGCCGGTAGTTGTGGCTGCTATAGAGGAGTGATTCACCGCCGGGTGCAGCTCATCTGGCTATTAGCTACACTTGGCTAAAAGTTAGACGTTGTTTATTCGTTGCTGGCATTGACAACTAAGTGTTCATATACCATCTACCTAACTACCATCTCCATTGCCGCATGCTACCTACGGCAAACCAGTTTTGTCGAACTGCAAGTGAAATAAAAGACAGAACTACTAGTCTACTTGACAAGGAGATGAAATGGATCTACGCCTTCCATCGATTCTGCACGGTTTTGAAAACAGTTCCTCTTATTTTTTCTTTCTCGGGTTAGTATCTCTAAAACGTGTCTACTCCATTCTTACTGATATAAATACTATCTTCATAAAGTACCTAGGCAATATAGATAGATACTAGAAGTATGAGCTACGAAAAGAGATTAGCTGAGACCCGAGTAATTCAGACAAACTCATGTCTAAGTTATACGATGTTTGATCCGTAGCAATGATGTCGTAATTGCTTAATGCGGTCTGAATATAAATCCTATATCTAAACCATACCATGACTGAACTTTTGAACTTATAATATTAGTAGACTTTATGTCAGTTGAGGCTATACATAGCTTAGACTTTGGACTTTGGACAATGTGAACTTGGCTATACAATTCTTTCCTGGTTATATATAGTGCTGAATTATCTAAGTCTCTTTGACAGGAGATTTACTGGGCCGGAATTTGATGCCACCATCGTATGATTAAGTTAGTAACGAATTAAAATCACCTGTCACTCCTATATACCTAGTCCTTGTCTGATACACCGAATCAATTGTGACACTTCGACTTTTGAGACACTAGGTAGACATCAATATGCCAGCCCGTTTCTAAGGAATGATTCATTTATCCTATCTTCCATCCCTTACTGTTATTGCCTGTCTTTCTTTCGTATGAGGTAATGTCTTAGGCGGCACCTTGAGCCTTGTATGAAGATATAGACGGCATCAATTTTTACTATGGATTCAAGAATTGTTACGTTCTTGGACTAGCTATCTAGGAAATTAATTGAAGATGGCAAGCGATGAAGAAACCAGTTACGAATATTGCAATGCACCTTTCTAGGCGTCTTTGACTCAATGCTCATCAATCATTCAGGTGCTTAGTCGTTTAGATGCCACAATAACTGTAAGTATATAATAAGTTGAAATCCACAAAGTAGCGTGTTCTAATAATACTTGCTGTGCAACGGTCTTAGTCGACCTAGAAGTATGTTGGGTCTAGATATCTGACAACCAGGCGCATAGTTTCATACCCCTTTGGTGGGGGCGGGTTCATTATGTGTGTTGCGTACTTAAGTGACGTACATATTAAAGTCACCGTGAGTAGGTCACAGCCATCTGGGAGACTGACCTGGAAATTGGAACGCATGGCGGTCATGTGAATCAAGACATGAGCGGGAAAGAAAGGAGGTACTATGTAAATTGCAAAGGAATATCTTGTGGCACGTTGAGACTGAATCATGAAGCGTTCGTCGTTCGCAACCCGGAAAATACGGGTTCGTTCCGTTTCAAGTACATGTGTCCAAGTCCCGACCACGTGGAACAGGCCTCAGCCGGTTATTATTCCGTTACACTGCGAAATATCCGCGATGGGCGATGTAGCATGTTTAAAGCATTGAGAAAGCAGAGAGGCTAGTTGCCATATTCCCGGTGGACCCGTGGAGCCACAAGACGGGACGGAAATCGAACTTGATCGTCGACGAAGCCGTAGGGGGTACAAGTACTTGTAAAACCAAGGGAGATCTGCGTGTCCCCCAAATGAGCACGACTGAGTAGCGCGATCGTTCTTGGCTACTGAGAAAGATCACCATGGACCAACAGCGGCGGAGGTTTGGCAAAGGAACTACCAAAAATGGATGAAGATCCCTCTAGCCGCGAATCATGCCCATAACCTTGGGAGATATGGATGGAACTCGTGTCTCCGTCAGCGCTAGGCTGGAGATTGAAATGCGCCGCGGTAGAACAATCCTAGAGGGATAGAGGGATTCCTTCCACTGGCGTGATGATCAACAGTAGAAGGCACTTCAATCATGTTTTTTTCTTTTCTTCTTCAACCGTTCTCAATAGGGCAGTTAGGGTCATTGCATGATGTTGGATGTTTAGGTAGGCATGTAGATCGTCCCGTTTCTAGCCCATTGATGCTGGGTTGCTAATAGCCCCTCCGTGTTTCACCTTCACGATTTTGGAGACTTTGCTAACCAGTAAGAACCACATTGTGCCGCCCCGGCGGCATTGCCTACGGGGGGCTGCAGATCTTAGTGTTCAGCCGCCTTGAGCGCCCACTATCCGCTGTCGGTTAGCCCGTCTGCCCGGTGTGCTTCCTCATCGATTTGAGCATCTTGCGAAACGGTGGTTAAGGGTCCAGCTTTTCTGACAGACGGGTGTCTTCCGACTACATTACCTGGAGTAAGAAACATGTGAGTATCTCTCGGTCTGTACCCAAAAGCAGTTATCGTCCAGGTCTCTGTACAGTATATAGCGACCGTCGATGGTACCTAAGTACCGAGTATAGTTCCGTCAGTTCCGTATTACTACCATAGCTGTCCTCGGTGCTATCTTGGAGTCCTTCCAACCCACCAACACAAGTAGAAGGCCAAGCGACCTAAGTTCTTAGTATAAAAAGGCAGGTCAGCCACCTCAAGCCCAAGGCTCGTAAGCTCTTAGGCTCGCAGGAAGCCGTAAAACGGTATCACGCCTGGCTGCCGAGTAGCCGTGTAGCCGTGCAGCCACGCACCAATACACCAGCACCAATTACGTAGATGGGGAAATACCAAGACCTGCGGTAGCCTCCTGTGCCCCAGAGCAACATCAGTCAGAAGCTTAACTGTCAAGACTGTATGTAAATGCTGAATGGCGCCATGCTTGGTATAAGTCGAGGAGGATCGAGACTGATCTAATAATACTCGATTCCTGACCAGACATCGCACATGTACATAGTATGCGCATCGCATGGCCAATCTTGGCGAAGTCAACGTATGTACGAGTCTCAAATCGTTTGTTTCCTCCACCGTGATTGCAGAGAAGGCCGGCATCGCGTTCGGGTGAGCACGCAAGGTAAAAGTACATATGTATTATGTATCATGGCGGCAGTTTGCGTGCACGACTCTGGGGGGTTTTACCAGCTGTAGCCAATCACCATGTCTCACGGGCAATTTAAGCCATTTATTAGGCACATTACAACGGGTTTAGGCTTAGAAGTTCCCGCTCTGGAAAATTGACGCGTTGCAGACGCCAAGACATTTTAATCATTGCCGGGATATCAGAACATGTGCCCTAGAAAAGCGGCAAATCCCAGGTCGTTATTGCTTCACACCAACATGCGCTGCATGCGGTTCTCGATGCCGGGTTTGAAGCGATATGCACGAAGGAAAACCAAGCTTCACCTGTTTGTAGAGCCGCGATATTGGGTGAGGTCGCGGCGCTTCTAGAAGCTCTAGAAAGCAGAATGCCACTTGGTTTGCAATCGTGTCTTATAAGTGGAAGTATTTTCTCGATTGTCCGTCTTGCCATCGTTGTGGTTATCGTAGCATTCGCAGGTGCTGAGTTTCAAGGCCAAGACCCCCCCACGATGAGATTAACAGGCGGAATAGGCCCCTGATCTACACCCGCGCTATGAATGCCGAACAAGTAAAAAACAAAAGGGTTGGGAATTTCATCTTTAATTTCCTAATTTTCTAAAATGGGTCTGCGGACGGGAGTCCAGTGGGATCCCGCAGTTTCGGAGATAGAATCAACTCAATCGAGAAAGAAGAACTCTTCCCTAGCTAAAGTGCAACGTCGTGCTGGGTGGTCTGGATGTGGTGGTACTCAACAACGTTGATAAGACTTGATGGACTTGAATAGACCGTGTAGACCCTTTCTGTCGTGAACTGGTATGAAAATGCCACAACCCAAGACATAAATACTACTCACAACATATGTACGAGACGCTCAAAATGGTCGAGAGGAATTGACGTAATCTCTAAAATCTCGCCGAACGTAGACGAGGCCCGGCGAGACACTCGAAACGAAGGCCCCACAGCTTACGAATTCTACCCCTGATGGGTGGTCAGGGGCGGACTGGGAAGACAGGACAAACGACGTAGGGATCTTCATCGGTTCATCAGTTACAAGGACATACACGGCAACCCTATTTAGGGGCTCCCGAGCTGGCTAGTCGAGATAAGAAATTTGAATTGATTGACGGTTTAAACTTGCACCTACACACTACATATGTATACTGCAACGGGACAAGCCTAGAAGTTAACAAATTAGATTATCGTCAAGTCTGGATTCAAATCTGAAAAAGAGGGTTTATCAGGCGAAACGTAGAAGCTATTTAAATCTCGTGTCTGGACCGTTGACTAAGGTGATTCGTCTTATGTTCTAACGAAAAGCTAAGTAAGAGGAAAGGTACGCGTAACCTTCTTCTCAAATAGTTCTAGACTGTCAACGCCAACTTACTGCATCTGAAAGGGATGGAGATGATGGGACGGGACGCTAAAGGAAAGCACCGAGACAGTTTACTGGCTTTGCATGCCACTAATATGGGAAAATACATAGTAAAGCGCGAAAGCATGCAGCGAACATATGGTGGCCATAGCAACTTGCCCGTGTTGAATGTTGAATGTTGACGTCGTCTTGTTGCCTTTCTTATTATGTTCAATGCAATGTGGCCTGGTCATTCGTCAGCTCGCCCTGTTTATTGTTCTAATTTCAGAAAGAATATCAGCCATACGGTTGATAGTTCTACACTCTTTTTCGTATTGGAATCCTAACTACGTACATACGTAAGGTACTGAATGAGATCTAACAGGGCAACAGGGCAGCCGGGGCAACGCATGGCAAAAAGATCGTCATTAGCACCGCCAGCCACGCCCACATTTCGCACATAATATCGGACGCCAAACCCACCAAACAGAGAAGACAATGACGGCATGTCCTTAAATAAGCCTGAGTAACCCACCACCACCACTACGCGACCTTGGGATTGATGGAATCTGTCAATTCTGAATGTGATACCTAGTACATAGTACTGTTATTCATGGTGTACTATGTACAGTAAGGTTACGGTGTCATCCGTTATTATAATACACCACCCACACCACGAGCAGCAGCCCGGAGGTGAAGTGGTGAGTGGTGAGTGATGAGTGACAGCGGGAACTTGACCATGCCTATTATGTAGTGTGCAACTCAATATCATGCCCTGAACTGTCACAAGCCATATTTCCAACCGGTCGTCATCTAATCAGTCAGCGCCGTGTTGCAAAATTCGGATCCGTCTTTCGTATTCTTACCTAACAGTAGACAAGTCCAGTTAGGGATCTACATAGTAGTTTGTATTTGTATGCACAGCACGCGACCAAGACCTGCTGCCAATAAATCAAGGGACCTATCAAGTGAAAAAAGACATTGGCAACTATGCCGATGTGCCGTCGCCGTTCCAGGCACATCTGGCAACTCTGCGCCTATCAAGACAATTTACCAGACAGCCAGATTGAGACGCTTCGCTAGATGAAGAGATATTCCCGCCAACCAAACGTGGTATATGGTCAACGGCGCGATACCGTAGGGAGTTCGAAATCCGCTAATCAAGCAAGGTCGTTGGAACGCATACTCTATTACTCTTCTCGGAATTTGAGAAGCTGATTGGTTTATAAGTAGATCCGCCCCTTTTTCCTTATTTCTCAAGAACCCTGGTTTCCCTGGCTTCCTTGGCTATTTTTCCCTCAAGCCTGCCTTGCCTGCCCTGCCCTCCCCTTGTTGTTGCAGTTTTCCCGGTTTGCCATTACCCACTCTGCTATTCAGAGCTTGCCAGGGCCCGGGGCTCTTACACACGTACCTAACAACCCCCCCAGCGATAGCGCATATAGCGCACATAGCACACAGGACAAGAGCTAAACCTTAGGTAGCTCAGGTACCTCAGGTACACCCGCATACCGTAAACTGAATCGAATGAGGTATGTACCGTTCGGCCACGGATCTAATACGCCATCCCTGCAACCCCCAATTTATCTTGCCCCTAATCGCCCGCGCCCGTTACATTGTGGCCATTTACCAGTAAGGTACCTCCTACACACAATACCGCACTGCATCTACACTGCATCTACTAGCTTCCGCTTGTAGCACGGAATCAGACCAAGGACCCTCCCCTGTCAAGCTTGTTTTCTCTAACTCAACTTTTTCATTCCCCTTCCCTTGCAGCTCTGAGCCCCAGAGCCCTTGACAACTTGATCCCTCCTTTTCCTTTTCAACTGTCCAATTCCTCTCTCCTGACCTTCGCTTTGTTTGTCCTTTTCTCCTTCACCATCGCAAATCCTCCTCTCATTTTTGCTCAACTAGTTTTTCTAACTAGGCGCCCTACACGTCTCAAGGGTTGCGAGCGTTTGCCTTCTTTCAACCCACCCCTTCGTCTCAGCTTTCCTCCCTTTGTTGTGTGAGGTGCCATTCGTTATCAGCTATTTCGAGGTTGTTGAAAGTCAGCAAAGTTCCGCATAATAACGGTCAACTTGACATAGATTGTCAACCACCGCGCCGCATGCCAAGCCGAGAGACACGGAACTCGCTAATAACCGTCATTAAGTGAATTGTGCGGTTAATACGCGTATTTTGGATTAGAAGCAACACCACCGACACCATCGAGACCGAACCAGCTAGTATAGCACTAAGGAGATTTGGATACATCCCCCTTTTGGTAAGCTGCCATAGAGGGAATGACGATGGGAGCGAAGATGGCGTCTTCGCATCAGAGGTTCTTTAGCATGCGGAACCCCTTCTCAAGATGCGTGCTCTTCGCCGTTGCATTGCTCATGCTCCTGGCCATCACGTGGAAGTCCGACCGTATAGAAGATGTCGGCTCGCGGATCGTAAAGGCTGCATCCAACCACAGCAAGGGTGGCGTTCACCAGCAGCCCCTCGGTGACGCCCCGCAGGCGAGCGACAAGGACGTTGCACCGGTGTCAAACCATGTGATGGATTGCAGCATTAATTCGACCTACATGGGCGATCTCAAGACCAAGTACGAACTTGGGGAGACCTTCCAATACTTGAAGCGATACGTCAAGATTAACCGTGAGCCTGTCACTCGAAAGTCGATCACCAAACTCGGCCAGCCATTCCTTCCCAATGCTTTTACCACCGTCGACATGCAGCATCCGAGCAACTACGGGGAAGAGAAGTGCATTGAACCCCTTCAGGTTCCTGTTTCGGAGTCGCCTTATCCTGCCACCGGTAATCTGTCCGACTTCATGTTCGGTGTCTCGACTACGTTCAAGAGATTTAGTTCAGAAAAGACGAGTCCGGTGAATGAGTGGACATACTGGTTGACTGATGGGAAGGGCAATTCCAATGGCGGCAAGTTGGTTCTCTTGCTTTTGGATGCGACCGAGGATCAGATCCTACACGCCAAAACGATTCTTCACCATGCTGGCATTGATGTCGATGTATTCCACTCGGATTCATCGATGGAGATGGCTGTTCGTTACCTCACGCTTATTCCGACACTTTACAACCATCCCGAGCGGCAGACGAAGAAGTGGCTTGTCTCTTGCGACGATGACACCTTTTTCCCTAGCGTCCATGCCCTGACGAAGAAATTCGAGGCTTACGACCCTAATGAAATGCTATACATTGGCACGTTGTCAGAAGATGTCAACAATGTCGATCGTCACGGGTCGCAGGCTTTCGGTGGTGCTGGCGTGTTTTTGTCGGTACCATTGGCTGCGCAAATCACCAAGGACTACGAAACCTGCAAAACTGATGAGAAAATTCATGAGTCAAACTCGGGCTGGGGTCCGCAAGGTGATATTCTTCTCCGGAAATGTATTTACGAAAATACCGACGTGCGTCTGTCTATCCTGCGTGGTCTGTACCAACTTGACCTGTACGGAGACCCGTCTGGTTTCTACGAGTCGGGCATAAAGCCCATCTCCCTGCACCACTTCAAGGGCGGCGGGTGGCACTCGGCTCTGCCCTGGCAATACACCAAGATTGCTCACATTTGTGGCGAGGACTGTACTCTGCAGCGATTCCAAACCAGCGATAACTTTATTATCTCGACAGGGTTCAGTGTCGCCCAATATCCCCTGGGCATCAACTTCAATCTTGCCCAGATGGAGCGCACGTTCGCTGCCGCCCCTCAAGACAAGGGTTGGAACCTGGACTACGTTTTTGACCCGCAGCGACCTAGTCTTTTGAAGAGCGGTCGCAAGATCAGCTGGGATCTCCAGGAAGCGAACGTCAACGAGGACAACACCGTCAGCCAAGTCTACGTGCGGAAAGCCAACGATTGGAGGTGGGTTGACCGAAACGGCGAACCAATGTCTCAACTGGATGGTATTATAGAGCTTGTCTGGGTCCCATAGAGGGGCTCTCCTATGGGTGATGAACGACACGATCTTACATGACGGTATTTTAAATGGTCCAATGTTTTATTGATTCACTCGATTTGGAATACACGGAATTGGAAACCTATGCGAAAGTTTTACCATGGATACACAGTCAAGGCTCCACCGCACATACCGTCGAGTCGTCATTTTGCATACCTGGCCCCTTTGGATGACTCAATACCGATCAAGTTGGAGATCTTGTGGTTGCCTTCCAATTTTGCATCCTGGCAGCGTCCACGAAACGGATTCATTATTCTGCATCGACGCATTACTATTGATTTCGGAAGCTTCCACGCTGTCCTGCACCGGTCTTAGACCGATTCCATATCGGAGATCTCTGTCTAATGGCGCTATTCGCGTCCAGACTGTACATTTTACCTGCGCTGGTTACCGCACCCAACCCGTGAAAACGACTCGATAATGCATAATATTTAACGCAGTCGATCCTTCTTTCCTTGTCATCAACATCTATAACTTCACGATTTTCCGCAGAAGGTTAAGCATAGCTACAACCGCATTCTACGCCTACTATTTGGAAATCAGCGTTGGTAGCGATCATGACAGGTGCAATAGAGCATTTACACGAGGCATTCTATTTCGATATCTCAGGACTGCCACCTGAGGATATTCCACTTTGTTCTTTGAGGAGCCATATTTTATTCACAAGGTCCGTTTGTATCATAGACTTGCTGTCTGGGAAACGGAGTTACGAGCATTAGAAATGTCTAGCGGGAAACGCCGTTTAGTGTCATTGCGAAAAGAAAATACTCGAGTCTGGCGATTGTAGGGGAATCTTTTTCTTGGGAGCTTATGCTAGTGGGTTATCTTGCGCCGCACTGGAGGACATCACCAGCTCGAAATCGAAGTGCTCGGGACGAAGCAGGTGGATGTGCCGCTTGTGGCTGTACATACTTAGATAGGCCAATAAAAACATGATTAAAATATGATAATGCGTACTTCGGTTGAAGAGTGACTGGTTTAGTATGGTTCCAGAGGTCAAGCATCAGATTCTGTTCTGTTCAATATATCGTGACTAACGGGAATGGCTTGTCTGGACTTTATATTAAGTGGCCTGTCGAATACGCCGGATGTTCAGTTCAAGACATACTTTTCTTCCAAAATATTCTGTGCCTTTCAAGACAAGTCTGCTTTTCATTCAACTAGGAAATGTTAGATATGAAATGCGTAGCGGAAGGGCGAGGTCTTGTTGTAAAAATTGGAAGTTGATAGAGCTCCCTATAAAAGGGGCTAGTACAAAATACTTTCAAGAGAGCTGGCTACCCCACCCCCACTACCTTGCATCAGCCATTAGCCTTAAGGAGACAAGTAAAAAAACCACGACGACCCAAGGCCACAAGCTGCCTGCCTTGACGGAGCGGGATGAAGTCATTGGAATTACCTACATTCTGAGTTGGGCTACAATAAGCATTGGAATAAACGAATAGACGGTTATGCCCGACTTCGACACCACGCCACTATTGTCTTCTTGATACCTTAATAAACATTCTCCTCCTCTATTTTCAGCCTTTACTTGTTTGTCTCTAGATATCTACGTATCCGCGTCCACGAATCCACGGCTTCGTACCTAATCCACGACACGCCACGACACGCTCGATCGTCATGCAAAACAACATCCTCGCGGTCCCCTTTCGCAAGGGGGCGCATCTCTCGCTGTCGTCGGCCATACGGCAGTATATCTCTACTAAATATGACCAGCACCCGGACATGTTTCGTCAAGATCTTGATGTGATTGATGTGCTAAGGCGCGATGCCGTCAATGTGCGCGAGCCTCATCCTACTGGCGTCGCAAGACTCCAGGCCTATGCCGGACAACTGGTCTGGATCAGTGGGAAATTCCCTATAGATGTATGTCACTAGCTGCTGCTTTCTTTGGGTTTCACCCATTCGCTACCGCAGGGTCTCTAACCTTACATATGTATACGTAGATCGGCGCCGATTTTACCTGGTATCCCGCCCTGGGCTACAATACCGAGCGACCTATCGTACATAACAATCTAAAGTACGAACTTGCCAATATCCTATATAACCTCGCCGCCCTGTACTCGCAGCTTGCTATAGCAGGAAATCGTACCAGCACAGACGGCCTCAAGACCGCAGCGAGCTATTTCAGCCACTCAGCAGGCGTTTTGACCCACCTGAAGAACGAGGTCATACCCGAGCTACGAACCACGCCGCCGGAAGATATGGACGAGCACACTTTAGACTCGCTGATACAGCTGCAGCTGGCTCAGGCGCAAGAATGCTACTGGCAAAAGGCCGTTATGGACGGCTACAAGGACGCATCCATCGCAAAGCTGGCAGCCAAGGTGTCGGATTTCTACAACGAAGCGGGCGAGGCGGCCATGCGATCAGAAGCCATAAGCAGTAGTTGGATCCACCACATGAGCGCCAAACACCACCACTTCGCTGCGGCGGCGCAGTATCGCGCTGCTTGTGATTGCCTGGAAAAGCGAAAGTACGGCGAAGAGGTAGCAAGACTACGTGACGCCGTAGCTTGCGTAACGGAAGGACTCAGAGAGAGCCGCGGTGGATACTTACACAAGTCCGTGCTAGAGGACTTAAACGGGCTTAAGAGGAGAGTAGAAGAGGACCTGAAGCGAGCAGAGAGGGATAATGACGTGATCTATCTAAGTATGTTTCCTATTAATGTCCCCCGAATCGTTTGAAATACGAGGCTAACACGTAGTTTTTAGATCCAGTGCCGCCAAAGTCTGAGCTTAAGACCCTAGATCGAGCCACTATGGCAGCTGCGCGGATACCGCCACAAGTATCGGCACCCCTTGACTATCTTAGCGAGAAAGGCGAGTTCGGCCCTCCACTCTTTACAAAGCTCGTCCCGTATTCCGTCCATATTGCCGTCTCCATCTACGAAGAACGAAGGGACCGCCTAGTCAATCAAAACATAATAGCAGAGCTCGAAACGCTGAATGAGAGAATTCATGAAATACTTTCATCGCTTAACCTCCCTGGCTCGTTGCAAGCTTTCGAGAAACCCCTTGGTCTACCTCCAACTTTAGTTCAGCACGCCGAGGAAATTCGTCAGGCGGACGCCATACATCGCCTCCAGAGAAGTTTTGCAGACATTGACAAGCTACGCGCTGCTGATTTGGCTTTGTTCGAGGAAGGGAGGAGTATATTACAGGCGGAGGAGGAAGAAGATGCCCAGCTACGTAGAAAATACGGCACAAATCGATGGTCGAGGCCAGAAAGCCGTTCTGAGCCTAGCCAAGGCGCAAAACTCTGGGAACAGGTCACCAGTGCGGAAGGCTGGTTTGCAAACAGTGAGAGTAGCGACGGAGTTGTACGCGATAAGTTCCACGGCATAGAACCCACACTGGTCGTCCTCGCTGGACCGGACCGTGGTCTGCTGGACTTCGTCCCCTCATCGCGGCGCACTGAAATTCCAGAAACCCTCAAACCCGCCATTGGACGCTTACGTACAGCGTATAATGACATAACACGCCTCGAGGGACGCCGCCGTAGAAAAGCCGAAGCTCTTCGTGAGAAGGCCAGAAACGACGATATCAAGTCGGACATTCTGACCGAAGCAGCACGATTAGAGCGCTCCCATGCCGTAGCTACCGCTATCGTGCCTGCGCATTTTGAGGAATTCTTCGAAAAACGACTGGATGCGCTTTACGAACCAGACCTCGAACTTGTGAAGACAGAGGGTGCCGAGCAGGAGAGGCTTATCACTGAACTTATACGGGTGAATCGCGAGTTTGAAAGCCAGAAGAAGATGGTAGGCGACAAGGGCAACAAGGAGAGGGAGCAGGCTCTACAGAAGCTGGAGAACGCCTATTACAAGTACAAAGAGTTGGTCAGTAACGCAGATGCTGGCCGCAAGTTCTACAACGATCTTAGCCGCATAATAGGCGGATTTCGTGACGGCGCGCGGGGCTTCGTAGCCGAAAGGAGACAGGAAGCACGGATGCTAGAGGACGAGCTGAACATGCCACCGCTTAACAACTTGAGCCTAGGAGGACCGCAGAGTCACATGCAGCCAGTGCAATCGCCCCCGCCTCCAGCAAACAGCTGGAACAATAGCGGCTACCAGGGACAGCCGCAGCAGCCACAACCGCCGTCGAACGCATTCCTACCTCCGCCCAGCCAACCAAGACAGCCGGTCCAAGCTCCCGCCGAGGCACAGATCCAGTCCTGGGCCCCGGCGGGCGAGACAGTGGCTCCCCAGCCGCAGCCGCCGAGGGCGAATCCCATGCAGGGCGTGTGGAACCCGGGCGCAGGCAT